>CM053598.1:182268135-182320724 GCA_028646575.1 Pseudocheirus occidentalis
AATGCTATTGCCAGGTTCCAGAATACCCAGTTAAAGGAGAAAATACTACAGGCTTCCAAGAGACAACTATTTGAATATTGTGGAAGCACTATCAGGATAACCCAGGATCTGGCAGCTTCTACACTGAGGGATCGAAGGGCCTGGAATATAATATTTCAAAGATTAAGTGAACTGGGATTAAAACCAAGAATCAACTACCCAGCAAAACTGAGCATATTATTCCAGGGGAAAACATGGTCATTCAATGAGGTGGAGGACTTTCAAGCATTATTGCTGAAAAAAAACAGAGCTGAACAGAAAATTTGACAATCAAACACAAGAAGCATGAGAAGGTAAACATGGAAACAAAATCATAAGGAACTTGTCAAATTTGAATTATTTACAAGCCAATATGAAAAAATGATGATAGTAACTTAATGAAACTTTTCTTAGCATGAGGATAGGTGAAGGGAATACAAATGTATACATATGTATACTTACACATAGGTCCATATAGGAGGCTATATATGCTTATGAATACATATCTGAGCATGTGTGTGTATGTGTATATAGAGGGTATAGGATGAATTGAATATGAAGGGATGATACTTTAAAAGGCAAAATGAAAGGAGACAGGGAGAGACAAAATGGGGTTAATCATCCCATAAAGAAGAGACATGGGATAACTATTACAACTTTACCTTCAATTACTCTCATTGAATTTGGCTTAGGGAAGAAATGGCATAAACTCTAAACTGGGCATCATGCCACACAGGAAAGTAGGGGGCATGGGAATGAGACGGGGAGGACGGAGTGGAGGGCAGGGTCTGGGGGAAGGATGCTGGAAGCACACACTTCAGTAAAGGTACAGAGACAGGGTAGAGAACAGAATAAGGCGGGGGGGAAGGGAGGGATAGGAAGGAGAGACATATGATCACTGTCACAATCTATCCACTATGAAGATGTCCTGTATAGTCACACATCCACAGCCTGTATTGAACTGATTGTCCTTCCAGTGGGGGTGGGTGACAAGGGAGGAATTGGAAGAATGTAGAATTTAAAGCTCTGCAATACCTGCAACTAGGAATTAAGATATACAGGGGCTGGGACAGGGAGACCCTCCCTGCTCTACCAGGAAGCAAGAGAGCAGAGCAGGGGAGGGGCTTTACAGTGGGATTGTGGTTTTAGGGTTGGGACAGGGGCAACACAGGGATAAAATTTGCAATTCAAAAATGTAACGAAAATGAATGATGTAAACAAGGAAGCAAATAAAAAATATTTTTAAAAATGTCATGGAAAATTTAACAAATACCCCACATGGCATATTAAATACAATGTTTTCAAAATATAGAGATCTTTATGTGGAGTTCCAAATCATTTGAAAAGTGGGTGAGATAAAAATTATTTTGTCCTATCTCCTACTGGAGTTGTGACAACCATATTTTCACTGAGCCTGTGAAGGAAAGCTTGTATCTTAATATAAGTTGGCACCATAGATGGATTTCTGGTTCTACAGGCAAAAAAACAATCAAAATCCCACCTCATACACTTACTAGCTGTGTGACCCTGGGAAGTTGCTTAATTTCCACCTGCTTTAGTTTTTTTATCTGTAAAATGGGGATAACAATAGCATATATCTTCCAGAGTTGTGAGGGATTAAATGAGGTAAGATTTGTAAAGCATTTTGCAAATATCAAAACACTATGAGTGATAGCTATTATTAGTTGTTATTATTATTATTCATTTATAAGAAGGAATTGTTTTTATCAATTTCTGCAAAAGTATGCAAGTAATTGAATAAAAAGTAATAAGAGCAAGGTAGAATAAAAAGTCATAGGATTGTTCTTATCTGAATTCCATAAAAATATGAGAATAAGATAACAATGATAAGATCAGTAATAATGGCACTGGTAATTCCAATAATATCACTCTGAACTTCATAAAAATAAGGAAAGACAAACAAAAATGATAACAATAATCTGGATAAGAATAATCCATTTACCTATGTATCTCACAATAATACTACAGTTCATAAGTAATGTCTCTGTCTCTCACTCTCACTCTCTCTTTCTCTCTCCCTTTCTCTCTCTTTCTCTCTCCCTCTTTCTCTCTTTTTCAAATCTCTGAACTAGTAGTGTCCATAGTCATTCTAATGGGAACAGATTTTTAGTGGAAATTGCTGATAATCAAAAGATGAAGATTTTTGTGACTTCCAGATGAAATAAACCCAAAGTCCAAGAATAATAAGGTTTAAGTATATGTTTTCAACCCTAATTTATCAGTCCAAATAATTTTGGTTACTGTATCCGTACCTATTTTCAAATTTACATTCTGCTCTTGGGTAAAAACTGAATTAATATTATACCCATAAATATCTGTAATGAATATCATAACAATGTCTGCATAGCCTTGCTAAGAAAAAGCAATCTCAGCATTAAGGTATTTTTTTTCTTTTTCTTTTTCTTTTCTTTTTCCAGGGAATTGAAGCTGGTTTGACTGAATAGCGCGCTGGCTGTTTTGCCTCAGGCCATTAACCTCATCTAGTTACTTGGTGCAGTCAACTCTTGGGAAGGTGTTGGACTTGAAAGCATGTCAATGCTACTCTAACCTGCTTGAATTTTTTTTAAAGTAATGTAATAGAGATGTCTACCTCTGCAATAATAGTGACCCATTATAATTCTCCAACACCTGAGAGTACAAAAGGTGTATGCATTTGTGAAACTTTAAAATGGATGATGTATAATGTTCCCTTAAGCTTAAAGTGAAAAGAAAGTAGACTTACTATATTATAAGAGTGTTGGAGTGAAAGCATAGATGTGCTGCTTGGATTGAATGGATGCTTTTTTTTTTTTTTTGGCCAAGTCTCCTAGTAACTAATACTATGCTGCATACTTCATTGAACAACAAACTCCCTAATTAATGATATAAACAGTTGCATAAGGTATGGAAAGAAAAATTCACTCTCAGTCCCACAACCTAACAAGGAAAGACCAGATTCGGAGAGATTTAGTAATGTCTGGTCTAACCTTATAAAAGTAGATACTGACTACTTTACCCTTTAGTTCCATGGGATGATGTAAACAAGCATACAAAAAAACCCCAGAACTTTATTGATTTTACTGGCTAGATATCATCTGAAGGGGAAATTTTTTTTATGTATTTGTTTTGTTTCTAATGTTTAGCGAATTCAGTTAGGTGGCTCAGAGTATAGAGTGCCAGGCATGGAATAAGGAAAATTCATTTTCTTTAGTTCACAACTGCCCTCAGACCATTACTACTGTGTCACCATCGGCAAGTCACTGAACCACATTTGCCTCAGTTTTCTTATCTGTAAAATGAACTGGAGAAAGAAGTGGCAAACCATGCCTGTATCTTAGCCCCAAATAAGGTAATAAAGAATCAGATATGTTCAAAAATTGTTTGAGCTGAACTGAAATGTAAGTCATATCAACAAAGTTGTTTGACACTAATGCGTTGTTGGTGGAGCTGTGAACTGATTCGGCCATTCTGGAAAGCAATCTAGAACTATGCCCAAAGGGCTATCTATACATAAGCCTTTGACCCAGCAATATCACTTCTAGGGTTACATCCCAAAAAGATCAGAGAAGTGGGAGGAGGACCCATATGTACAAAAATATTTATAGCAACTCTTTTTGTGGTGGCAAAGAATTGGAAATCCAGGGGATGCCCATCAATTGGGGAATGGTTGAACGAGTTGTGGTATATGAATGTAATGTAATACTACTGTGCTATAAGAAATGAGGAGCAGAAGGACTTAATAATAACCTGGAGGGACTTAATATAAACTGATATTGATTGAGAAGAGTAGAACCAGGAGATATTTATACACAGTCACAGACACTACATACATGTGACGACTAACTTCAATAGACTGGGCACCTCTCAACAATGTAAGGTTATAAGAAAGTTCCAAAAGACTCATGATTGAAAGAGGTATCCCACATCCAGAAAAAGGGATACGGAGTCTGAATGCAGATTGAAACAAACTACTTGCTGTGATTCTTTTTCTTATTTTGTTTTATTTTCTCTTTCCCACTGATCATTCCATGAGTTACAATCCTTCTATACAACCTGACTAATAATTAATGTGAAGATATTTGTAGATCCTATATCAGAGTGCATGCTGCCATGATGGGGGAGACAGTGGTGAGAAGAGGAAAGGTGAGAAAATTTGAAACTCAAGGGACTGTGGAAATGAATGCTGTAAACAAAAAGTAAACAAACAAACCAATTTAATTTTTAAAAAAAGGATGACCCACAAAGCTTTATATTCAAGTTTACATTAGGGCTATTTTCACTTCTGGGAACAAGACATTTCCATTCTTAGGCATGATATAACACTTTATTCACATCTCTTAAACAACATTTTATGTTAGAGTAATGTTAGTTTTTTAATGGATTGTAAGTTTTGTGAAGGCAACATTAAATGCTCTTATGTAATCTTTTTTATCTCACATAGTACTGGGAGCTGGGCATCAACCAGTCATTATGATCTTACTATGTGCCAGATTCTATGTGTACTAGTCAAAGTGAAGGTGCTTATACCTCTAGAACAGCAATGACTTAATAGGAATGGAGTAGAGGGCAGAGAATTGAGGTTCACTAGAAAGAGGTCTGGATTAAGAGCCAGAGAACTTTGGTTCAAATACTGGCCCAGACACTGCTATATGTGTGATATTGGGTAAATCCCCAAATATCTCTGGGCCTCAATTTCTTAAACTATAAAATGAAGGTATTTATTAAATATACTCTGAAGTCCTAAAGCTGTGAGCTTGTGATACTTAGAGGTCATTTAGTTCAAAACTTTCATTTTCCAAATGAGAGAACTGAGACCCAGAAATGTCTTCAGATACCTCCCCTAAGTCCAGATTCACCATGTAGGTCATTGTCCTGATGTACTAACCTACTCATCCATTGGCTTGAATGTCTGATTTTTTTTCTACGTAACATTGAACAAGAGCCTTGAATTTCAGGGTGATAAGTGTACATTTCATGAAATAGCCAGTCCCTAGAAGTTTATTGTTGCTGTTGTTGTTGCCTTTGAGTAAGGTTGTGACATTATACAAATAAGGATGGAGGAGCCTAATTACTGAATATAGAAGGGACTCTCCAAATGACAGAAGCTAATGATTTCAGATTAAGTCAAAGATCCTGAGTATTATCATCAAGATTCTGAAACATCACATTCAACATACTGAATTCAGAGAAACAATATACTGAAAAGAGCACTGGACTTTGGAGTCAGGTGATCTGGGTTCAGGTATCATCTCTGCCCTGTGGCTAGGGTTGTTGTTCTATTGAGATTCATTTTCCACATTGATAAAAAGGGGATAGGGGACAGCTAAGTGGTACAGTGGATAGAGTGCCAGGTCTGAAGTCAAGAAGACCCATCTCAGGAGCAGCTAAATCCAACCTGAGACACTTGATGCACTTACTGACTCTGTGACCTTGGGCAAGTCACTTAACACCAATTGCCTTGCCTTCCCCCCTCTTGCAAAAAAAAAGAAGACCCATTTCTCTTAAGTTCAAATCTGGACTTAGACACTTCCTAGCTGTGTGACACTGGGAAAGTCACTTAACCCTGTTTTCCTCAATTTCTTCATCTGTAAAAATGAGCCGAAGAAATGGCAAACCATTTCAGTATCTTTCCCATGAAAACTCTAAATGGTTTCACAAAGAGTCAGAGCCAACTAAGGCAACTAAACAGCAACAAGAAATGAGGATGATAATAAAATAATAGGACTGCCTACCTGATAGAGATTTAAACTGAAGCACTACGTAGAAATTTAGCTGCCACAGAAAATGTGAATTGTTATTTTTATATACTAGAGGAAAGAAAGATGAAAAATAACCCAGTCCCTGCTTTCACAGAGATTACAGTGTAGAACCAGATGCATCAATAATACAAGTAAAAGATGGAGGTGTGATAGAGTGAAAAAAGATTGGGATCTGAAGTTAGAGGTCTCAGCTCCAAGTCTTGTCTCTGATGCTTACCCCTTGTGTGACCGGGCGAAAGTCATTCAACTTCAAGGTGCCTTATTTTCTTCATCTATAAATATAAACCGTGGATTAGATGTGCTTTGAGGTCCCTTGCCAAGTAATAGATCTATGATGCTATGGATTAGAATGAGACAAATGGGAAGGAGAGGACAAATAAAGACCTAAAACATTGGAAAGGGAGGGAAGGTTCTTTATGTGAAAAGTCAAGAATGGCTACTTAGAGGAATTGGCTCCTGTGTTGGATCTGGTGGGTGGGGCGGAATGTTGACAGATAAAGCCAGGCTCCTGTTATACTGTCATCATGAACATTTAGACCTCCTCAGAAATCATCAAGTGTTAAAAAACAAAAACAGACAAACAAACAAAAAACCCCTCTGATTCATTGTTTTTTTAATTGTCTAGACTTACGAAATTAAGAAAATGTTAATAATGCATACTAAAATTAAAAGCCAGAGAACTGGTTGTTTCACATTTACTAGCAAATGCAGAGAGATAGCAGGGTACAGGAACTAGTTCTATTTAAAAACAAAAAAGCTGTATTTGTAAACAGTGGTCTTGAAAGCTAATAAAGAGATTTTTGCTGTATTTCAGCAGCCTTCCCTCCCATCTTGAGGGTCTAGTTTTTTCTGGTTAAACTCTGAAGATTAATAGCTGTACATGACAAGTGGATCATTTAAAGTGTTAAGCATCAGTGATAAGCTAACCATGTAAGGATTAGGACAAGCTAGTGGGGGGGGGGGGAAGAGGGTTCTCCTGTCACAGCCCAGTGATCCTATAGATATGGTGATCATAGGGTTTTAGCAATGACAGGCTCACCACGTGGTTTCTAGGGCTGGCTGCCTTGGAGAGAAAGGAAAAGTGAGCCAAGTGTAGTTTCAAAGCTTTTACTACCTACTTAAAAATTGAAAGGTAGGCCACACAGATTGCCAAAGAATATTTTCTCCCTTTCAGGAAAAGAAATATTAGTTTAAGCAGAATACTTAAGTAATAATCAAGGCAGTCTTTAACTTAGAATTATTTTTTTTTAAGATACAGCAGATTCCCACTTCTCCCTTGTTATTCTTTGGTATTACTACATAATAGAATAGCAGGAACTTTGAACCAGAAGTTCTGGTTAGTTGTACGACCTTGAAAAAGTCACTTTAGCTTGTTTTCCAATGCACAGCAAAGGGTACCCTAGTGTTCCATTTGATGAGAATAAGAAATGCATCTTCCCTTCCACTTCTAAGCTTTTTATTTCTCTTTCTAATGCTGTAGTTCACAATTTAAATCAGGATATTTCCCCTCACTATTATTATATTTATTATCATTATTATTATATATTATTTTATGCTGTCATTATTATCTGGCTGATGTTAATTAATCAGCTAAAATTTGGTTTTTAGGAAAGGGTATTTATTAAGGTGATACAATAAAACAACTTTTACAGAAATACATCCCCGCCAAAATTAGTGACATACTTTTCCCACAAGTATATACAAAATTTAGTGAGGAAATGGGCCCAAATTCAGAGAGAACATGTAGCTAGGGGTATGTAAGACATCCCGGAAATATTTTTGCTGGATTCTTCAAGATTTTCTTCTTAAGTATGGCTTAGTTTTTTTTTCTTCTTCTTGACTTTTCATAGAGTCTTGAATCTGTGTTTAATCTGCCCTTGGCTCCAGATGCAGATGCTGCCATTGGCTGAGCCAGGAACACTGTTAGGATGCTGATAGGAAGATGGGAAGTCGGAAATCCTATAGGATCTCTGAAGTTCAGAAGAGGAAGTAAAGGAGATAAGCATGTATATAGAACCTGCTATTTCTCAAGTGCTATGCTAAGTGATTTTACAGATTTGTAAATCTGATTCTTTTTTATCCTCATTTGATCCTTGCAACAACCCTGTGAGGTAGATAGTATTATTATCTTCATTTTATAGTTGGGTAAACTGAGGCAGAGGTCAAGTGACTTGCCCATGGTCACACTGAATTTGAGCTCAGATCTTTCCTACTCCAGGTCTAGCGCTCTATCTACTGAGCCACCAGTTGTTTTGGGTGGAACCAAGGTTAAGGCCAAGGTTCTCTTTGCACACCCAAATGTGTGAATGGAACTATTATCTCCTGTCTTATATCTTTTTCAAATTCCCAATACCACTTAGTTCAATGCTTTTATAGAAGCTCCAGAGCATTAGACCAAGTCCCTCAACCAATCTGAAAAGACTTCCTGACTACCTCAGGAGGTATTCAGGTCAAATTTATGCCTAGTAAATAAAAGTCATGTGTTTACTAAAAATTGTATCAGGACTAAGTGGAGTACAGTGATTCTGAGCCTTCTCTCATAATAAGATCAATCATTTAAGGCTTAAAGGGACTGAAGAATTCATTTAGCAATATCTCCTTATTTTTATAAATTAGAAAACTGAGGTCCAGAGAGGTTAATCAACTTTTCCAAAAATTACTCAGGTACTAAGTAGTAGTAAAATCTATATGATTAATTAAAAACAGCCATATAATAATGATAATATATAATAATAATGACAAAAATATAAAAATAATAATGAGGAGAAATATTCCAATGACATTTGTGAACTATAGTGTCAGAAAAAGAATTCAAAACTCCTGAGACTGAGCTTAGAAATCAAAGGGAAGATGTATTTCTTATGACCAAAATTTTATCACTCTGAATCCTTCACTTTGGCACATCCTGTTGCCTTTGCAGAGGATCCTTATTCTATTGTCTTTAGATGAGTCTAATATAATCCATTCACAGGCTTCCCATTTAAAATTATAGTCTTAGAAGAGCAAAGACATCAATCTGTTAGGGAAATAAGAACTCAAAGGCTGTGTCTACAATGTCAATGCACTGGGGCAGTTAGTCAAAGAGTCAGTCTACATTTGAATCACACAACCAATTGAACTCTTGGTTGCCTTCACCATATGTTTTGGTAACAAGATGACACTTCTGGAAATGGGGTCTAGAAGAGAAAGGAAACATCTTCAGGCTCTGCGATGCCCATAAGGTGTTCTTCAGGCTAGCTAGTTTTTATCTAAGTATCATTCTTGGCAATAGAAAGTTTATTTGAATTTTAAGGGTGTTAACCTATAGTCTACTTCAGGTGCCCAGTGCCTGGTTCAGATTTCTTTACCTGTTCTTCATTCTAAGCTATAATGCAAATGGCAAATTTTCCACTCCATACCCTTCAGGGACTCTTCCATAGTTCTATTTGTCTTTGCCTTCAGAGTACTTTCTATTTTCCCTAGCCTAGCACTCCCCATTCCTGCCCTAGCCTCATTTTTTTTTATGGAACAGACAAGATTTTTTTCTCTTAAGACTCAAAAGCATCGTCTACCAGCTAAAGAAGTGTTCTCAGAAGTGTTCTTCTTTCTTTCCATGCCCCACCCCCTTCTTCCATGAGTACTACTGCTACTGTTGATTCTTTTATCTCTTTAGAGGACATCTTCCTCATGCCTGGGAATCAGGGGAAATTTGGTCCTAACTGGTCTTTCCAGCTCTCAGACAATGAGATTATTATTATTTGCTAAACCTCGAGGCAATTTTTTAAAAGAACACGTGAAAGTTTGATTTCATCCCCTTGTTCAACATGCAGGTCTTTTATCCTTGATATTAAAGAGACATCTTTTTAATGAAGCTGCTTGTAATGCTTTGGAGGATGCACAGAGGGAATGTCTGAAATTAATTAATAGCAATAAAAGTCTTTATTTTTTTCAAACTAAATTAATTCTAGCAGTGTGCAAACCATTTTCATAAAGACAAGATAATAAGAGGAGAACCTTATGATTACTCCCTTTCACATATGTCACATTCCAGTCCACCTGGCCTACTAAATATTTTCCAAACTTGACATGCCACTTCTAATTTCCATGTCTGTGCATAGGCAGTTATTCATGCTTGGAGCAGGTATCCTTCCTTGCCTCTACATCTTCAGTTGTCTGGCTTTCTTCAAGATTCACTTCAAGTGCCATTTGCCTGTCAGTCAGTAGTCAGTAAATATTTACTAAGCTTCTAGCATATTCCAGGCATTGTGTTAAGCATAGGGGATACAAAGGAAGACAAAAAAAAAAATACTTGTTCTCAAGGACCTCACATTTTAATAGAGGAGACAGCATGCAACAAGAACAAAAAGCAAACAAACAAAAAAACCCCAAACACAAAAACAACTGTGTTCAAACAAACTGCATATAGGATAAATTGAAAATAATCAGGAAGGAAGGCACTAGAACTAAGGGAGAGAAGAAAAGGCTTCCTGTAGAAGATAGGATTTTAATTTGGAAATCAAAGAAGCAAGAGAAGAGATAAGAAGCAAGATTATTTCTGGTTTTAGGCGCAACCAGTGAAAATGCCACAGAAGTCAGGAGATCTAGTGTCTTGTTCCAGAACAGCAAGTAGACCAATGTCCTAGAATTGAAGAATGTGGAGGAGGAGCTATGAAAATTTTTTTTTCAATGGAAAAATGAAGGAAAAATTTGAAGGGTTTCAAATGGCAAACAAACGCTTTTGCATTTGATCCTAAAGGCTGCAAAGAGTCACTGGAGTTTTAAGTGAGTGGGGAGGTAGGAAGGGTGACATGATAAGATCTGCTTTTTGGAAAGATTACCACTCAGAAATAATTACTTACACCACACTGAGAGGAGGATGTACTAGAGTAGAGAAAGTCTCCTGGCAGGGAAATCAAGCAGAAAACTATTGAAATAATCCAGCTGTAAAGTGATGAAAGCCTGCATTGGTGGGGTGACTGTATCGGAGGAAAGGGGCATATGTGAGACGAAAAATTGGCAGATCTTGGCAACAGATTGGATATGGAAGTAGGAGAGGAGGAAATTTGAGTTGGGAATGACACCAAGGTTACAGGCTCATCTGAGAGGATTGTGGTGCCCTCAACAACTACAGGGAATTGGGGAAGAGAGGAGGATTTTTCTAAGCCCAAAGTTAGTAGTGCTTGCCTCTTCCTCTAATTATTTATTAATTATTTATCTGGGTGCATGTTGTATCCATAAAGTACAATATGAACTCCTTGAGGGCAGATTTTAGGTTTCTTTTTGTTCTTCCAGTGTCTAGTACAGTATCTGGAACCTAGAAACTTAGTCTCATTAAAGTTAATAAACTCTTTGGTGCTTCACTTTCTCCATTTATAAATAAACTTGTATTGAGCTTTTATGAAAAATAAAAAGAAAGAAAAAGGCCAAGGCCAACCAAGATAGAATTATCTTAAAGCCCAGTCCTTTTGCTTACTCGGAGTTCCATAAATATCTAGCATGCACTCATCAAATATAAGAATGGTCAGAGATTGCAGCTTCCTGAGGGAACTATGAATTGACAAAAGACGACTTTTTCTGTTTTTATTTTAAATACATGATTGGAATTCCTGATGAGATAAGTAAAATAAATTCCTAATGATACTAATTATTTTAGATAGTAGGTGAAACTTGAACTGAAAAATATATTTTAAAATATTGAGAATTTATTTTTTAATTATGATAGAATTTATATAGCATGTTAAAGTTTGTGAAGCATTTTTCAAATATCATCTCCTTTCATCTTCACAAAAACCCTAGGAATTAGCTGCTATTGTAATTCCCTTTCATATGGACAAGAAAATTGCGGCAGACAGAGTTCAGGAAGCTGGGTTGGGCTCAGAACTTGCTGATTCCAAATCCAACACTTTTTCCACTATTTTACTTGGAAATGTAAGGTTCATAAAATTCACTGTGCAGCCTCTTCTCCTTGCAGTGCTCAGATAATGTCCTTCTAATACACATTCCAAATGTGTATTTGGATTATTAGTATGGAAATAACCACCAAGCTGAATAAAACGAAATGGTCAGTGGCTTAAGCCACATTTTCACACATTTAGAAAAGGGATTATATTTGTCTTCCAGGCAAGAGGTCATATTAGTTCCTTTGTTCCAAATAGCTCTTTAATTATTATATTCGTATAACTGGGGGAAAGCAGCACACATAATGAAACAAGAAAATCAATCAATCAATAACCATTTACTAATAAGTACTGCTCTGTGCCAGGCCCTATGTTAAGGAGCAAAGTGTTTAATTTCTAAAAAGTGGGAAACTCCTTACTAATAAGGGTGGCTTTTTTTACCTTGCTTTCTGCAATTTTTTCTTCATATTCAAACATGGATTTATAAACGGCATATATAAACCAGACATTCTAGATTAGCCTGGAGAAGAGAAAGGTTATTGGGGGATTGGATAGATGCTCTTTTAGGAGATTCCATGTAGCAGTGGATAGAGTGCCAGGCCTGGTGACAGGAAGATTCATCCTCACGTGTTCAAATCTAGCCCCAGGCACTTACTAGCTGTGTTACCCTGAGCAAGTCGCTTAACCCTCTTTGCCTCAGTTTCTTCATCTAAGAAAGTGTGCTGGAGAATGAAAGGGCAGTATCTTTGCCAATAAAAACCCAAAAAGGGTTACAAGGAGTTGGACAAAACTAAAATGACTGAACAGCAACAAAAGTGAAAAGGGTTTTAAAAACATTGTTGGAGTCCCAAGAGGCAAAAATAAGAGCAATAGAGTAACATTATCCAGGGAGTTTAATGAGTTTTACGTAAGATAAAATGATCTAAAGATTAAAGCTATCTAAAAGTAGAATGGACTGCCCCAAAAGGTTTTTAGTTCTCTTTTCCTGGAGGTCTTCAAGTAAAAGGTAGGCGAGATATTTATAAAGTTTTAGGTAGAAAAGATTCTTCTCCATGTACAGTTTGGGCTAGATGATTTCTGACATCTCTTCCAACTCTGCTTTTGTGATCCTGTGAATATTTCAATACCTATTTGCAAACATGAAATGGGAATCATGCGGCAGGCATTTTTTACATATTTAGCTGACTTGATTCATGTAAATCTATTCATCATGCATCTGTGCATGTATATGCAGAAAAATGGCAGGTACAAGGACAGAGGCTGTTATTCTTCAACTGTTATGTAGTTCCATGTATTTGTCAGGAGATATATGAAACTGGTTTTCTAACTAATAACAAATGGCAAGATTTACAGTAGGCCAAAAGGCAATACCAAATTAAGGATGGCATGTGTCACTGATTCATTATAATTTAAGATATCAACTGCATTATCTGTACTGTAGCTTGCCACATCTTTCTCTGTATCTCTCTCTCACTCTCTCGTCTCTCTCTGTCTCTCTGTCTCTGTCTCTCTGTCTCTGTCTCTGTCCGTCTCTGTCTCTGTCTCTCTCTGTCTCTCTGTCTCTCTCTGTCTCTGTCTTTCTGTCTCTGTCTCTCTGTCTCTCTCTCTCTCTCCCCTCTACTTTCCTTAAATAACGAATGCTATTTTAGAACAAGGGATCTTCACCGATATTTGCATCATGAACCTCTTTGACAATCTAGTGAAGCTTATAGATCTCTTTTTTGAATTTTTTTAAATAAATAAGTTTTGAAAAATAACCAATCATATAGAAACAAAGATGGCATTTTTTTCCCCATCCAAGGTCATGGACCCCTGAGATCTATCTATGGACCTCATGCAGATCTGTTGATACCCAGTCATTTAAATGGACAGAGTTCTTGCAAAAAGGTGGAGAATTTAGATCATATAGGATAGGGGGGGTGTTGTTCTCATCTCTCTGACTCCACATTTGAGAAATGTGTGTGGATGGGTATGTGAGAGAAAGGGAGAAGGTGCCATGATATTCCTTGCTTCAAAACAAAGATTTCAGTTCAGAAAACAATAAGAACATAGAATGCTATTGCTGGAAAGGATCTTAGTGATATATTACCTAGTTTTACACTACTTTTTTTTCTTAACGAGAAAATTTGGGTCCTTAGAAGTTGAGTGATTTGCTCTAGGTCACCTAGGAATTTGGGAGCACGGAAAGGACTAAAGTACAAGCCTGCTGACTGTCAGATTGATTTTCTTTCAACTATACAACACCTGAGATGGAGATGGAGGAATAATGCTGGCCCTACGAAGAAGTGAAGTCAGAGATATCTTTATTTTCTGTCTCTTCTTTAAGGACCCCTTCTCCCTTCCTCTTGATATGATTAGGACAAATAAAACCTGTAATTGTATATGGTTACTAATACTTTCTAATAATGATATTGTTTGGCAATTAAATCTCTATGCTCCATCCCATTCTCCATTCCCCAGGCCCTTCAGAATTTGGGGAAAAGGAGAATAAAGGACCATGTATGTGAGTGACTGGAATAAGTACATTAAGGAAGAGGTCTTATTTTCCTTTTCCTCCCTTTTTATTAGAAGGGCATGTCTTGATTCAAAATGGTCTTGCCCCTAAAATAAGGACAAAATCCCTTAATCTGAAGCTTTTATAATGGGGTGCTGGGATATATGCAGAATGTCATATGCAGCATCCCTCAGTGTGGAAAAGTCAAGTAACTTGCTTCCATGTACAAGTTAGAGAATGTCTGTCTATGCTCCCTAGTCTTTCAGAATCGCTTCCTTTCTTTTTCATCACAAGTGTCCTGGAAGCAGGGATCTTAACGTTTTTAATCTGAGAAAAAACCAAAACAAAGCAAAACATCTCAGGCATTATGTGAATGTTCCAGATCCCTTTTATATAAGACCCATCTTTTCTTCATTCCTTTCCAGGATACATTTCTGACTTTCTTGGGTTTGTCTGCTGTGTCATAGAAACTCTTTCACCCTGAAAGCTTACTCAACACTTCAGTCTACCATATGGCCAGTATCCTCTGACCTTTCTGTAACCTTTTCTTTTGTTAGCTGGTTCTTTCCAGAACCTTCATTTTTAGAAGGCTTCCTCAGGCTTCCCTGACTTTTAACTCTTCAAATTTTGCCACGTGTCTATAACATGGTACCTTCATCTTTCTTCTTCTTTTTCAGTTTTCTTTCTTTTTTTCTGGCATTATATTCAGCTATTAGAATGCACATTCCTAAAGGGCAGGGGTTGTCTTTCTTTTTGCTTGTATTTTATACTTAGCAATTAGCACAGTGCTGGAACGTATTCAGTGTTTGATAAATGCTTGCTAACTTGACTATACTTGTTCTGACAAAGAGTTTGAAGTGCAGAAGAGATGATGCTGTATCCAATCTAAGGTGGTTTTATGCAGCTATGAACAAATGGGAAGGTCACTTTTTATATGTAGCACATGTGACTAGTCAAAGAAGTGGGAAGCAAAACACACTCTGATGTCTTAAAGGAGAAATCATCCCCAATGTGAAGCCTGACTGTCAGATCTCACATGGAGCTTATAATGAAAAAGATGCATTATTCCCTGAAATCCTAGCAGACTGCTAAGGAACAAGTATAAAGACATACAAACCAAGGTGAAGTTGAAGGTCATGAAGCCATAAGTCAAATATCAAGAAGATATCTGAGGACATATCTCATGAGGAACAAAGTCCACGCAAATGTAACATCTTGCCCCACCCTCCAACTCACAGAGTGAGTCTCCCCCCACCCCTGTCCATCCACTAAAACAAGACCTTATACTCTACCACAAAAGTTTATCTTTAATAGTCACTCAGTGGAATTAATCACTTCAAAGCAAAGATATTTAGTGAAATGTCTTTGTTTGAAAAATAACAATAAATCATTTCCCCCATTAATCTGTATATTGCTCTCCAAAAATAAATACTTCGTTAGTGGGAGGTAGACATGCTTTGGGAACAAAAGAAGTAACACATGTGATCAAAGAATATCTAAAGTAGAGGCATATGCATATAAAAATGTAGCAGGGTTTCTATATGTAGAGGTACTCATCAAAGGAAATATGTGGATAATACTCATATGTGAAAAGGCACAAATGTAGGGTACACATGTTGCTGGTACATACATGTGGAAGAAAATGTACAAAAAGCACTTGTGATGATGGTACTATCCATACAGGCATACAGACATAAGGAACAAGAGCCAAGTCACCAGAGTGCACATCTGGAGGTGTCACATATTTCTTTTAGTGATGTAATTTTCATTGATCCTTCTGAGTCTACTTCCTTTTGGTCCCCTCCAACCATGTAGTTTCTGTTGGATACCATCCTTTCAGACATATAGTATTTGCCAGATGTTTCTCTGATGGACACTACTCAGCTAGATGCATTTCCACTTTATATATTTCCCCAGTGGTTGCTGTCAGCCATACTGGTGTATGGCTGTAGATTTTGTTTTCTGTTTCCAGATTCAAGTTTCATATTGTAATGGCCTGAAACCAGCCAAATAAAACTTCATGGATTTAAGATAGGAGTCAAGAAACTGGCCTAGGGTAGTTTGTCTTCTTGATTGATAGGTCCTCACGCCCTGTGCCCCTACCCTACAGATATAATCACAACCCCCTACCTTAGTAACAGCCTCTGTTTGCACCTGCTTAGCAACAAATTGTATTAGATGGATATATAAACCTAACAATGTACTGTACAAAAGGTTCAGCACCCCTGAGCTAGGGGCTGCTCCCTTCAGATTGGCATGGGACAGCTCCAGCTGGCAAAATAAAAGCTCCTAAAACTTTTCATTCGGACTCTGTGGTCACTCTGGTAAGACTTAACCATTTCAAGATAAAGTCCTTAGTTATAGTGATAACTTCTTCCTAAGGCGACTTGTCTTTGCTTTATTCTTTTAATTCAAAATCAGAGGCATTTTGTAGTACTTTTAAAAAAGTAGCCACCCTAACCATTGACCGAAAAAACCTTTCTAAGACGGAAAGCAATTACAAATAACCTCTCAATATTTTCCCCTAAAAATGCTCTGATTATTTTATTTGTTTATTTATGCATTTATTATTTATTAATGCATTTATTCAGCATTTCTTTTGTACCAGGCTCTGTACAAGACATTTCCAGCAGGAAATTCTCCCAGTATTCAAGTTTTACAGAACAAAGAGAATGCTAATTTTCTCTGATGCAGATCTTTGTTGTCAACTTCAAATTGTCTGGTCATTGAACTTGGAACTTGATAGCCAACCTAACTTTAGTTTGTGTTGAGCATTCCATATATCTATAAATGTCAGTCTCTAACAGTTGTACTATACCTGGTCAACATCCATGTAAAAGTTAACCATTCAATAAGTACTAAAAAACATTCTGAAGTTCCAGGGGCTCTCAGCTTCTTAACTTCAAACTCCCTTTGTATCCCCCTTTTACATAGAAGAGTAAGAGAAAGGTACAGAAATAAAGTTAAGTCTGGGGTATACAATCATCACCTTTCCTACTATTCTAGCCACCTTTCTGGACTTTAATAAGAAAATAGTTAGCCAAAGCCTAAAGTGACTTTATAAACTCATCTTTACACTAGTTAATGGGTTTAAAAAAAAGTGAACCTTAGTGACTAAGGAGACAAGGGAAAGGTTGATAGGCAAAGAGCTATCTAGCAAATCAAAGAAAAATGTTTCACTGGAAATCAACCTGCTCTCTTAACTTTACTTGTTATAATGTCTTGTTTGTTTGTTTTTGTTTTTCCCTATCTCATCTCAATTATAAAAAAAATATTATCTAGAAACCTATGACTGAGAGTAAACATGGATATCAGAATCAAAGCAATTTTCTGACCATTTCTATGTCCATCATAGCCCCCATATTTCATACTTCTTCTAGTTTATGAGAGAAATTATTGAGAATTTATTGAGAGAAATTAATGCAATATTAATAACTATTAATTTATGATCCACCCTTTTCCTCCTATTTCTGTTAAAACTCAAACCCTGAACATGTTCATCAGACTCAGAAAGGCGTGTCCAAGTGAAGAGATAGCTCCTAGTCCCAAAGTCTATATTAAGTAGTCTATGTTAAGTAGGACCCTACCCAGTTCTGGACCCTACCCAACTGGGAAACCTAATTTCTATTTAGAATCTAAACTGTGTGTGAGCCTTTGCCTGGGAGTGGAACCTCCTCTCCTTGATTCCCTCATTAGACTTTAGAGCAGCCTTGCTCATGAAGGAGAAAACTAATTAGAGAGGTCTGCATGAAAATGGTTTTTTCTGTCCAGATGCCTTAAGACAGCTGAATCTCATGTTCAAGTCAGATTCTCAGCAGGAAAAGCTTAAGACTTTCAGCTCACCTCCTCATTACATGCTCACCAATCAGGATTGAGTTTCATGTGTCAGGGAAGTTTTCTTTCAGAAGGAATTTTAAGGTGTTTCCAAATCTCTCTGTGGTGTCTTTGGTTATAGGGGGAAACCACTAACCATCAGTTTATTGATTATGTGCTAGTCTAATTAATAAATTGATTATTAATTACCAAGAAACTGTCTCTCAAGAGATTTCCTTCATGACAGTATACTTCTGTTAGTTTCAAACACAATTTATTTGCTTTATCTTATAAAATTGTGACACCAGAAAGTTGCACACGAAGCAAATTGTTTGGCACTTGGCTTATATCAAAGCACGAGAGAAAACCTCACTGTTTAAGAAAACAGATGCTGCATCCTATTTTGGATTGGTAAATTCCTTTAAATTGGATTAAATTAAAGCAAATTATCACTTACTAATAAAAATGATCATTCCCTTATTTATCAAACTCATAAGACATTGAATGAAGTCAATTCAAATCTCTGGGCCCCATTTTCTTCAGCTAAAAATACAAGAGCTTTGGAGTAGATGGTGTTCCAGTTTTTCTATTTTATTCTATTTGTAAAGTAGGAATTTTTCCATGTTTGGTTTTGCTTAAATAGAGACGCTATCCCATGGCTCTTCTTTTAGCGCTCCACATAAAAGTGATCTAATAAAAGATCCATAGAAATAGAAATGCCAGATGATGGGGCACTTTACATTTTATAAACATCCCTGAAATTTGATAGATATTTTGGGGCTGTGATAAACATGGAAAAAGAAGTGTCTTAATATTAGGATACTAGGAGAAACTGTAGAACATGACTAGAATTAAAAGATAGAATATAGTGGATGAGTCATCTAAAAGGTACATTTGATGAATATTGATGAGGTACAGGCTCTAGGAATGCCCTTGAACTCTGACTGCATCTTCCGACTTGATGAGGCATTTACCTGAGGCTATAAGCCTTTCATTATAGCTAGGCCCAAATCTTTTACTCCTACTAGCCTAGCCCTCCATTGTCCATCTGCTTCCCACCCTTGAGCCTATCAAAATATCTATACCCAACTCAACTGTTACTTTACCTCATTAAGTCCTCCGGAAGACCCTACCCACACTCCTCCTCTAGACCACCCTTAGATTCCTTCCTCAACTCTTCTGTATATAAGACCCCATCTTCTCTCCATGTGGTGTTGAGAGCACTGTAGAATTCCCTATCACGGATTTGCTCTGTGTCTAATACAGGCAAACTTTTAATAAACTTGGTTTTTCTTTGGCTGAAAGAAGATTTGAGTTGAATTCATTCAGCAGGACCTGGCATGTTGGTATTTTGGGGTCTTGAGCAATCCTAACCCTAACTATCTACATTTTATGGGTAGCCTCTTCAAATATTAAGAATGGGTGCCTATGTGGCTATAGTTTATTACTGGACTCTTGCATAACTTTCTATTATAAGCCCAATAGTCCTTTAGAAATACAATTAAATTTGATTAAATTTCGCCAATACTTTAGTACCTCAGCTTGAAATCTATTTTTCTTTCATCCCAATATTTCAAGGAATTCCCAGATTGCAAGGTGAACTTGATATGCGTTGTAAGAAAAAGAATCTGACCATTTATTTCACTGATGAAAAATCATTTCTATTTGAGCTTTTCTGTTAATTTCTCCATGTGGTGGTATTTTTAGTTTCCAAGTCAGGCATGCCACTACACAAGAAAAGAAAGCAATTTACAACTCTGCAAAGAAATACAGCCTCTTCCACTTCATTTGTGTTTCATCTTGATTATCAACACATTTGTCATCTCCCTATAATTTATTCATTATTTTTACCAGAGGAATATGAAGGCAAAAAAGAAGATAAGTGCACTTGTCAAAATGTGAAACAGATGCTCTTACAATGATTGGAGACAATTAATGTTCTTGGTAAGAAGCAACAGGCTGAGTTTGTGTTTAGCTTTAGAATTTTATTGCAAATAGACTTGTGGAAAATGCAAATGCAGGGTGAAGGTTTCATTTTCGAAGTATATAAAAAAAGATCTCCTGCATTGCTGTGCTTTTTTTTTAAAAAAAAATTCTTTTTTTCATGAGAATCTGGCTTCTGGTCTTTTTTTTCCCCTTCAGGATAACCATTCAGACAATGAGAGGAAAACATAAGATGAACAGTATGAACTGTGACTGGAGCATAGAATGGCTTTTCCTTGTGAGCAATCATTTCTGAGAGCTGTTGAGATGTGGATCCAGCCATATATGGAGTTGATATATTGAACTTGGTGAGGAAATTTTTTTAGAAATCTTTTTTCTTTACCTCCCACTCCCCCCTCTTCCCACACTTTTATATAAATTGTCTACCAGTCATCACTCAATCCCTCTAAGTATATCAGGAAATTTACTTCTTTTTTTTTCTTGCTTTCCCCTTTACATACACAACTTATACTGACTTTGTATACTTAAAAATAAAAGCAGTCCGATAACAATCATTTGTTAAATGCCTACTGTGTCCTGGATACTTTGCTAACTGTTGGAGATACAAAGAAAGAGGAAAACAAGGAAACCTAAAAAACAAAAAACAAAACAAAAAATGGGGGAGATAATGAGCAAGCAACTGTGTAAAAGTAAGATTGATAGAGTGTAAATTGAAGATAATCTCAAACATAGCTCTGGGCATTGTGGCATCGGTGTCTCCTAGTCTTGGGGTCAAATTTTGAATTTTTCAAAATATGTTGGTAGAGAGTAAGAAAACACCTATGTGAAAATGACAAGTCTGAGTTGTAAGACTTAGAGAAACAGCAATCCAAGGTACTGAAAGATTAGCCAGATACCATTTCTGAGTAAGTTTCAATGACCTTTGAAAGATAGTGGACTGGAGGAGAGCAAATGTCTAAATACCTCCTCCCCCCCAAAAAAACGTCGATTATTTAAAATAGGTAAACTGTCGAGACTATTGCACTTGTATTCAATTCACAGCAAAATTCTAGACTGTGTTATTAAGCAGATGGTTAATGGATATCCAGAAAAGAAGTGATCACCTTAAAAAAGAAAGAAACAAAGAAAGAAACAGTATGTCTGTATCAAGAACAAGCCACGACCGAATAATTTGTTTTCTTCTTTGAAAGAGTTACAATACTTGTAGATTAGAAACGGGGTTCCAAACTGGCTGTCTAGTCCCATGGCTTTGTTTGACAGCAAAATGACTCCTAGAAATAATTAGTTACTTTTCCAAGGTCCCATGACTTATAAGTATCAAAACTCAATTTCTCTTCCTCAACAATTAAAATTGTCTCCATTATATCACAAAACAAGAGAAAATATATTGTGCAATTCTTATAAGCAAGATGAAGAATTCTGGGCTAGATAATAGTACAGATAATTGCATTTAGCACAAGTTGAATGTCTAGTTGCAAAAATTAGACATTGATAATTTTAGGTCTCCTGGAAAAATGGATTTTTTCCTGGATCTGTGCAGGTTTAGAATAGGTAAAGGAATAGAAGGGGTGGGGAAAAAAACAGGAAATTGCATAGTAGCAAGTAGAATTTTGAAATTAAAGATACTGAAAGTATTTGGCAAAAGAATCTGGGTGGTTAGAATCTTAGCAATCATGCCATCCCATAAGGTAATGAGGCCTCTGGTGTGCAGATGAAGTGGAGGGAGAAAGTTGTTAAAGTTTAAAGGAAGCAAGGATTTTAGAGGGATCATATATATGAATATTAATGTCTCCACACAAACTCTTAATGGCATCATGAATAGCTTTCAAGATGATATGTACCTGTTTTTGTCCTCAGATAAGTTGATGGTGGCTCCATTTTTTTTCCAGTTGAAAACTCATCATATTGTGACTGTTGAGAAGAAGAAAGGGGGTTGTTGTGTTCTTTAAGAACCCAGTTCAGGAAGAAGCTTCCTTTTGCCTAGGTTCCAGAGGTAATACAGACAATAATTCTGAGCTAGGCTTAATTTTTTCTTTAATTTCAAAGAAGCTGGGTAAAGGTTTGCTTGCCCCATGAAGTGGGCTTGCCTGGAAGTAATAGGGCAATTGGCACCACCTCATTATAAAAGCAGCCTAAAGAAGGCTATGATCTATCTGATGTGACATATAGGATAAGGGTCAAAACAAAAATGAACTGAACCAAATGTTTAA
Source organism: Pseudocheirus occidentalis (assembly GCA_028646575.1). NCBI lineage: Eukaryota > Metazoa > Chordata > Mammalia > Diprotodontia > Pseudocheiridae > Pseudocheirus > Pseudocheirus occidentalis. Next base: position 182,290,250 of record CM053598.1, read on the forward strand.
CAGGTGAGAGGTAAAATTCATTGATTATTGGAGCAGGAAGTATTATGGGAAAAGAGAAAGATCTAAGTAATCATCAGATACCCTACTTGAATAGTTCTTTATACTCTTCTCCCTTGTTCAGATTATGGAAGGAGCTGTTGGGAATGGTAATAGGTTGAAGGTGATGAGAAAGAGAGGAACATATAAAAATTCTAGCTGGTCGTAGTCCCAATGTTTGAGGGGAATAGTCTAGGAGATGACATTCCACTTAATTTGAATTATTTAAATTGTTCCAGCATTTATTAAGTCCCTAGTGGGTGCATGGCATCAGTGTATAACACTGTTATATATGATTGTGGTAGATATCGACTTTATATAAGACAATAGATTACTCTCCTCAAGGAGCTTACAGTTTAGTGGGAGGAAAAGACACAAAGATAGCAATGATATATAATGTTACATGATGCATCTAAGATAAAACACAAACAAAGTGGAAGAAGCTGTGTTTCTTTGCAGAACTGTGAATTGTATTGTTTGTTTGTTTGTTTCTAGTGTAGTGGCCAGTAAATCAACATTTATTATATGACATGCACATTGAACTCTCCAGTAAAGACTTGGTTATATATTTTCTCTGCTCTTACGTGTTTTCTATGTCTACCTCCACATCAAAGTCAGAAGAAAAGTTCTTTGTAGGCACAGATCATCTCACTTTATTCTTTGTATCTCTAGTACTTTTCATCCAATGCCTAGTACTTGTAGTGGGGTAGACCACCCCCAGAAGGAGGAAATGTAGAATCTCAGTGCAGAGGAGGCAAACTTTATTTGTCCTGATACAACATAGCCTTGTAGGGCTAGAACATGGAGGTGTTCTCTTGGGAACAGGATGCATAGCCAAACTTGTATGTTATTGCAGTATCCAATTCAAATAAAATATTTACTAAGTATATGCACACCATGATAGCACTATTTCCCATCATAACAGAGATCTGGATCTCTCTCCTGTTCCCCTCAGGAAAATGACATCAGGTTCTACACTTTGTTGAGGTTCTAGGGAGAAAAGTCTAAGTTTAGATTCTCTGAAATTTTAATGCTTCATCACCAGTTAAGCATCTTGGGGAAGGCTGTTGATAATGAAGGTTAGAGTTGTGTTTTAAGAGAAAAGACAGGCTTTGTGCTGTGGTTAACAATGTTGATGCAGCACAAGGCTGAGGCCCATAAGATGGCTGTTGGGAATAGTATGAGGCTTAGGTCTTCCCACAGCTATTATCCTATCTCTTCCATCCCTGTCCTGTTACCCTGATACAACCATGTCCCAGAAAGTTCACTATTTTCTGAACCAGTGCTCATTACTCTGTGACTTGTGAAATTTGTTGTCCTGTGTCTAATGTTCATTGTGTGAACTATGAGGAGCAGGTCTGTCTATTTTAAACAGAGGTATTTAGAAAATGAAGGAAATTCCAAACCATCTTAAATAAATAAAGCTCAATAACAAAGGATAGAATGGAAAATAGATTGGCCTTATTTTTGCTTGCTTACAGAGACAGAACTAGAATCAATATATGGAAGTTATAGAGAAGAATATTTCAGCTAAACAGAATGGGATTTTTTTTCTGACAATTAGAGCTATGCAAGAATAGAATGGGCTATTTTAAGAGGTAGTATGTTCCTCATTAGTGAAATGCAGTAGAGACTAGATGACTAGTTATTGGTACTATTGTAGTGGGGATCAATGCTACAAATAGGAATTAGATTAGCTGAATGACATCCACTCCAAGTCTTTGATTCTGTGAATCCAAAATTATTTTGTTTTTATATAGCTGTAATATAAATTGTTAAATTTGTGAACTCTGATTTCATCAGTTATGGCAATGTATAGAATAAACTTTCCATACCTTCTCTCCCTTTTTCTTCTCCCAATACATTCCTCTTTCACCTCTTAATTTTTTTAGATATTGTCTTTTCATAATCAACTCACCCTGTACCCTCTGTCTATGTATACAGGTACACACATAAACACACACACATTATATATATATATATGTATATATATATATATATAAAAATAAATAAATATATATATATATATGTATACACACATACAACCACCTATAAATATATATGTATGTATGCATACATACATAGATACATAATCCTTTAAACTATCCTCATACTAAGAAAAGATTCATGGGTTACAAATATCATCTTTCTATATAGGAATGTAAACAGTTCAACTTTAATCAGTTCCTTTTGATTTATCTTTCCTGTTTACCTTTTCATGTTTCTCTTGCTTCTTGTATTTGAAGGTCAAATTTTCTGTTCAGCTCTAGTTTTTTAATCAAGAATGCTTGAAGGTCCTCTATATCATTGAATGACTATACTTTCCCCTGAAGTATTATATACAGATTTGCTGGGTAGGTGATTCTTGGTTTTAATCCCAGCTCCTTTGACCTCTGGAATATCACATCCTAAGCACTTTGATCCCTTAATATAGAAGCTCTTAGATGTTGTGTTTTCCTGATTGTGTTTTCACAATAATCAAATTGTCTCTTCCTGACTGCTTGTAATATTTTCTCCATGACATGGGAACTCTGGAACTTGGCTATAATACTCCTAGGAGTTTTCTTTTGGGGATCTTTTTCAAGAGGCAATTGATAAATTCTTTCCATTTCCATTTTGCCCTCTGCTTCTAGAATATCAGGGCAATTTTGCTTGAGAACTTCTTGAAAGATGATGTCTAGGTTCTTTTTTTTTTCAATCATTGCTTTCAGGTAGTTCAATAATTCTTAAATTATCTCTCCTGGATCTATTTTCCAGATTAGTGGTTTTTCCAATGAAATATTGCACATAGCCTTCAATTTTTTCATGTATTTGGATTTGTTTTTATAGTATCTTGATTTCTCATAAAATCATTAGTTTCCACTTGCTCCAATCTAATTTTAAAGGAATTGTTTGCTTAAGTGTGTTTTTGAAATTCCTTTTCCATCTGGCCAATTCAGATTTTTAAGGCATTCTTCTTCTCACTGGCTTTTTGGACCTCTCTTGCTGTTTCTATTTTTAAAGGTGTTATTTTCTTGAGTCAGGCTGTTAACTCATTTTTCATGATTTTCTTGCATCATTCTCATTTCTCTTTCCAGTTTTTCCTCTATTTCTCTTACTCGATTTTCAAAATCCTTCTTGAGTTCCCACAAAGCTCACAAACAAATCATATTTTTCTTGGAGGCTTTTGATGCAACAGTTTTGACTTTGTTGTATTCTTCTGATTCCATGTTTTGATCCTTTTTGTCCCTCAAAAAGATTCTATAGTTTTATTGTGCTTCCTCTGTTTGCTCATCTTCCAGTCAATTACTTGACTTTTGAGCTCTTTACCATGGTAACACTCTGCCTTCAGAGTGGATAGTGCTGTGTCCCAAATTTCTGGGGCTTTGTGTAGCTGTTATCAGAGTTTTTTCCAGGCACCTATCTCAGAACTGCAAAGAGAAAATTCTCTCTACACTCTCAATAAGCTCTGTAACATTAGTGCTCTTCACCCCAGGACTACCACTCAAGACTGCAACCCAGATCCAAGCGGGCCAAGGCAAGAGAATCCTGCCTCAGTGCCAGCAGAGAGATTCCTGAAAATGCCCTCTGGACATTGGTTCCCCCTATGATCTGTAGGCCTGGAGATGAAGCAGCAGTGGTGGCAGTTGTAGCCTCCATCACCTCCACTACCCCAGGGGCAGGAGCCAGACCATGCTCTTCTCTCACCCAGTTCCAAGAGTTCCCACACTGACTGTTGACATTCTCTTTGGCATTTATGGGTTGAGAAGTCTGGAAACCTCCAGAGCTGCCAAAGATTCACTCCCCTGAAGCCTGCTCTAACCAGTTTGTGCCTTCGTTCTGGGCTGCATTGGGTCTGGGCTGCGTTGGGTCTGGGCTGGCATTGCTCACATGGGACTGCTTTCCAGAAACAGGTCAGTGAGATGCAGCCTTCCTCTTGGCCTGCCAGGCTACCTTCAGTAGGAGATAACATTATGAGATAACATGCCAAAATTTATGGGATACAGTTAAAACACTTTTTAGGAGAAGTTTAATATCTCTGAACGCTCACATGAATAAAATAGAGTCAATGGAGATCAACAAATTGGGCATGCAAATGAAAAAGCTAGAAAAAGAACAAATTGAAAATTCCCAAATAAATACTCAATTAGAAACACTGAAAACTAAAGGAGAGATTAATAAAATTGAAATTAAGAAAACTATTGAATTAATAAGTAAATCTAAGAGCTCGGTTTTATGAAGAAATAACAAACAATAAAATCGATAGACCTTTAGTCAATTTCATTAAAAGAAAGAAAGAAAGAAATTTTGAGTATTAAAAATGAAAAGGGTGAATCTACCTCCATTAAAGGGGAAATTAAAACAATAATTACTAATTATTTTGCCCAATTGTATGCCCATAAATTTGACAATCTTAGTGAAATTGGTGAATATTTGCAAAAAAATAAGTTGACCAGATTAGCTGAAGAGGAAGTAAAATACTTAAATAACCAGATCTCAGAAAAAGAAATCATACAAGCCACCAGTGAACTCCCTAGGAAAAAATCCCCGGAGCCAGATGGCTTTACTAGTGAATTCTATCAGACATTTAAAGACCAATTGACTCCAATACTTTACAAATCATTTGGGAAAATTGGAGAAGAAGGAGTTCTACCAAATTCTTTTTATGAGATAAATATGGTACTGATACCTAAACTGGGAAGAAACAAAACAGAGAAAGAAAACTACAGATGAATTTCCCTTATGAATACAGAAGCAAAAAGACTACAGCAAATCATCACAAGAATAGTACTCTTTGATTTGGTAGGATTTATTCCAGGAATGCAAGGGTGGTTCAATACCAAGAAAAGTATCAGTATAATTGATGACATCAGCAACAAAACTAGCAGAAATCATATGATTATCTCAACAGATGCAAAAAAGGCTTTTGACAAAATGCTAATGTTAAAAACACTAGAAAGCATAGAAATAAATGGATTCTTCCTTAAAATAATAAGTAGCATCTATCTAAAACTATAAGCAAATATTATGTGTAATGAGGATAAGCTAGAAGCACTTCCAATAAGATCAGGGGTGAAACAAGGATGTCCACTATCACCCCTCTTATTCAATTTGATACTGGAAATGTTAGTTATAGCAACGAGAGAAGAAAAGCAAATTAAAGGAATTAGATTAGGCAAAGAAAAGACTAAGCTATCACTCTTTGCAGATGATATGATGATACACTTAGAGAATCCTAGAGAATCAAGTAAAAAACTATTTGATATAAGGAATATGTTTAGCAAAGTGGCAGGATATAAAATAAACCTACATAAATCCTTGGCATTCCTTTTCATTTCTAGTGAAGTCCAACAGCAAGAAATAGAAATAGAAATTCCATTTAAAGTTACTGTAGACATCATAAAATATTTGAGAATCTACCTGCCAAAACAAACCCAGGACCTATATGAAAACAACTACAAAACGCTTTTCATACAAATAAAGCCATATCTAAATAACTGGAAAAATATTAGCTGCTCATGACTAGGTTGAGCTAATCTAATAAAATGACAATTTTACCTAAATTAATTTACATATTTAGTTGCATATCAACCAATCTACCAAAAAATTATATAGAGCTAGAAAAATAGTAGCAAAATTCATCTGGAATAACAGAAGGTCCAGAATATCAAGGGAATTAATGAAAAGTTATGCTAGGGAAGGTAGCCTAGCCATACCAGACTATAAACTGTTTTATAAAGCAGCAGTCACCAAAACTATTTGGTACTGGCTGAGGAACAGGGTAGTGGATCAGTCCAATAGATTAGGTACACAAGACACCGCAGTCAATGACTACAATAATATACTGTCTGATAAATCCAAAGATCCCAGTTCCTGTGATAAGCACTCAATATTTGACAAACCTGTTGGGAAAACTGGAAAATAGTATGACAGGAACTGAAAATAGACCAATATCTTACACCATATACCAAAATCAAGTGAAAATGGGTGCATGATCTAGGTATAAAAGCTGATACCGTAAGCAATAGCAATCTGAAAGAGCAAGGAATAGTTTACCTGTCAGAATTATGGAGAAAGGAAGAATTTATGATCAAACAAGGGCTAGAGAACATTAAAAATTACAAAGTGGATAATTTTGATTACATTAAATTGAAAAGATTTTTTTTGTTTTTTTTTTGTTTTTTTTACAAATAAAGCTAATATAACCAAGATTTGGAGGGAAGTAGAAAATTGGGAAAGAAATTTTACAACCAGTATCTCTGATAAAGACCTTATTTCTAAAATATACAAAAAACTGGGTCAAATTTATAAGAATATAAGTCATTCCCCAATTGATAAAAGGTCAAAGACACAAGCAGTCAGTTTTCAGTGGAAGAAATTAAAGATGTCTATAAGCCTATGAAAAAATGCTCTTAATCACTATTGATTAGAGAAACGCAAATCAGAATAACTCTGGGGTACCACATCTCACCAGTCAGATTAGGTAAGATGACAAAACAGAAAAATGATAAATGCTGGAGGGGATGTGGAAAAATTGGAACGCTAACATATTGTTGGTGGAATTTTGAACTGATCCAAGAATTCTGGAGAGCAATCTGGAACTATGTCCAAAGGGTTATAAAAAAGTGAATCCCTTTTAAACCAGCAATACCACTTCTAAGGGTGTATCCCAAACAGATCATACAAGTGAGAAAAGGACCTGTATGTACAAAAATATCTATAGCAGCTCTTTTTTGTGGTGGCAAAGAACTGGAAGTCAAGGGCATGCCCATCAATTGGGGAATGGCTGAACAAGTTATGGTATATGAATGTAATGGAATACTATTGTACTATAAGAAATGGGAAGGAGATGGACTTCTTAATTACCTGGAGAGGCATATATAAATCGACGCTAAGTGAGAAGAGCAGAACCAGGAGAACTTCGTACACAATTGCATGATTATATGTACATATACATGATATCTATGATGACTGACTTTGACAGACGGGGCTTCTCTCAGCAACACAAGATTAGAAGACAACTCCAAAAGAGTCATCCAGAGAAAGAACTATAGAGTCTGAATGCAGATTGAAGCAGACTACTTGCTGTCTTTTATATTTTGTTTTGTTTCATTCTTCTTTCTTGCTGTTAACTCCATTGGTTATAATCCTTCTTAACAATTTGACTAAAAATTAATTTGAAGGTATTTTTATAGCCTATATTTAGTTACATGTCACCATGGGGATGTTTGGGGGGAATTTGGAACTAAAAAGGGAAGGCAAGCAATTTGCTATAAACTATATGCATGTGCATATATGTATGTATATATTTCCTTGCTAACTTTGTTGTAAAAGAATACAAAATAATTTTTAAAACACTAAATAATTTTTAAAGTATGTTTTATCTCTATTCACACACTGCCATTTCTTTCTCTGGAAGTAGATAGAAATTTTCCTAAGACCTTTGAAGTTGTCTTGAATAAATCTATTGATCAAAATGCAAAAAGTCATTCACAATTGATTATCATATAATATTTATACAATGTTTTCCTGGTTTTGGTCACTTCACTCAGCATCAGTTCATATAACACTTCCCAGGATTATCTAAAACCATTATTTCTTATAACATAATACTATTCCATCAAAACCATGTACCACAATTTATTCAGCCATTTCCCAATTGATGGATATCTCCTACTCCACTCCTCCCATCCTGCACCACCAATTTCCAATTCCTTCCTAGAAAAATAGTGGTCATAAAAACTTTTGTACATATGGATTCTTTTTTTTCTTTTTCTTTGATTTCTTTGCAATACGTAACGAGCAGTGCTATTTCTGGATCAAAAGGTATGCACAGGTTTATATCCCTTTGGGAATAGCTCCAAATTGTTTTCCAGAAAGGTTGGATCATTTCATAGCTCCACCATCTGGTGCATTAATATCTTATTTTACTACTTCTGTTCTGACTTTTGTAATTTTCCTTTTCTGTCACATTAACTAATCTGTTAGGTGTGAGGTGGTAACTCAAAGTTGTTTTAATTTGCATTTCTCTAATGAGTAGTGATTTGGAGCATCTTTTCATATGATTAGAGATAGCTTTGATATGATCTTCATATCCTTTAACCATTTATGAGTTGATATATAATTGGTATTTTTTTATAAATTTAACTCAGTTCTCTACATGTCTAAGAAATGAGGCCCTTATCAAAGAAACTTGTAATTCCACCCTGCCCCACCTCCCTGCCCACTGCCCCAAAGCTTTCTGGTTTCCTTCTGAACTTGGCTTCCTTGGAGCAAAACCTTTTTTTAAGTTCATTTGATAAAAATTATCCATTTTACTCTCTATGAGCCTCTCCATATCTTGTTTGTTCATCTATTCTTCCCTTATCCTTATTTTGGAAAGATAAAACTTTTCATTCTCCTCCAGTTTCCTCATGATATCACCCTTTATGTCTAAATTATGTATCCATTTTGACTTTTTGGTATGCTTATTGCATATTGTCCCATACCTAGTTTCTGATTAATTGATTTCCAGATTTCCAAATAATTTTATCAAATAGTAAGTTCTTGTCCCAAAAGGTTGGATCTTTACATTTATCAGATACTAGATTACTATAATCTTTTTCTACTATGTATTATGCACCTTATCTATTCTACTGATCCACTATTCTATTTTTTAGTATCAGATTATTTTGATAATTACCACTTTGTAGTACAGTTTAAGGTCTGATTCTGCTAAGCTTTCTTCCAAGTTTTTTTCCCAATGATTCCTTTGATATTCTTAGCCTTTTGTTCTACCAGATGAATTTTGTTATTCTTTTTTTCTAGCTCTATAAAGTAATTTGTTGGTAGTTTGATTGGTATGGCCTTGAGTAAATAAATTAATTTAGACAGAATTGTCATTTTTATTCCATTGGCTCAGTTAACCCATGAATAACTAATATTATTCAGAGTGTTTAGAGCTGACTTTATTTGCTTGAAAATTTTTGGCAGGCAGACTCCCAAGTACTGTGTATTGTCTACAGTTATTTTACATGGAATTTCTCTTTCTATCTCTTGCTCCTGGATTTTGCTGGTACTATGTAGAAATATTGGTGATTTATGTGAATTTATTTTATATCCTAAAACTCTGCTAAAATTGTTCATAATTTCAACTAGGCTTTTAGTTGATTCTCTAGGATTCTTTAATATACCATCATATCATCTGCAAAAAGTGGCAGTTTTGTTTCCTCATTGCCTATTCTAATTCTTTCAATTACTTTTAAAGATAGCTTTTTAGAAAAATATAGCCTCAATCACTTCAATGTGAATAATTCCCTTGATTGTCATTTCACCCTACTAAAGGAGAGCTCTTTTATGATAAAATGAAAATTCCATGCCAGAAACAGGTCCAGGGGAGGATAAAATAATTCTACCTAATATAACCATTTGACTAGGGAGTTTATTCTTCTGTCTTTCATGAAGCTCACTTTTCCTTTGTCTGGTCCTTCCTAAGCTGCTTGAAGTTTATCTTTGCTTGCAGAATTTCCCATGATCACAGCCCTGCTGTAGCCTGAAAACAGACCAATTAGGAACTTCATCTAGTTCCCCAGAAAGTGCCTGTCATGAACTTGATTAGAATAAACATATCCTTGACTCAAAGTTATTTGGATTCTATTCAAATGCAGAGTTGTCACCTTTTTTAGAATGTGCTTTTCAATAGGTTATTTTTGTTCCTTTGGCAAGTGAGTGTAAAGCTTTTCAAAGGTGCCAACTTAATACCCACAAGCTTTACATTCCTTATTTATGACATAAAAGTGTAAGGAATAAGTGACACACACAATAATTCTATGCAAACCATCCAAGTTAAGCCCAGATGATGCCCCCACACTTAGAAAATGATGGATGAAGACAGTGTGTGTGTGTGTGTGTGTGTGTGTGTGTTGCTTTGAATTATGGTCTGTAGTGGCTAAACTTAATGCATCAGGTTCACAAGTGTTTTATATATGTGCATATACATATTCAGTGATGTAGTAAATAGAGTGCTGACCTTGAAAAGTCAAGAATTCCTAACTTCATATGTTGCCTATAACACTAGCTTCATGATGCCAGGCACATAACAACCCCTATGTGCTTCAGGAACCTCCCTATTACTTGCTAAATCATAGGTGTGTTGAGATCTATACTGGCTGAGGACATTCCTACATTCAGTTTTCCAGAGTGAATTATTTTTTGTATTAAAGGCCATCTAGGTTAATTCCCTCATTTTCCCAAAGAAGAAACTGAGACACAGGTAATTTCAGAGGTTTTTCTAAGATCTCATAGGGAATAAACATCAAAGGTAGGATTTGATACTTGAATCCCTTTTCAGCACCGTGAATACATCAGAACTCATGTTTTGACACATTCAAATGAATAGGATTGGCTTCAAGATTTAAAGTGGATGAATTCATCATATCTGTTTCCCTTTCATGTCTGAATATTTGTCTGCCTCTTTGACACCCAAACTCAGAGCCTATTGCCATTTTATTGTCTTCTCTCTGACCTGAACCCTTGGGATTTCTTCCTTCTATTGTTTCTCATTTTGCCAGGGTCTTACTTCAGTGATTATTGAACTAATAAGAATGGACCTGGGAGCCAAGATAGTGGCAAAGAAGCAGGAAAACTCCATGACTCCCCCCATAACCACCTCAAATACCAATAAAATACAACTTTAAGCAAACTTTAGAGCTACAGAACCCACAAAGTGACAGAGAAACAAAACTCCAGCTGAAGGCACACTAGTAGGCAGAGAGGTAGGGTTCATCACAGCAAACTGGGAGCAGAGGAGCTGAGGATTTAGCCCCAGGGCAGCAACAATCAGGTATGGCTGGAGGAACTTTGGGAGAGTGGATCACCAGCAGCCGTGGCCACTTCCAGATTTATCAACTCATAAATGCCAAAAAGAAAAAAAGTGAGAGGTCGGTGTGGACTTTGGGAACAGTGGACCAAAGACTGAGGTCCAGCCTCTGACCCCAGAAAGAAGAAGCACCTAAGGTGCAGTAGATGTTCAGCCATCTCCACATGGCTGTTTCAGAGCTCCTGGCCTGCAGATCACAGGGGGACCAAGAAACCATTCTGATGGGTAATTTCTCTTGCTTTAACCTGCTTGGATCTGAATCACTGTCTTGGGTGGAGGTCTTGGGGTGTGTGACCAGGTACAAGAGCTTGTGGGGGCTTCAAAGAGCACCCAACTAATAGCTCTGGCAGCTGCAAAAACCCTCTGGGACAAAACTCACCTCTGTGGAAGTAGAGTTCCACTGTGGCAAAAAAAATCCATTAAGTCAAGTAATTGAGGAACAATATGAGCAAGCAAAGTAAGCAAAACAAGCAGGGCATGCAAAGTAAGTGAAGGAAGCACAGCAATCCAACTTTAGATTCCTTTTGGGGGAACAAAAAGAATCAAAGGATGGAACAGCAGGAAGAAAATGCAGTCAGAACTCCTGCACCAAAAGCTTCCAAGAAAAAATATGAATTGGTTACAGGCCATAGAGGAGCTTAAGAAGGATTTTGAAAATCAAATAAGAGAAGTGGAGGAAAAATTGGGAAGAGAAATGAGAATGATACAAGAAAATCATGAAAAGACAGTCAACAACCTAACTGAAGAAAATAACAGCTTAACAAATAGACTAAATCAAATGGCTAAAGAGGCCCAAAAAATCAATGAGGAGAAGAATGCCTTAAAAAGCCAAATTTGCCAGATGGAAAAAGAATCTCAAAAGCTCACTGAAGAGAATAATTCCTTCAGAATTAGATTGCAGTATTGATAGTATCTTGATGAGAAATCAAGATACTATCAAACAGATACAAACAAATAAAAAAAATAGAAGGCATTGTGAAATATCTCATTGGAAAAACTACTGACCTGGAAAACAGGTCTAGGAGAGATCATTTAAAAATTATTGGACTACCTGAAATCATGATCAAACAAAGAACCTAGAAATCATCTTTCAAGAAATTCTCAAGGAAAATTGCCCTGATAGAAATTGAAAGAATTCACAGATCACCTCTTGAAAATGATCCCCAGAAGAAAACTCCAAGCAATATTATAGTCAGGTCCCAAAGGTCCCAGATCATGGAGGAAATATTACAAGCCGCCAAGAAGAAACAATTTTAATATTGTGGAAACACAATCAAGATAACACAGGATCTGGAAGCTTATACATTGGTGGATCAAAGGGCTGGGAATATGATATTCTGGAGATCAAGGGAGCTAGGATTAAAACCAAGAATCACCTACCTAGAAAAACTGAGTATAATGTTTCAGGGAGAAATATGTTCATTCAATGAAATAGAGGACTTTCAAGCATTCTTGATGAAAAAAAAACAGAGCAGAATAGGAAATTTGACAGTCAGACACAAGAAGCAAAAGAAGCATGAGAATGTAAACAGGGAAAAGAAATCATAAGGAACTTATCAAAGTTGAACTATTACTTTTCTACATGGAAAAAAGATAATTGTAACTTATGAAACTTTTCTCAGCATGAGGATAGGTGAAAGGAATCTAAATGTGTATGTGTGTGTGTTTGTGTATATATATATATGTGTGTGTGTGTGTATGTGTTTAATATGTATGTATGCATCCATATATGTCTATATAGGAGGATATAAGGGTGTATGAATACATATGTGAGTGCATGTACATATGTGTACATTTGCACATAGAGGGAACAGGATCCATCAAATAGGAAGGGATGGTATTTAAAAGGTGAAATTGAGAGATGAGAGAAAAATATCATGAGAGGAGATGGGGAGAGATGACAGAACCGGGTAAATTATCTCATGTAGAAGAGGCAAGGAGAAACTGTTGCAATGGAGGGGAAGAACAGAAAGGCAAAAGGTAATAGGTCAAAGTTACTGTCATTGAATTTGACTTAGGGAGGGAATGACATCCACACTAAATAGGGTATATCACCCTACTGGAGAGTAGTGGGGAAGGGGATGATATGGGAGATGGTGTAGGGGAGGGCAGCAGAGGGGAAGGTCATTAGAAGCACACACTCTTGAAAAGGGACAGGGTCAAAGTAGAAAATAAAACAAGTGGAGGATGGGATAAGATGGAGGGAAATATAGCCAGTCTTTCTCAATATATCCACTACAGAAATGTTTTGCGTAGCTACACATGTACAACCTATATTGAATTGCTTATCTTCCCAGTAAGGGTCAGTGATGAGGGAGGAAGGGATAGAATCTGGAATCCAAAGTTTTAAAATCAAATGCGTTATATGTTATTATTATTAATATTATAATATATTATAGAAAATATTATATTATTATACAAAACAGTATAATCATATATCATATAATAATATAATTAATTATTAACATTATTAATTAATTATCAGTATTCTTATAGTGTATATATTGTAATTTTTTCTTACTTGCGACTGGGAAATAAGGGAAATAAGATATACAGGCACGAGGGTAGGGAGATCCATCTTGACCTACTGGAAAGGGTGAGGAAGCATTGAGGAGGATATTGGAGAGAGCAGATTGGGGGACGGGATATACAGTGGGATCAGTGTTTTGGAGTGGTGGGTATGGAAAAGATGGGGAGAAAATTTGTAACTCACAATCTTGTTGAAATGAATTATGTAAACTAAGAATAAACATAAAATTTAATTTTTAAAAAAGAATGGCCATATGATATCAGTGATAAAAAGTAAGTATCAGTTCAGGAAACTCCCTCTATCAGAATCGCAAAACTTGAGTTAAAAGCGACCTCAGTGTTCACCAAGTTTAACCCCTCCACTTCCAGAAAAGGAAGTCCACTTTGCTGAGGCTTATATGATGGTTATATGCAGATCAACAGCTTTTCTGCAACTTAATCTTAAAGAGTTGCTAAAGTAGAGAGATCAGACTCTGAGTCTTGGGTTACAGGCTCTTCTACTACTCACAAAGCAGATTAAAATGTAATTAGAAAATATATGACATAATAAAGAAAAATACAATACAATAGAAGAATTTAAACTATGGTTTTCTAAGTAAATATGCAACTATAAGGATAAGTTTCTACCTGAGTTTGACAACACTAGACTTGAACACTTAGAAATTAACACTAGAATAATTCTAGAATTCAAGAATATCTTGAATGACCAAACACCATTCATTGACACAGTACAATTGTATATATTAGATATAACAAGATAACAATACTTGCATCAATTATTTTACAAGCTAGTTGTGAGGAAAATATTTTGTAAACTCTAAAGTAATATGAAAATATAAACAATGATAATTACTATTACTTGAGTTTTATTGAGAAATGATTTAAACCTAGGATAAAGTATGTTTTCAAGAAGGTTCTAAAGTACTTCTGTTTTTAGTCTTCAATTAAATTCAATCAGTACTTTTTAATACTTATATGCTAGGCACTTTTGCTAAGAATGCAACAAAAAAGAAACAGTCTCTGGCTTCAAGCACGTATATTTCCTGTGGCAAACAGACATATACATAGATAAACATAAAATATGTATATGCATATATGTTTATGTATAGATATTTTTGCAAAGTAAGTGAATAAATTTTGTTGTAAGTAGGATAGCAATAAGGAACCATTAGAAAATTTGGAGGGATAACACGATTAGATTTTATTTTTAATGTGTTATTTTAAATTTTGAATTCTGAATTCTTTCCTTCCCTACAACACCGAAGGCAAGAAATGTGATATCACTTATCCATGTAAAACCCTGCAAAAAATATTTTCATTTATCCATGTTGCCAAAAAAAAAGTGAAAAAAAATCCTTCTATCTCCACTCAGATTCCATCAGCTTTTTCTCTAGAGATGGATAGCATTTTTCATCATTGGAATTATCTTAAAACTTTGTATTGCTGAGAATTGCTAAGTCATTCACAGTTGAACATTGTGAAGTTTCACTGTTAGTGTGGACAATGCTCTCAGGGTTCTGCTTGCTTCTCTTCACCTTAATTAACATAAGTCCAAGTCTTTCTCTAAGCATCTTTCTTATCATTTCTCTTTTTTTCTCTTTTTAATTTTTTTCAGTTTTTCTTGTTTCTATGCAAACCCCCCCCCCAACAATTTTAACATTCTTTTTTTCCCCCGATTTTTAGTTCCAAATTCACTCTTCCTTCCCCTACCCATGAGAAGGGAAGCAATTTGACATAGGTTATACACGTGTAGTCATGCAAAACACATTTCCATGTAAGTCATGATTTGAAGAAAAACAGATAAAAAGCAAACAAACAAACAAAAACAGGAAAAGTAAGGTAAAGAAAAATGATCTTTATTCTACATTCACGCCCTACCAGATCTTTCTCTGAAACTGGACAGCTCCTTTTGTCAGAAGTCCTTCAGAATTATGTTCAATCATTGTATTGCTGAGAATCTGATAATCATTTCTTATAGCACAATAGTATTCAGTCACTATCATATACCACAATTTGTGGTCATTCTCCAATTGCTGGGCATCTCCTCTGTTTATAATTATTTCCGACAACAAAAAGAGTTGCTAAAAATACTTTTGCACATTTGAGTCTTTTTTTCTTTCTTAACCTCTTTGGGGTACAGACCTAGTAGTGGAATTGCTGGATCAAAAAGTCTGCCTGCATGTTTAGCACGTTGAACATAAATATAAACCATTTAATCATACTAAGTCCCTTATGATTTCTCTTTCATGTTTTTTAAATAAACTTGAGTCCTCTCTTGAGTCATTTGTTTAAATGTCTAATTTTATGTTCATCTCTAATAATTTTATCAGGAATCCTTGAAATTCCTCTATTTTATTAAACATTCATTTTTCCTACTGAAAGATTTTATTCAGCTTTGTTGGGTAGGTTATGCTTGGTAGTAATCATATCTTCTTTGCCTTCTAGAACATCATATTGTTAGCTCTCTGCCCCTTCATTTTGGTGGCTGCTATATCTTATGTTATCCTACCTGTAATATTTAAATTGTCTCTTACTAACTTCTTGTCATATTTTCTCTTTGAACTAGGAGCTCTACAATTTCCATTTGGGAATTTTCATTTGGGGATAGCTTTCAGGAGGTCATTGGTAAATTCTATAAATTTCTATTTTACCTTATCATGCTAGGATATCAGAGAAGCTTTTCTTTATAATTTCTTTAAATTTGGGGTCTAGATTCTTTTTTTGTCATGGCTTACAGGTGTCAAATATTTTTAAATTATCTCTCCTCAATTTATTTTCCAGGTGCATATTTTCCCAGACAGGACATTTCATTTTTTCTTTTTTCTTTTTTAACTCCAAATGGATTTTGCAGTCTCAAGGAATCATTAGCTTCTACTTTCCAATTCTAATTTGTAAGGAATTGTTTTCTTCAGTGAGTTTTTGTACCTCTTATTACATCTAGCCCATTCTACTTTTTAAAGAATTCTTTTCAGTGAATATTTGTGCCTCTTTTACCAAGCTGTTGATTCTCTATCTATAATTTTCTTTGACCACTCTCATTTCTTTATTTTTTTTCCTTATAACTCTCTTCTTAGATTTTTAAAATCTTTTTTGATCTCTTCCAGGAATTCTTGCTGGGCTTGTGTCCAATTCATATCTATTTTTGAAGCTGTGATTGTATCTATTTCACCATAATTGTCTTCTTCTTAGTTTGTGTCTTAATTTTCCCTGTCACCATCTTTGGTTATTGTAATCAACTTCTTTTGTTTGGTTGGTTTTTAAAAATTATTTTCTGGCCTATTTCTTGACTCTTAGCTTTATGTTAAAATTGGGTTGTCTCCTGGGGAGGGAGATATTGTCCCAAGTGCCCACCTTTCTCATGCTGCTGTTTTCAGAGCTATTTCTGGGAATCTGAAAGTTTTCAGTGATGCCAAGGTGTTATGATCTAAGGAAATGGGTGGTCACTGCTCTCCTGGTCTGTGTTCTGGTATTTTCCCAGGAAGAGACCTTATTCTTCTAAATCTGCAAATTCTAGTGCTCTTCTTGACCCTGAACTGTGACCAGATCCCCTCCTCTTCTGCATCTGCAAGGTTTAGTGCTCCTTTATGCCTTGGAACTGAGACCAGTACCCCTGCTCCCTTGCAAGTGACCATAAAGTTTTCTGTGCCTTTGAACCATGACAAGTGCCCCTGCTCCCCTGCAGTCACAAGCACTAGTACTCCTCTTCATCTTGCAACTGAGACCCAGAACTATGTATGAGCAATGCACTAGAGTCCTGTAGCTACTACCAGCAAAAGGTTCCGCTTTGTTCCTTTCTGATTAGTTGACCCATCCCCTTACTCTCTCTGGGTTAAGAACTCTTAAAACTGTCTTTGCTATTCTCAGTTACTTCCAAGACCTACTACCGGTGAAGTTACATGTGCTGCATTCTGAACTGTCCTAACTCTGGTGTCACAGACCTCACCTGCCAATTTCATAAGTTGTTTTAGGCTGGAAAAATGTCTCACCTTCATATTTTTTTTCATTTTTGGTTCTTTTTATTTTGGTTTGGTTCATTTTATTCCGGAACTTGATTTGAGGCAATATTTTAAAGTTATATAGAAGAGACTATTGGGAGAGTTCAGTTGGGTTGCTGACTATTATTTGACATCTTGGCTGCACCCTTCCAGATGTATTTTAGAAATTTCAACTTGGCAATTTTTTTTGGTAGATTGTAGAGAGGAGATATTGGAGGAAAGTTGATTACCGTGGTCTAAGCAAAAAGTAATGAGGGAGTGTCGCATGCATGATGATCCAAAAAAGGATATTTAGACATGACCAAACAGCCACAGGAAAAACAAAGAAAAGGATATTGCATCATAAAACCCAGAGAGAAGAGAGTATCCAGACAATGATAGCCAACAGTATCAAATGCTGCTGAGAGGTCAAGAAATATTAGACTCTACAAAACCTTAATGAAAATGATGTATGCACCTGTCATAGATATCCTTGATGAAAAATATAAGAAAGTAACAAACAAGATTCAACAAATTTTTGTCTTTTATTTTTGAATAAAACCAATGATATCATGGGGTCATGTCTTGACTTGTATGTGAACTGGATTTTAAGTCAGGCAAAGTAGCTCAAAGTGAGGCTGATGCCTCACTACCTCTTCCAGATTCATCAAAGTTCAGTAGTAAGACAAAAGTCAAGACAACTGGTGATGGCCCTGGATCTTGGCATCTTTGATATCTGACCAAGCTTTTACTTGCTTTAACTACATTAATGGCTGTTGGGAAAAAATGTTCTCATTTCCTCATTCCACTGGGGAAATGTTCACATGCTTGGGGTAGACATCCCTTTAATTTACCAATAGATTTGGGGCCTGTTGGTAATCCTCAAACTGGTTTATCCAATCTGCTAAGATTGTTTTGCTGGAGTGTGGCCATTGCTCATGCTAGAGCCTCTTAGAGTAACAAGCGAGAAGTGAGTGTTTAACAAATTATATCCTAATGCATTGTATATCTTTAAAATCATACAATTGAATGGGAAAGAATTCACACTGTTTACTGACTATGTAAAAATGAAAGAAACCAACATTTATTTTGTAAAGCAAAAATGCCACTGAAAGGTAACATACATAGTGAGGGTCCATATAGGAGGTGGGGGCTACTGCAAGTCTATGTCAGGATTTATTCTCATTGTTTCATATAGCTCTAGCTCACCAAAGAAAATTTCATCTTAGATGCTACATGTTGTTCACCACCCTCCTCAACCTCCAAATCATAAGTAAAATAATAATAATAATAATAATAATAATAATAATAATAATGATAATTCAATTTGTAAATCTAATTTGTAAATATGAGGTTCCCAACTCAATTCTTACCTTTGCAGTAGGTGTCCATTTATTCTCTCTTCCATCTCTCACACTTGCTAGAGAAAGAAATCAGGTGATTAGGCTGATTAATATGCCTCTTTTATCTCCCATCACTAAAGACTGAGTAGGGTGTGGTAGTGTTAACTATCACTTACAACCAATGTTATGGAAGGAGTTGATCAAACAAATCCTGATCTCCAAAGTAGTTAGGTAGTCTATTGGTTAGAGTACTGACCTTGGATTTAGGAAGTCCTAAATTCAAATACTCTCTCAGACATTTTGTAGCTATGTGAGCTTGGTTGAATCACTTAATCTCTCTGCCTCAGTTTACTAATCCCTACATAGAGATAATGTCACCTTCCTCACAAGGTTGTAGTGACAATCAAATGAGATGATACATTTAAAACTTTTTACACTTATTAAAATGCTATATTGATGCTAATTATTTTTATTATTAATACAGTTGTTCCAGAAATGTCTAAGTATAAGGCTGAACACTGGGCCTCATGTAGAATCACTGGCTCCCAAGTCCCCTATTTCCTAGGTACATTGTTCTTCTCAGAAGGGAAGAACTGACACAGTTGCACATCAGGTGAAATTATTAATGTCCTCCTGTTTTCAAGGCAGCTACCAAAATCAAGAAGAGGGACACACTCTCACATTTTCATTCTAGTCTTTTGAGCTACAGAAGACATTTGTAACTGACCAGCTAAGAGTTTACGATTCTAGGAAACCTTCTTGTTCTAAAATTTTGTGATTCTTTTAGTGAATGAACTTATTGAGAAATAGAAGTTGCCACTCTCTATAATATTATGTGTAAATTTAAATTATTTTAACTACTATATACTATAAAAGTAAACTTTATTGGTAGACAATACTTAAAGTTCAATTCCATTGACATTTAGCATAGCTTTCAAGCAATGACTGATGAAGTGATTTCATGTTGAATGTTATCTGAATAAAAGCTTAAAAGACTCAAGTCTAAAGAAAAACTAAAATGGCATTTACTATAAAGGGTACCTGCCAAGGCAAAGGGATGTTAAATACTTTAGAGGGCTATCTAATGACATCAGATTGACCTTGGATTATATTGTCAAATGAAAATATTTTTAAAAAAATCTAAGGGAGGCAGAATTCAAATAGATAAAATATATGCCCTCCCAACCAATTTATACTTTGCTTTTAATTTTACAAAACTTACTTTCATGGATCTGTGATAAAAAACAATATGTTTACTCCTTCTATGAGTTCAGATTACAACACAACGACTCCTTCTAGTACTGAGTGATACTTGGCAACCCCCTTCCATGAATTCTCCACAGAAGAAATAACCAAAGGACGCTGATTTTTTCAAATTTCTTGTATACCCAAGCAACATTTGGACCATCAATCTTATTTTCTTCACCCTAACTATATGATCATCATGCGTCTTTTTCTAGTGTTATATGTCTTTAATAATGTAGATAATGCCACACCTTGCATCTAAATCATAATTTTTGCATCGGTAGTATACAGTCAACACAATATCTATTGACAGTTTTTTAAATCACCTGCAATTTGATTATTGGAGAAGTTAAATGGTACAGTGGTTATATAAATTCTAGACATGGATTTAGGAAGACCTGAATGCAAATCAGGTCAGTGACACTTAGTAGCTGACTGACTCTGGCCAAGTCATTTTACTTCTATCTGACTCAGTTTCCTCATCTCTAAAACTGGGATAATAATGGCATCTACCTCCAAGTGTTGTTGCAAAGATCAAATAATTGATCATTTAAAGTACTTTGCACAGTGACTGCCTCTATTTCTTCCCTCCTACCATGTTTATTGAGCAATACTGCATTTCGGTTATCACTAAATAGAAATGTTTATGATTTTTCTGTTTATTTTCAATCTTTGTACATTATTAAAACTATTAATTATCTGTTTCTTTGATGATTCTATGACTTTATGAGTAAACCACTTAACTATAATCTGACAGCATGATATGTCATTGTCCTCCATTTAAAGAAGATCAATAGCATCACAATGTTGGGGTTAATTTACCATGTGTTCAATTGTGGCCAATCAGTCCAATATAAGTTCAAGAGGTTCTACCATAGGTGGGGAACAAATAGTTCATTGGAATATTTGGGATAGGGAGGTCTTTAGATGTGTGCATCTTGTGTTTCCTTTGTACTACTGAGATTCTGGTTTGCTCATAGAGCACAGTGCCTTCTTTGATGCAGGGAAGCCAAGCTGGGTGGTCCTTTGTCAACATTTCTCATGTCTCACAATCAATATTAAAGCACTTTGGAGAGACCTTGAGAGTGTCTTTGTACTGCTTCTTCTTACCTCCATGTGAAAAATGGTCTTTTTACGTAAATACACATTTGGCATTTGGGCTACATGGCTAGGCAATTGGAGTTGCACTCTCTGCAGTAGAGTTTGAATGCTTAGCAGTTCAGATAGAGAGAGAATCTTATTGGCTAGTGTCTTATATTTCCAGGTAATCTTCATAATCTTTGTAAAGCAATTCAAATTGAAATGGTTCAATTTTATGCATGCAGCTGATAGTATGCTCAGGTTTCACAAGCATACAACAGAGAAGTCATTGCAGTGGCTCTGTAGGCCTTCAAATTGGTATGCAGCCTGATGCTTCTTCTCTCCCACACTTTCTTTTGGAGCTTCCCAAATACTGAGCTAGCTCTGGCAATCTGTGCATCAACCTCATCATCTATTCAAACATCTCTGGAAAGTATGCTACCTAGGTAACTGAACTTATCCATAGCATTCAGAATTTCTCCATTTGCTGTAACGAACATGTGTGGAGGGTATAGTGCTGGCTTGTGGAGAGCCTCTATTTTCTTCATGTTAATTGTCAGGCCACAATTAACATGAACAGCAGAGAACGAATCTATACTGTGTTGCAACTCACCCTCAGAGGCTGCATTGAGTGTACAAACTTCCACAAAGAAAAAGTCACATGTCAATTCTCCCTCCACTTCAGTATTAACTTGTAGCCTTTTTTTAAGAATACCATCATTGTGGTAGCTCATGTTTTTGTCTCTGTTGAAGGTGTCTGACAACAGTGAAGAAAATATCGGGCTAAAAAGTGTGGAAGCAATCACACTTGCCTGCTTCACTCCATTAGGGACTGAAAAAGCATGAGAGAATAATCTTCCTTTATACATAACCCCTGCAAGCATGCCATCATGAAGTTGGTGTACAATACTGATGAACTTCTCTGGGTAACAAAATTTTCCCATGATCTTCCACAAATCCTCATGATTGACAGTATCAAACTCCTTGGTCAAATTGATGAACATTGTGTGCAGACTTCTATTCTGCTCCTGGCATTTCTCCCGGAGTTGTTTGGCAGCAAACAGCATGTTAACTATTTCTTGGTCCTTTCTGAAGTCACATTGACTTTTTGGAAGATGAGCTTTTTCCAGGTGAAGGATCAACCAATTAAGGAGGACTCTCACAAGAATCTTGGTAGCATGACTATAAGAGAGGACACCCCTCCCCCAATGCGATAGTCAGAAGACCACCTATTTCTTTTCCCTTTATATAGATGAACAATGGAAGCAACCATAATCTCCTGGGAAATAACTTCCTCTTGTCATATAACCTGGAAGATTTCAGTCAGCTTGTGTATGAGCAATATACTCCCTGCCTTGTAGATCTCTGCTGGGATAGAATCAGAGTCAGGTGCTTTATCACATAGGAAGAACATAA
The DNA here is from genome assembly GCA_028646575.1 of Pseudocheirus occidentalis. Lineage (NCBI taxonomy): Eukaryota > Metazoa > Chordata > Mammalia > Diprotodontia > Pseudocheiridae > Pseudocheirus > Pseudocheirus occidentalis. The sequence continues at coordinate 182,312,710 of CM053598.1, forward strand.
TAGCATTTAAACCTCTTCTTCAGTTGAAAGTTAAGCTAGAGAGATACTGACTTCTGCCTGAAGTGTACTGTCAATGACTTCATTGGTTGATGATGGTCTATTGAGAACACTGTGAAAGTAAGTGTTCAGTCCACCTCTCCAGGATTATGTCTTTATCACTGATCAATGTGGTTCCATCAACACTGAGTAGTTGAGATGAAGCAGAGGTCTTTGGTCCACAAATAGTCCTTAGAATATCTTAGAAGCATTTTGGATTGTTGTTCTCTACATAAAACTGAATCTTATCTGCCTTCTTGCTGAGCCCCAAATCCTGCAGTTATAGAGAGCTTTCCTTGTACTTTTAATGAAGTTAAACACTGCATTTTAGAGATGTACATACTATCCTGCTGATAAATCTTGTGGAGTTCTTGTCTTTCATTTCACAGCTTCTGAATATCCCCATCATTTCCATAAAACCAATCCTGAGATTTGTAAGTGTTCTGACGCAGATAAGCAAATGTGATACTGTATGCCAAGTCTCTGCAAGCTCTGCCCCACTGCTGATAACTGTATACTGACTTAGCTTTCCTTCCTGGTCATTAATAAATTGTTCACACAAAGAGAAGTGTTCTAATATGTTGACATTTAGTCTCCTGATAGTTGTCTTGCCTTGGGGTTGCACCTTTGTTGATGCTAATGTTTAGCTTGGAGAATTCAAGTCTATTATCAGTCCAGCAGCACTCTGTACCACACAGTACTTTTGTCACTCTCACATCCTGCCTCTCTCTTCATATAATAATGTAGTCTATTAATGCCAGTGTTTGTTGCAAGGTTGCATCCATGATGCTTTGTTGCATTTAAGTAAACAGAAGACAGTGTTGATGATAAGAAAGTTGTAAGATGCAAAAGTCTTCAGCAGTAAATGACCATTGGCGTAATTTTTCTGGCTCCTTTCCCCCCAAGGACTCCCTGCCATGTCTGATTGTCTGTTTCTTCTCTGGTGTTAAAGTTCCCCAAATTAGAAGCTTGCCCTCCTTTGGCACGTGGATGATGAGGGTCTCCAGGTCTTCACAAATTTTTTTCTTTGACTTTATCGGGGTTCATAATGGTGAGAGCATACTCACTGATGATGGTGGTATGGTACTTCCCTCCAAGTGGCAGTTGCATTATCATGAATTTATCATTCACTCTTTTGGGGAGGCATACAAGCTTGCTGACCATATTAAATCCAATTGCAAAACCTATGCCAGCTTCATGGCACTCCTCATCATAGCAGTCATTCCAGAAAAGCATAAATCCACTCTGGCTTTAGTAAAGTGACCTTTGTTCGACAGCCTTATTTTACTGCTGTTTGGTTTGGTACCTGCTGAGTTCTCTCTGAATAAGAGAAGTTTGTCTTTCAGGTATACTAGATTTAATGTTGTCTATGAGTGTACATGCAGTCCATGTATCAGTGGTAAATAGAATCATCTGAGAAAATTTGTGTACATTTTGTGTGTGTGTGTTTTGAGCACAGGATTGAATTTCTGCCTGCTGTGGTAAACAAGCCAGGATTGCATGAAAAAGACAATTTTAGGGCACCTTTCCTAGCCCTTTCCTCAGGTCAGGAGATAAGCATTGTAGTCCTTTTAAAAAAAAGCTGCTCATATACCCTGAGGGCTGCCACATCCAACTGCTTCTTGAGTCCAGTGAGAAGACTGTGTTCTCTGTACCACCTGTGTGCAGGGTTGTATACTCCTCCCAGTGTATCTGCACCTGCTGCTTCATCAATAGCCATTGCCAAAGGACTTCAAAGTAGGCAAAATATAAAATAGTAAGATAGTAAAATAATACAATAGTAAAATGATAACATAATTAAATATTAAAATGATTGGTGATGGGTGGTATTGTGACTTGTGTGGGATTTATATTTAAGTGAGGTAAGGTTTCAGCCTTATTCTCTCTTCCAAAGTCAAATAAGTCCGGTGACAAGACAAAAGTCAAGATGGCTGGTGATGGCTAGGAATGTTGTGGATGACATTTATGTGTTTGATATCTGACCAGTCTCTAAGTGTTCCATATTGCCTGCTTCCACTTCATTTATGGTCGATTAGAACCAATTGCTCTCATCCATCCATTCCAGTGGGTAAGTCTTCACAAGCTTGGAGCAGAAATTTTCCTAATTCATCATTGGGTTTAAGGTCTATCAGTTAGCTTTAACTGATTTTAGCCCATCTACTGAGCTGATTGTACTTGGTGGTGGCTGCTGCACATGCTGCAGATTCTTGGAGTCCCAAGTGAATTGGGTGACAGGTGGCTACTAAAGGTTGATGAGCAGCCCTGAAAAGCTTGGCAACACCTCACATCAGAGGTGCTAGACCTCCATGAATATCCTGCATACTCTACAGCATGATATGTTGGCAAGATCATTTAGATTTAGAATCCAAGAGACTTGGGTGGCCGTGCCACTAACTACATATGTGGCATTTGGGAAACTGATTTAACTTCTTGCCTGAGACAAAAACAGAATTTAATAATCTGAGTTGCCATCTAGTCAAACTCATACACAAAAGCAACATACTTGACAAATAAAAATGTAGTACGTTTGATGACTTCCAAGGAAATAGAAACCACCATCTTTTGTAGTGGGAAAAAGTACATGAATTAAGATGAACAACTTCATTTTGGTGTAAGCTTCCATTTTATGACTGTAGCTACTAGATAAGTTTTTTTTTTGCAATAAGACAAGAATTGAGTGAGGACACAACATTAGTAGTTGTTTACCATATCTGAATGGCAAAACATATGACTCAATTCCTTATTTTATTCCAGAAAAATAGCTTACATAATAACCCAAGTCACAAAATGGAGGCTTAGAATGAAACAGAGCTGAGTTAAAGTACTTAGTCCATTATTCCCTTTAAGATAACCTTTTCCATGTTTGAAATGCTTGTAATATTTTCCTGACATTTAGTCTAAATTTATCTCTGTTCAAAGATACTCTAAATAAGTATCAATGAGAGAAGCACAAACCAAAACAACTCTGAGCCACTACCTCACATCTGTCAGATTGCCTAATATGAGAGAAAAAGAAAATGATAAATGTTGGAGGGAATGTGGGAAAATTAAAACACTAATGTTTTACTGAAGTTGTATGCTGATTCAACCATTCTAGAGAACAATTTGGAATTATGCACAAAGGGCTATAAAACAGTGTGTGTGTGTGTGTGTGTGTGTGTGTGTGTGTGTGTGTATGGGGAGAGGGGGACTATAACAGGTATTAATTGGCAAGTACATAATTACTTGAAAATTATAAATTCTGAGCTAAAGCTGAATTGAAATCTAAGATGTATGATATTATATGAAATAGGCAAAATGATGTCTTTCTGAGAAATCTAAGAGAAAAAGAGACTTAGAAATGAGCTTTCCATTGCTATATATGAAAGAATTAGTAGGTGTTAATAATCATAATCACAAGAGCTAACATTTATATAATGCTTTAAAGCTTTCAAAGAACTTTGTAATCAGATTTCATTTTGCCCTCACAACCATCCTGGAAGGTGGGTGTTATTATTATCCTTATTTTACAGATGAGAAAACTGAGGCATTGACTAACCCAAGGTCACATATCTAATGCTTGAAGGTAGATATAAACTCAGGTCTTCCTAAGTCCAGGTCCAACAATCTCCTATCACAAGTTTCCATTAGAACGGGAACTCCTTGAGTGCAGGTACCCACTTTGTATCCCTAGTGCTTTACCCAGTACCTCGAACAGAGTAGGTGCTTAATAAATGCTTATTGACTTACTGACAGATATCGTTGAATTAAATTACTAATATTTCCAGGCCTTACCTAACAATTTCTCCTTCCTTTGATCTCAAAACATTTAATCACATCACAGAATCTTTTGAAATAATCTTGTGTTATTATACAACCTTTAACACAGGTCTTTTCCAGAGAGACAGTGTAACATAACGTACTATGGATTCAAATTCTGCCTTTAAAATTTAATAGCTACATGATGAGCAATTTATTTAACCTACATGAGCAACTCTCTAGGATCCATCTATTAAGTAAGTTAAGTAATAGTAAGATGCAAACTGAATTGTTAAAAAAAATAAAAAGAGTTTGGATGCTCAGAGATCTCCACAAAAACAAAATATGCACGTTGTTGCTGTGCCTGCTATGTCTCCTAATAGTAGTTTCTTCAACACAGGAATTTGTCTATTTAAAAAAAATCTTCCCTAGGTGCCTGGCTTAGTTAGTCAATAAGTATTTACCAAGTATTTTCTATGAACTAGGAACTGTTCCAAATGCTAGGGATTCAAATAAAGGCAAAGGACAGTCCCTAGCCCTGAGGAACTCACAACCTAAGACAACAAATAAGCAAACAAACAAGTAAACCAATAAGCAAACAGGAAATCATGCTACTGTATGTACTTAGGAGGTGGTTAATAAATAAATACATGTCATTATATTAGCATATCCTATAAAATGGTTACAAGTGTCTCTTTCTTCAAATGACTATCACTACATGTTTTAAGCATCAGGACTGGGATAGTTAGTACTGCAATACCAAATTCAACACTCAATTGCTATATGACATTTATCTTCTTTTAATTAGTGTATTTAAAATATTTAGGGTTTTTTTTCACAATGGCAAAGCTAGTCGTTGGCACCTATCATTCCCCTAGGTCTATTGGAGGAAGGTATGAGATGATATTTGTAGAATGCTTTTGAATACCCGGGGAAACGAAGCTTTATTGCAACTATTTTTCATCTTCTGCCTTGAATTCTCTGCCCAGAAGCAACAAGTAATAGAAAAAATTCTCTTAAAGTCCCATGAGAGAAAAGCATGAGTTTGTTGTATATAGGGTAAATGAGTGGGTGTTTTATGTAAGTATTGGATGTATTCTATGTTTTTTGTGTTCCTATGCAAATGTGTTACATGTGTACACATCATGTAGGCATAGGTGTGTTGTGCTGCATTTGTGTTATATTGAGTGCACATGGGCGTTGTATATGAGTGTCTTATGTGCTTTGTGTGTGTGTGTGTGTGTGTGTGTGTCTGTATTGTATGTGTGCATATTGTGTTTGTAGAGGAATTTGAGGAGAGAGGTTTGGGAGCGAATTCCCTAGAATTTTTCAGTCAGGAAGACAGCCTATGCATGTAACTTTGACTCTCTATCTCCATTCAAACTAAGAGAGTCTGGCCCATCTTTCTCCTTCTTTCCCCTCTCCATCTTCTATCTGAAAATACTGGTTACATAGTGATTACTTTGGGATCTACTAAGTGTAATTATAGAGAAATCTCTAGGAGCCTATAATTAAGTCTCCATTTATTAGCATCCCCTTGAATTCCCACGTAATTAAAGAGCCCTTGTACGGTATTGGTGTCCTGTCACATTGATTGTTCCTGGCATCTCACGGAGAGCCAACGTAGTCACAGTTTGGGCTTTCTGGAAATTGATTGAAACCCTTCATTTTGACTAGTTTCTATTAAGTTCAGAATTGGTTTATTCTTTTCTTCACTTAGCTGATTCTAACACATATATTCTATCATTTGGTTATTTGAGTAGGGAAAACGAGCAACCTCCTCTGCACAAGAATCTCTGTTGGTTTCTCTATTGTTTCTAGGATGAGATCCAATTGCCTGTATTTGGGATTTAAAACCTTTCACATTCTAACTCCATTTTTTAGGCTTCATTTACATTACCCTGTTTCATGCCCTCAATGGTTCAACCAATTTGCCCATTTTGCTGTTTACCCTACATTCCTTTCCTTGTCACTCGTACCTCAGAATCCTTATCTTCCACTGAAGTTCAGCTGTTCCTATATGTAGTCGACCCAATCTCACAAATTTTTTGTGCTCTCTTCTACCAAAATTCTTTTTAATTTGTGTATGATTTGAATTAACATGTGTGTGTGCTTTTACTTCCTATTTGACAAAATTTCAGATCCTTCAAGGAAGAAACTGTATTTTTTCTGTTAGTGTGTCCTCAGATCCAAGCACATTTCTTAAAATAAATTCTGGTAGCTTGAATAAATGAACAAACGAAGCAAAAAATGACTTATGCATTAGATCAAAGATTTAGAGCAAGAAGAGTCCTTATTATCAAGTACCTAGCTCAACCTTTTATCTTATGGTTGGGAAACTGAAGACTAGTGAAGTCCAAGGTCACATACACTGAAAATAGAAGAAAAAGAAATTGAAACCATAGCCTCTGATTCTATATCCAGCATTCTTTAATGGCCAAAAGTTCAACACAAATTAAAATGTCTAACCTTGTTTGGGTCCTAAGTATTTATCCTACAGTATAATTTGAAGGAGTATGAAGGCAATATATATGAGAATAGTAAGACACAATGAAAAAAAACATTTTAATTATAACTTCACAGTTTGGGTTTATTTCAATTTTTGGCAAGATCATCTTATATCATTAACTCTGTGCCTACCTCTGCACATGAATCTTAAATCAGCTAGCAGTTATGGTTATAATAATACCCAAATGGCACCCTCATGCAAACATAACAATAACATATAGTCCATACTGTGCCAGGTATCATATATAATATGCAAAAGTCATACTGTTTCCTTCTAAGGAATCTGAATTCCCCTCTTGCCAACTCTCAAATTGAGGTAACCAATATGAATTTTTGTTTTACATTTTGAAAACACATTTTGATTTAATATATCAGTGCACGTGAAAATTTCCATATTCAAAAGATAGAAAAAGATTTATCTGTGAAATGATAAATTAATATCATATATAGCTTGTTTTTAAGTATATATTAAATTTAACATGATAGTATAAATGATATTTATTTTTATTCCAATGTATGTAGCATAGGAATTTGCACATGATGTATATGTATTAAATGTTTATTGAATGAATTAATTAACCCCACCTATATATGCAAATGCGCAGTTTCCTTTGGAAGTTTACAAACCAGGAGAAAGACGTAACATGTAGATACCAGAATAAAATTATCAAAGTAATATATCATAACGGGTGGGGGGGGCGGAGCCAAGATGGCAGCGTAGAAGCAGCAAGGTCTTGCAGCTCCCACACCACCACCCTAAACACCCATAAAATATGAGCCCAGACAAAGTCTAGGAAAGTCTAGGACTCTCAGACTCACAAAAATACAGAGAACACAGCTCTCGCTAAAGGCAGCTCAGCAGCATGAACTCAGCGCAGCCACAGTCGGAAGCCTAGACCGCGGCCAGGCCTGGGACAGTGGGAAGGAGCTGAGCGGAGCCCCACAGCCAGCCTGCAGAGGTTCTACAGCCTCCAGCACCTCCACATCTGCCAAGTCGTGAGGAGCAGGACTGGAGAGAGCACACTGCAGAGGAGCAGAGACCCAGCCAGCCCAAAACCTCCGAGGCCAGGCAGCGAGGAGGAGCAGTGGAGCCTCCCAAACAGCAGCTTGAGTCTACTTCAGAGAAAATCTAAAGCGCCAGCCTAAGGGGATCTTTAAATCTTCAGACAGGGTTAGTGAAAGTGAAACTTTGAAAATTAATTTGGGGGGTAAAGCATTTCAGCCATTCTGCCCCCGGGGCAAAGAAGCAGTGGGGGAAGGGAAATGCTGGATCCACCAGCGGCCCCCACCAGGTTGCTTCAGAGCCCCTGGCCTGCGGACTCTGCAGGGGGGCTGAATCCATGGATCAGGGCCAAGTGCTCTTGCGTTGAGAAGCCTGGATCCTGATCGTGGTCTTGGGTGGTGGTCCTGGGGTGCACTTTCAGCAAGCCAAAGCTGGGGGGACTAGTAACACCCCCCTAATAGCACCGGCAGTTGGGAAAACCCCAGTGATTTGGAACAGAGCTTCCCCCCTTGGAAGCAGAGTTTCACAGAGCTAAAAAATACCAACCAATTAATTGACTGGCCAACATGAGAAAAAGGAAGCAAAATAAAAACAATAAAACTCTAGAATCCTTTTTTGGGGATGAAAAGGGTCAAAGCATGGAACAGGAGGAAGAAAGCCCAGAACTCAGAACTCCTACACCAAATGCTTCCAAGACAACTGAAGAATGCCTAGAAGCTATACATCAACT
>CM053598.1:182321224-182331993 GCA_028646575.1 Pseudocheirus occidentalis
TTCACCTATCCTCATGCTAAGAAAAGTTTCATAAGTTACTATTATCATTTTTCCATATTGGCCTGTAAATAATTCAAATTTGACAAGTTCCTTATGATTTCTTAAAATATCTTTTTCTTAAAATCCATAATTCCACCAACTAGACACAAATCTTACTTTCTTCCCACAACTCCATCAGGGCCCATTCTAATTGTCCTGATTTACTTCTTGCCACTGGACCTAGATAATTATGGAGAAAAAAAATGAGACTGATGACTTTTCACACCCCTCCCTCACTTAAATCCTCACAAGTCATGGCATTACCTTCCTGAAGTCATAGTCTTTTTTGAGAACGAAGATCAAGGGAGGCAGAGCCAAGATGGCTGAGTAAAGCAGGAACTTGCTTGAGCTTATGCTCCAACCACCTCCAATACCTGTAAAAATGACTTTAAACAAATTTTAGAGTTAAATAACCAACAAAATGACAGAGTAAAATATGCCTTCAGGTAAAGTCAGCCTGGCAAGCCAAAAGGGTTTATCATATCAGGCTGGCAGTGGATCACAGTCCCATGTGGGCTGTGCCAACACAGACCTGGCTGATCAGACCTCAGGGAATTGAATCACTGGCAGCTGTGGTGGTTTACAGACTTCTCAATCCACAAATACCAAAGACAAAGTAAAAGATCAATGGGGAAACTCTGTTGGACTTGGGAGAGAGAAGAGCACCATCTGACTCCTAAACCCAAGGCAGGAGCAGTGGCAGGTCCACAGATGGTAGGGGGACACAGCAGTAACTGAAGGAATCTCTTTGCTGGTGCTGAGGCAGGATTCTCTTGCTTTGCCCTTCTTAGATCTGGGTCACAGTCTTGGGTGCCAGTCTTGGGATGAGAAGGAGTGCTGGTGTGACAGAACTTGTGCTAGCTGTGGAGAGATAGTCTTCCTCACAGTTCTGAGGCAGGTGCCTAGAAGTAGCTCTGACAACAGCTGCACAAAACCCCAGAAATTTAGGACACAGTACTCTACGCTCTGGAAGCAGAGTTTTATCATGGCAAAAGCTCAAAAGTCTAGTAATTGGCTGGCAAAATAAGCAGACAGAGGAAGAAAAATCAGATTATAGACTCATTCTTTGGCAACAAAGATCAAAACAGAGAACCAGAAGAAAACAGCAGAGTCCAAACACCAGCATCAAAAACTTCCAAGAAAAACATGAATTGATTGCAGGCCATGGAAAAGCTTAAAAAGGAGTCTGAACATCAAGAGCAGTAGATGAAAAACTAGGAAGATAAATGAGAGTGATGAAAGAAAATCATGAAAAATGAGCCAACAGTTTGCTAAAGGAGACCCAAAAAATACTAAATAAAATAACACCTTCAAAAATAGACTAACTCAACTGACAAAAGAGGCCCAAAAAACCAATGAGAAGAATGCCTTTAAAAGTTGAATTGGCCAGATAGAAAAGGAAGTCCAAAAGCTTAAAGAAGAAAATAATTCCTTCAGAATTAGAATGAAACAAATGGCACGTAATGACTTTATGAGAAATCAAGATATTATAAAACATATCCAAAAAATAGAAGGCAATATAAAATATCTTATTGGAAAAATTACTGACTTGGAAAAGAGATCCAGGAGACATAATTTAAAAACAATTCGACTAACTGAAATCCATTATCAAAAAAAGAGCCTAGACACCACGTTTCAAGAAATTGTCAAGGAAAACTCCCCTGATACTATAGAATCAGAGGGTAAAGTAGAAATTGAAAGAATTCACCAATTGCCTCTTGAAAAAAGATCCTAAAAAGAAAACTCCCAGGAATATTATAACCAAATTCCAGAGTTCCCAGGTCAAAGAGAAAAGATGACAAGCAGTCAAAATGTAACAATTTGAATACTGTGGAAATACAATCAGGATAATACAAGATCTAGCAGATTCTATGCTAAAGGACTGAAGGGCTTGGAATATAATATTCAAGATGTCAAAAGAGCTAGGATTAAAACCAAGAATAACCTATCCAGCATAACTGAGTTCAATACTTCAAGGAGAAATAGAATATTCCATGAAATAGAGCATTTTTCTCTTTTCATCTTTTTGGAGGGGGAAGGCAGGACATTTGGGGTTAATTGACTTGCCCAAGGTCACACAGATAATAAGTGTCAGCTGTCTGAGGCTGTATTTAAACTCAAGGCCTCCTGATTCCAGGGCCGATGGCACACTGTGCCACCTAGTTGCCCCACTTTCAAGCATCCTTAATAAAAAATACCAGAGCTGAACGGAAAATTTGGTTTTCAACACAAGAATCAAAAGAAGCATGAAAAGGAAAATAGAAAATATAAATCATAAGGAACATATTAAAGTTGATTTGTATGCATTCCTACATGGAGAGATGACATTGGTAACTCATGAGACTTTTCTCAGTATTAGTTGAAGGGAATATCTATATCTATCTATGAACATATATACATATACATATACATATATGTATATATGTGTGTGTGTGCATATGTATACATAGTCAGAGGACACAGGATCAGATGAATATGAAGAGATAATATCAAAAAACAAAATTAAGAGGTGAGAGAGGAATATATTTGGAGGAGAAAAGGAGAGATAGAGTAGGGTAAATTATCTTATGTAAAAAAGGCAAGAGAAAGCTGTTAAAATGGAGGGGAAGAGCAAAGACATGACAGGGAATGAGTCATTTTTACTTTCATTGGATTTGGCTTAAGTAAGGTATAATACAAGCAATAAATTAGGTATCTTACCCTATAGGAAAATAGGAGGATAGAGTACAAGAAGGGGAGAGGATATAAGGAAGGGCAGATTGAGGGAGCGAGTAAATAGAAGCAAACACTTTTGAAAAGAGACAGGGTCAAGGGAAAAAATAGAATGAATGGAGGGTGGGAGAGGATCAAGGGAAATATAGTTAGTCTTTTGCTATATGACTACTATGGAAATGCTTTACATAACTACACATGTATAACCTGTACACAGTTGCTTGTCTTCTCAATTGATATGAGTGAGGAGGGAAGAAGGGAAACAATCTGGAACTCAAAGTTTTTTGTTTGTTTGTTTGGTTTTTTTTTGCTTTTTTTTTTGGAGGGCAGTTGGGGTTAAGTGACTTGCCCAAGGTCACATGGCTAGTTTTTTGTGTTAAGTATCTGAGGCCCGATTTGAACTCAGGTACTCCTGACTTCAGGGCCAGTGCTCTATTCACTGCGCCACCTAGACGCCCTGGAACTCAAAGTTTTAAAAACAAAAGTTGAAAAAAATGTTTCTACATGCAGCTAGGAAATAAGATATACAGATAATGGGGGATAGAAATCCATCTTGCCCTACAGGAAAGTAAGAGGAAAGGAGGCAATTGGGAGATGAGGAGGCAGAAGAGAGGGAATACTGGGGGAAGGGGTAATCAGTATGCTTGCCATCTCAGGGTGGCTAGGAAAAAAAGAAAATTAGAGGCAAACAACAACCTGTGTAAGGATTTCCCCACTGGGGACTCAACTGACCTGTTCCAGTTGAGCAATGAAGCTGCCCTGCCCTTCCCTTCCCTTCCCTTCCCTTCCCTTCCCTTCCCTTCCCTTCCCTTTTCTCCTCTCCTCTCCTCTCCTCTCCTCTCCTCTCCTCTCCTCTCGTTTCCAGTATTCTATCCTCTCCATTCCAATATCCTCTGTTCTCCTCAGAGCCCTTCCTCCCTTAAATGCAATTCACTTGCAAGTCATAGCATTGCCTTGCTGATCCCATGGTACTCTTTTAGAACAAAGGACAAAAAAAGAACAATTCCAAAGAATTCTTCTCACAAAAGAATATAATTCTTCCATACATATCATCTCATGTGTATATAAGAAAAACCCCAGAGAAGCACAGTTAAAATTTCTTCTGACAAGAACCTGGTGGCAGAAGCTTTTCTTCTGGGGAGAAAGAGATTTTCTCTCAGCAGCTTCTGGATCCTGGGCTGATACTGCTGGACTGAGAACTGAGTCAGAATTTTCTTCAGACAAGAATCTCATGCAGACTGAAGTTGCTGCCACCAGGAAGTCTGAAGAGGAAAGCCCCACCTAGACTTGAGAAAACAGTCCTTTGATTTTGAAAACCTGGGAGGAATGATTTTGATTCCAGGAGCCAACTGAGATTTCTTCTGGGTCCCAGGGCCAGCTGAACTGCTGACAGACTGAGGAAGCATGACTGTGGTGCCAGTATCCTGTCTGTTTGTTCTGATGTTGTTTTGCCCAACTCATCTGCTGGTGAAGGACAGTGCTGTTGATGCAGAGGTTCTGGTACCTTGCTATTAGCTCAGAAGCCCTGAAGAAGATTTTCTTGCTGATGTTTCAGGGGTCCTGAGACTGTTCTGCAGGCAGAGAGTGAATTGATGAGGACACTGGCAATGAATATTGTGGCTTTGTTAAGCTTTGTTTCTCCATGAACAGAGATTGCTGAGAACTTGCCTCAGATCAAGAAAAAGAAAAGACCTCTCCTTGGGTATTGAATGTTGTGATGATAACATGGTTTACTAGTGACCTAGGTGTGGAGGGTTTGTGTAATTTCTAATGATTGTACTTAGTGATTATTGTTACTTAGTAATTGATTGCTGAATAAGTGCTGATTGAGTTAACCTAGTTGCCCCATGAGTGGAAGACTGACTGTTGTACTGTGATGACTGAATGACTGAGTAAGGAGGCAAACCTCCTTAGGGATACCAGATGATTATTCTTTGTTCAAATATTGTGACCACTTTGGTGAAAACTATGTGGCCATTTAAATGATAAGCTGTTGTTAATACTATATTGTGATTTTCTGTGATAAGTTTTAATATTATGAATGCTGTACCTTGATTTACTGTGAATGCTTTGCTTTGATTCTTTATGGAATAGAGTGTTTACTATACTGTGTAATCAGAACCTTAAAAGCTGTTCACAGTAGCATTCTTCTGGAAAGCTGCTTGTGCATGGCATTGAAGCAATGCAAACAAATATACACAATCTGTGCATATATATATAATTATTTTATATGTATATATGTTTACATATATATTGCTATATTTACATATATTTCTTATATTACTATGTCCATCTATATTTATATACATAAATATCATCTATATCTATGAACATGTAAGAATTTTCTTCATATTTTTCACAGCAAGCCCTTGTATGAAAATTTTAACATAATCAACCTCCCCCATCAAACAGCTTTCTATCTTATCCTGTATGGTTAAGAATATATTTCCAGGGGGTGGAGTCAAGATGGCAGCATAGAAGCAGGAGCACTCTGTGAGCTCCCCTCATAACCACTTCAAATATCTATAAAATATGATTCTAAACAAATTTTAGAGCTCCAAAATCGACAAAATGATAGAGAAACAAAGCTTCCATTGAAGGCATTCTGGCAGGCTAACAGGAAGGGTTTGTTGCAGCATGCTAGAAGACCACTCCAGCATGAACCCATGGCTTTAGCCCCAGGGTGACCAGGACAAGCCATGGCTGCAGCATTCTGGAGAATGGATTGTCTGCAGTTTTGGCAGTTCCAGAATTATTAACTCATAAGAGCCAAGGACAAAGTGGAAGGTCGTGGAACTTGGCTGAATTTGGGGGAGAGAAGCAGGTCCTAATGTCTGCCCCCAGGGCAAGAAAGCAGCAGAAGCAGAGCCCTGCAGCTGCCTACACAGGAAAGCTTCAGAGTTCCTCGCCTGCAGATTATAGGGGGGACAAGCAACCATTCATAGGCTAAGTGCTCTTCCCTTAATTTGCCTGGATCAGGATCATGGTATTGGGTGGTGGTCCTGAGGTGGGTGACCAGTGAGCCAAAGCTGGTGGAGGCTGAAGAGATGGCATCCTGATAGCTCCAGCAGCAAAAAAAAAATCCCAGCAATTTTGGACAAAGCTCTCCCCTCTGAAAGCAGAGTTCTATTGAGCCCAAAAGTAAAGTAATTGACTGGCAACATGAACAGGCAAAGGAAACAATCCAACTACGGATTGCTTTTTTTTAAGGACAAAAAGTCTCAAAGCATGGATCAGGAGGAAGACAACATGGTCAGAACTCCTGCGCCAAAAGCTTCCAAGGAAAATATAGACTAATTACAAGCCATAGAGGAGCTTAAGAATGATTTTGAGCACCAAATAAGAGAAGTAGAGGAAAAATTGGGAAGAGAAATGAAAAAGATGCAAGAAAATCATGAAAGGAGAGATAACAACCTGACTGAAGAAAATAACATCTTCCAAAATAGATTAACTCAAACGGCAAAGGAAGCAAAAAAAAACTATACAGAGAAGAATGCCTTAAAAAGTCAAATTTGTCAGACGGAAAAGGAATCTCAAAAGCTTACTGAAGAGAATAATTCCTTCAGAATTAGAGTACAGGAAATGGGAGCAAATGACGATGAGAAATCAAGATACTATTAAATGGATCCAAACAAATGAAAAAAATAGAAGGCAAATATCTCATTGAAAAAAAAAAAACACTGACCCGGAAAATAGATCCAGGAGAGATAATTTAAAAATTATTGGACTACCTGAAAGCCATGATCAAAAAAAGAACCTAGAAATGATCCTTCAAGAAATTCTCAAGGAAAATGGCCCTGATATTTTAGAACCAGAGGGCAAAATAGAACTTGAAAGAATTTACCAATCACCTCTTGAAAAAGATCCCAAAAAGAAAACTCCTAGGAATGATATAGCCAGGTTCCAGAGTTCCCAGATGAAGGAGAAAATGTTATAAGTTGCTAAGAACAAACAATTTGAATACTGTGGAAACACAATCAGGATAACACAAGATCTAGGAGCTTCTACATTAAGGGATCAAAGGGCCTGGAATATGAAATTCTAGAGATCAAGGGAGCTAGGATTAAAACCAAGAATCTCCTACCCAGCAAAATTCAGTATAATGTTTCAGAGTAAAATATGGTCATTCAATGAGGTGGAGGACTTTTAAGCATTCTTGATGTAAAAAACAGAACTGAATTGGAAATTTTGACATTCAAATACAAGAAGAATGAGAAGGTAAACGTAGAAAAAGAATCATGAGGAACTTGTCAAAGTTGAACTATTTACATGCCAACTTGGAAAAATGATAATTGTAACTTGTGAAACTTTTCTCTGTATGAGGATAGGTGAAGGGAATATAATTGTTTAAACACACACACTCATAAATACATATTTATGTATATATATATATACATATATATATACATTTCTATGCATATATACACACAATTGTATTCCCTTGACCTATCCTATATGTATGTATACATATATTTGAATACTTATGCATGTATATATACATGCACATATGTCTATGTAGGAGCACATATATGCATAGTAATACATATGTGTGTGTGTGTGTGTGTGTGTATGTGTACATGGACAGAGGGCACAGGATCAATTGAATAGGAAGGTACATTTTAAGAGGTGAAATTGAGAGTTGGGAAAGGAATAGAATGAGAGGAGACAGGGAGAGGCAGAATGCAGTTAATCCTCTTATTGGAAGAAGCAAGGGATAACTGCTACAATGGAGGGGAAGAAAAGAAAGGCAAAAGGGAATGGGTCAACCTTACTTTCATTGGATTTGGCTTAAGGAAAAAACTGACATACTCTCTAAATTGTGCATCTTGCCCTACAGGAGAGTAGAGGGGAAGGGGATGAGAGGAGGGATGATGGAGGGGAGGTCAAGTTGCAGGGGAGGGTTGTTAGAAGCACACACTTCTGTAAAAGTACAAGGACAATGTAGAAAACAGAACAAGTGAAGGTGGAGCCAATATGGTGGCATAGAAGCAGCAAAGTTTCGCAGCTCCCACACAGCCACCCTAAATACCCATAAAACATGACTCTAAACAAATTTTAGGGCTCCCAAACTCACAAAAATACAGGAAACACATCTCTCGCTGAAGAAAGCTTGGCAGGAGGGGCTCATCACGGGCAGCTGGGAGCTGAGGCTGGCCCAGCCCGAAACCTAAACTACATCCAGGCCCCAGGGCAGACGGGAGGAGATGAGCTGCAGACTGAGTCTACAGAGAGTAGACCTACGGCACCTGGAGCAATCTCTACATCTATCAAGCCAAGAAAAGAAGGATTAGAGAAATGTCAGTGAAAGTGAAGCTTTCAAGCTAAATTTGGGGGAGGAAAAATAGTTTGGCTGATTTGCCCCCAGGGCAAGGAAGCAGCAGGGGAAGGGCAGGATCTGCTGCAACCAGCAACTGCCTCCACTGGGATGCTTCAGAGCTCCTGGCCTGCCAATTGCAGGGGGGCCTAGACAATTAATCAGGGCCAAGGGCTGTTGCATTGAGCTAGCTGGATCCGGATTGTGGTCTTGGGTGGTGGTCCTGGGGTGCGCTTTCAGCAAGCCAAAGCTGGTGGGGACTGCAGTACCCCCTATAGCTCCAGCAGCTGTGAAAAACCCAGAGATTTGGGACAGAGCTTTCTCCCCTTAAAGCAGAGTTCTACTATTGGGGGCCAAGACCTTCAGAGGTCCTGGCACACTGGCACCCAAATTCTACAAGGGCAGATATGCAAGGATAGTATAATCTTGTTGGGTGGATACTCTCTTTGGCCTCCTGAATATCTAAAGTATGTACATTTGCAAGTCCTGATTGGGACTCCTGATCTATTGTGCCCCTAGAGGTGGTTTTAGGATAAAGATCTGGAGGACTGATTAACCTTGGGCTGAGGTCCTGGGATGGGCAAGGCCTAAGATGTAATCATCCCCAAAATTAGGAATATAAACCCTATGATTTTCTTGTATCACTGGATTGGTATGGAATAGCTCTGGAATAAACAGACTATGAAATCCATCCCCGTCTCTCTGTCTCTTTCCTGTAATCCAGCCATGGGCTTTTCTCACTCTCTCTCTCTCTCTCTCTCTCTCTTTCTCTCTCTCTCTCTCTCTCTCTCTCTCTCTCCCTCTCCCTCTATTTTCCTCAACTGGTAGCTAGGCCTAGACTGTGCTGGCCACAGCATTCTACAGACCTAAAAAATCAAACAATTAATTGACTGGCCAACATGAGGAAGAAGAAGCAAAATAAAAACTGCAATAAAACTCTAGAATCCTTTTATGTGGACTAAAAGGATCAAAGCATGGAACGGGAGGAAGACAACACAGTCAGAACTCCCACACCAAATGCTTCCAACACACTCAAAGATTACTTACAAGCTATAAATCAACTGAAAAAGGACTTTGAAAAACAAATAAGAGAAGTGGAGGAAAAATTTGGAAAAGATATGAGAATGATGCGAGAAAATCATGAAAAGAGAGTCAACAACCTCACTGAGGAAAACAACACTATAAAAAATAGATTGACTCAAATGGCAAAAGAGGTCTAGAAAGCCAATGAGGAGAAGAATGCCTTAAAAAGTCAAATTTCCCAGATGGAAAAAGAATCTTAAAAGCATTCTGAAGAGAATAATTCCTTCAGAATTAGAGTGGAGCAAGTAGAATCTAATGACTTTATGAGAAACCAAGATACTATTAAAGAGTTACAAAGAAATGAAAAAATAGAAAGCAATGTGGAATATCTCCTTTAAAAAAAACCATTGACCTGGAAAATACATCCAGGAGACACAATTTGAAAATTATTGGTTTACCTGAAAGCCATGACCAAAAACAGAACTTGGAAAGCATCCTTCAAGAAATTCTCAAATAAAATTGTGCTGATGTTTTAGAATCAGAGGGCAAAATAGAACTTGAAAAAATTCACCAATCACCTCTTCAAAAAGATCCCCAAAAGAAAACTCCTACAAATGTTATTGCCAGGTTCCAGAATACCCAGTTAAAGGAGAAAATATTACACGCGGTCAAGAGAAAACAATTTGAATACTATAGAAACAGAATTAGGATAACCCACACTCTGGCAGCTTCTACACTGAGGGATTGAAGGGCCTGGAATATGATATTTCAAAGATCAAGGGAGCTATTATTAAAACCAAGAATCACCTACCCAGCAAAATTGAGCATAATGTTCAAGGGGAAAATGTGGAGGACTTTCAAGCTTTCTTGCAGAAAAAACCGGAACTGAACAGAAAATTTGACAATCAAACACAAGAAGCATGAGAAGGTAAACATGGGAAAGAAATCATAAGGAGCTTATCAAAGTTGAACTATTTATATACCAATATGGAAAAATGATAATAGTTAACTTATGAAACTTTTCTTAGTATGAGGATAGATGAAGGGAATACAAATGTGTGTGTGTTGTGTGTGTGTGTACTTACACATATGTCTATGTAGGAGGCTATATATGTGTACGAATACATATCTGA
Organism: Pseudocheirus occidentalis; assembly: GCA_028646575.1. Taxonomy (NCBI): domain Eukaryota; kingdom Metazoa; phylum Chordata; class Mammalia; order Diprotodontia; family Pseudocheiridae; genus Pseudocheirus; species Pseudocheirus occidentalis. Next base: position 182,331,446 of record CM053598.1, read on the forward strand.
GCATATGTGTATATGTGTATTTAGAGGGTATAGGATCAATTGAATATGAAGGTATGATGCTTTAAATGGTGAAATTCTGAGGTGGGAGAGGACTAGAATGAGAGAAGACAGGAGAAACAAAATGGGGTTAATCATCCCATATAGAAGAGGAAAGGGATAACTGTTACAACTTTACTCTCATTCACTCTCATTGAATCTGGCTTAGGGAAGGAATGACATAAATTCTAAACTGGGTATCATGACACACAGGAGAGTAGGGGGCATGGGGATGAGAGGCAGGATGACACACTGGAGGGCAGGGTCTGGGGGAGGGATGCTGGAAGCACACACTTCAGTAAAGGGAAAGGGACAGGGTAGAAAGCAGAACAAGGGGGGTAGGGATAGGAAGGAGGGACATATGATCACTGTCACAATATGTTCACTATGAAGATGTCTTGTGTAATCACACATGCACAGCCCGTATTGAATTGCTTGTCCTTCCAGTGGGGATGGGTGACAAGGGAGGGACTGAAAGAATCTAGAATTTAAACTTCTGCAATACATGCAAC
>CM053598.1:182332093-182355024 GCA_028646575.1 Pseudocheirus occidentalis
CCCTCCCTGCCATATGAGAAAGTTAAAGAGCAGATCAGGAGAGGGACTTTACAGTGGGATATCTGTTTTGGGATTGGGGTAGGGGAAAGACGGGGAGAAAAGTTATAACTCAAAAATCTCATGGAAATGAATGATGTAAACAAGAAAACAAATAAAAATTTTATTAAAAAAAAAGAAAACAGACCAAATGGGCGGCAGGATAGGAAGGATGGAAATATAGTCAATCTTGAACAATATGTCCATTGTGGAGAAGTTCTGCATAACTACACAAGTATGACCCATATTGAATTGCTTGTTTTTCCAGTGGGGGTTGGTGATGAAGGAGGAAGGGAAAGAATCTAGAATTTAACGTTCTGAAATCAAATGTTAAAAACATATACATATATATGTATATATATATATATATAATCATTATTATTATTATTTCTGTGCAACTGGGAAATAATAGATAGAGGCACTGGGGTAGGTAGATCCATTTTGCCCTTCTGGAAAGTCAGAGGGGTGATAGGGGAGGATATAGGAAAGAACAGATTGGAGGAGTGGGTATACAGTGGGATCACTGTCTTGGGTGGTGGGTATGGGAAAGATGGGGAGAAAACTTGTAACTGAAAATCTTGTGGAAATGAAAGATATAAACTAAAAACAAATAAAAGTTAATATAAAAATATATTTCCAACACATAGCTGTTAAAGGTGTACAATACTTTAATTAATGTTTCTTGAAAGCATGATCTTTGATATTAAGGTTATATAAATATATACATGCAAATTGATAGATATGTAGATATATAGACAGATAGACAGAGAGACAGACAGACAGATAGATAGATAGATAGATAGATAGATAGATAGATAGATAATCTATTACTGAATATGGCACAAGATATTCATCTAAGTTTAATTTTTGCCAGTCTTTTTTTTTTAACAAAGTTGAACAATTTGTTAAGTAATTTATGTTTAGTTGTTCATAGAACCAGCTGGGTTATTAAGCTACACTGTTTCTGATTCTCCCTTTTTCTCCCATTGATCACCTTTAATTTTAAGCCAATGGCAAATGGTTTTGATGACTACTACTTTATGATCTAGTCTGATATCAGTGAATGTTATTTACCTTTATCCTCAAATACCCCCCTAATTTCCTTTGTGGTATGTGTGGGTGTGTATGTTTCTGCGAGTAAATTCTGCTACTCTTAATCAAGTTTCATACAGTAACCCTTTGATAAATTCGCTGGTACATCATTAAAACTATAAATTGTATATTGTTTTATTATCACTTTGTTATATTGACATGACCCAACTGTAAGTATTCAATATCCCTTGAGCTGTTAAATTTGTTCTTTATTTCCATAAGGAACAGTATGCAACTGAATCTACACATGTATTCTGTGTGCTTTGTTAAATTGGTGCCTTAGTATTTTTATTCATCTTTTAGTGATTAGCAATGGGGTTTCCCTTTACGTAATTAGTTCTTGTATTTTGTTATTATACTGAAATGTTGCTCATTCTCTGTGGCTCTCTTTTTAGCCAACAACTTTTGAAAACTTACTTTGTGATCTCCAGAACATTCTTTCATGCCTGAAAATATTCAGTCCTTGACTCATAGACTTTATCTCCTTCCTACCTCTTTCCCTCATGTTAGGAGACTCCAACATATATATTGTTTTCTCAAGCACCATAACTTCACATTTCTTGTAATTACTCATTTTTCATGACCTATTTCTCCACTGCATCCCACTCAATTACATAGAAATGGCGATACCCTTGATCTTGAGGCCATTAGGTTCAAGTGTTTTTTACTTACATGCTTTTAAACTCTGAATGTTTTATCTGATCATAATCTGTTATCATTCCATCTCCCCATCTGACTTCCAAACCTTAATTCTGTTTTTCACAACCTCTAATTGTTCCATCCTTCAGTTCTTTCCTAGACCAACACCTCAGTTCTATCTGCAATCTCCTCTCTTCCCCAACTTGACCCCTCAGTGAAGTATTTCAGTTCTATACTGACTTCCTCACCTAATAATATTGCCAATTGTGTATAACAGCCATTAGTTTTGGGTTAATCTTGCTCTAGTTCTGACCTAGGCTGGTTTGCTACTTCTTAGGCAACCTGGTGGCCCTCTGCTTCTAAGAGATCGCCATTTTGTTGCCAGATTTAGTGCAGATGCTTAATTAGCTTAGTTCACTGCTGCCTCAGAACTCCCAAACTCAAGAGGTCTACTACTCAGCCTCCATGGCAACAAGGATTATAGATATGTACCACCATACCTAACATCCAAATATACATATGACCAGTTCATTTGCACATTATTATAACCTCGATTGTTTACTTTTTCAAAGAGTTCAATTCTTATCTGTACCATGAGTGCTTTTATCCCAACAAAGGAATCTTAGACACCAGGGTAATTATCAACAAAGTTCCTTTTTTGTTTTTTTGCACAGTGAGTTATGTTGCTGCCTTCAAAATCTTCCATTGTATATATCTACTTAATACTCTTACTATAAAGGCCCGTCCTGGATAAGAACATATTCTAAACACCTTCTTACTAAACTCTTGAGGCCAAATGGGCTTTTTTTTCTGTGCATTGAAATTGGAAAGAAGTTTGGCAGCTCCTTTGATGTACAAGTGAGCTCTTAATTGCTTCACAAAGCCCCCAAACAATCCAACAAATGTCAACTTGCATTTGGAGAAGCTCTGAGCTAAGGATTTTGGCTTGATGTTAAGTCAAAATTGACTTTTTGCAGCTCCCAGATACTCTATTCTGGGTAATAAGCTGATCCTTAACATTAGTGAGCCCTGAAATACATCATTTTCCAAATGCTAAAATAAAATTAGGGGAAATGTCATCAAGTTGCTCTCTATTATTATCAGTTAAAGAAGCAATACCAGGGTAGGGAGAATACCCAAGATGCAAAAGACATGTACTTAATGGAGCTAATCTTTCTTTTTTATATTGCCTAGAACTATCAGGGCTGCCAGTAAATTATAATGGATCTAGCTTTAAGCCAATGATCTGTACATTAAATACTGAAAGCCTACTTTATATTAGAAACTAACCATTAGAAATTTTGTACCTTAGAAGAATGTACCCCTGCCAAAATTAAAATTCGGTTTCATTTATCACTAACAAACAAAAACATTTACTGAGTAATTTGTGGGAGGTAGGAATAGGAGAGAGTTACTGGAAGTTGTAATTTTTAGAGAATGGGCCTACATGCACCTGGGTGATGGGACTATGTGTATCTCATAGAGGAGATAGTGGGATTAAAGTTGTGGAGATAGAGGTAGGAGAGTCAGAAGCAATAGCAAATCATTCCACTGTGTCACATGATGTCTTAGTAGAAGAATTAGAATTAGCCTGGCCATGGATAGTGTGTTAGATTGGCTGGCTTAAAGCAGAGGTTATTGACTTTTTTGTTTGTTTGTTCTCACTTCTTGGTCCCCTTTGGAAGTCTAATGAAGCATTTACACCTTTTCTCAGAATAATATATTTAAATTCATAAATTGAAATGCCTAGGACTACAAAAGGAGCCAAATACAGGGAAATATAGCTAACAAACATTTTTTCCGAAAGTACTCAGTTTCTAGGCCTGTCCTAAAGAGAGAAAGATAAAATGCGGGAGGCTACCTTAAGCAATGTGCAGCAGTAACTGCTTTCCCCACCAATCTTTGCTCATGTTCATTTTCAGGCTTGATGAAGTCCATTGTCTCCATTGTGATTTTAATTAATATAAGAAAATTCTTCCACATTAAGTGGAAAGTTAAATAGATCTGTCTTCTATCTGACTGTGTAGTAAATAAATTAAATTTCTTTTCTTTTGCTATTTGGAGGGGGGAAGGCAGGGCAATTGGGGTTGTTACTTGACAAAGATCACATGGCTAAAGTTTAAGTGCCTGAAGCTGGATTTGAACTCAAGTCCTCCTGATTCCAAGGACAATGCTCTATATGCTGCACCACCTAGCCTCCCCAGTGAATGAAATTTCAAATTTGAAGATGCTATTCACCCTTCGGGATAGTTCCTTATAAATGGAATTGATGACTAAGCAATATAGTACTATATAACTATATAGTAAGTAACTATTTACATGCTATCTTAAAATGAGCATATTTAGGTTTCTGTTCATGTTCTATAATTCACTAAGATGCCAGTGGTAAGTACAATACTATAATCCATTTTATAAAGTCTGAAAGGTCTATCCAAATAGTCACCTGCATTTGTGAATCGATCAATCAAAGAGTTTTTATTGTTTGTCATCGTCTGTATGACAATCTGTTTATTCCTCCACTTCATATAGTTCAGTATATATTCATCCTTTTCCAGTACAGCTTTTGGCCTATCCTTCTCCTGAAATTGCATGTTCAAGCATCACCAATGTCTTCTTAAAAAGCTAGAATCAATGCCCTCTTTTTCTTCATCCATTGTGAAATTTCCAAACTGCCCAATAGTGTTGATGACTACTTTCTTAAAATTCTCTTTGCCTTAGCTTCAGAAAATGAATACCAGGTTTGTCTTTTTCTATATTTCCAAAAGGTCCTTTTTTCTCTCTTTTACTTCTTTCCTCCTCTTACTCCCCTCACCCCCCCCCCAATTCAGGCATTCTTGAAGACTTATGAATCAGTTCTTCTTTCTTAGCACTCTCTTGGCTCATCAAATGCTACAGCATCAATTTCTCTTTTTAAAATGAGTTGTTACTTATTGAGTATTTAAGGTTAGTAAGACACTTGAGGAATTGGTTGTATCATTGTACATGCTGATATTTTTATATAATATGGAAATTTACAAGTATTGATATGTGTGTATGTGTGGGTATCTACATCTATCTATATTATCCAATTTAACCCTGGAAATACATCTGCATATTCATAGCAGCATATTCATCACATTGGCAATATAAGACACCATCAGTTGGGGAACAGCTGAACCAATTTTGCTATATGATTGTGATGGAATATTATTGTACTATAAGAAATGATGAGCAGGATGCTCTCAGAAAAACCTGGAAAGACTTTCATGACTGATGCAATGTGGAATGTACTGTGTCCAAAGTAACAATGATATTTTGTGATGATCAGTTGTAAATGACTTAAATATTTTCAGGAATACAGTCATTTAAGACAATTCTGAAGGACTTATAATAAAAAATGCTATCCATTCCCAGAGAAAGAAACTGATGTCTGAATAAAGATTGAAGCATACTTTTTAAAATTTTATTTTTCATGAGTTTTGTTTTGTTGCTTGGTTGAATTTTTTGGTCTGTGTTTTCTTTCACACTATGACTATTATGAAATGTTTTGTATGACTGCATATGTATAACCTATATAAAATTGTTTGCCTTCTCTATTTGGGGAGTGGGGTGGTGTGGAAAGGGAGGAATCAAGAGAATTTAGAACTCACAGTTTTAAAACTGAATGCTAAAAATTGTTTTTCCATGTAACTGGGAAAAATAAATTACTAAATAAAGAAAAAGAGAGAATTTATTTTAATTCACTGACCAGACATATACATGGCAAAAAAGACAAGCATGAGTTGAAGTCTGCAATAGTGGAGAGAATTACCAAGTAGACAGTTCACAGATTTATAAAAGTATCAAAATATAAAAATGTTAGAGTATAAAGTATTATCCTTATTAAGTTATTCTGATTCCTCCATGAGATGCGTAGGAGGAAATGCAACTATTTCCACTGTATTTGAAAATTCAATAAACTCTCCATTCCTGCATTTCTCCAACTTCAATATTCCAAATCATTTATTCTTGGAATTCATTAAAAAGAACATGAAAGAAGGCCAAAGCATAGAGCCCTTGAGGAGCACAAAAATATCTTTTACAATTGTAACTGCTTGGGAAGGTGGAGTAAATGATAACATTAAGAATATGCTAAATGGATGTCAACTCCATTCACCACTTCACAAATTATTGTAAAGAATATTTGTTTTTTCTTCTCATCAAGTGTGGTAACACAAAGGAAGGCAGTTGCCTTCTAAAGAAAAGGCTTACAGGTAATCAAAGAGCTTAGAGATTTGCCCTGGAAAATACTTTCAGGGTAAGGACCATCTAATATATTAGAAAAATCTAAACTCAAGGCTAAAATGGAAGAAAATTAAAGACTCAAAATTTCCTTATCCAAGTAATACAGGAAGGTGGCTCTTGGCAGCAGATAGAAGCTAAATATTGTGATTGCCCATGTTTAAACAACATTGAAGATTGGTGAAGCATGTTTCTTATAACAATTATTTGAGAAACATAGTGAAAGTTTTATAACCCATTTTTACAAATTAGAGAAAATAAGTCTCAGAGTGGTTAAGTGATTTTTACCATCAGGAATTGAACTACATTTCTCTAATCTGAGCAAAGAACACTTTCCATTACACCATGTTGCTGCAATAATATATTCATCTCAGGTCTACATAGGGGAAATACACATTCTGGTTGAAATATAATTCAATAATGACTCTAAACAGCAGATCTGAGTAAATTTCATTGTTTGAATCATTTTTACATAGAAACTGTGTCTGAAAATTAGGTGAGTATTAGCCCAATAAGTTTTTGAAAGCAGTCTTCCAGAAACAGGCTCTATGAGTTTTGTTGTTTTTGAAAAACACTCATTTAAGGAAGAAGAACCTTAAGTGTGGAGACACTTTGACACTATTTTTTCATTTTTAGCCTTTTCTTGAAAATAATTTGGAGAATGAAATTAAAGTAAGGTCATTATATTGTTCCTGCTGTTAATTTAAATGCAGGAAAAATTATGAAATACAGAGTCATCATACTCCTGGAAACTGTGCCACATTTGTATACCTTGTGCGATCACTGTATTTGTGATAATTACTCATCCAGTACATTTTGTCTCTATCTGTAGTAATAAACAAAAAATTATTGGGGTTTAATATTTCTTTCAATTAAACAATAAGATTTTGATTATGTTTTTACGTATCTGAAGACTTAGAAATTAATATTCTTAGTACATTAAATAGTCAGCTAGGTGGTATTAAGTGGATAGAAAACTGAGTTCAAATTTGGCATTGGACATTTACTATTTGTGTTATTCTGCTATTACATTATGATCATCTCCTCCCCTTCCTCCTTATTATTAATATAATAGTGTGATAGAGTGGTAATTAAAAATGTTAACTCTCAGCAAAAAAAAAAATAGGAGACAGCTAGGTGGTGCAGTGAATAGAGCACCAGCCCTGGAGTCAGGAGAACCTGAGTTCAAACACAACCTCAGACACTTAACACAAAAACTAGCTGTGTGACCTTGGGCAAGTCACTTAACCCCAGCTGCCCTCCAAAAAGAAAAAAAAAGTTAACTCCTGATTACTAGTGCACTGGTACCAAACTAATTTGTATTTGGCTGCTTTGCATCTATTCTCTTTATATTTATATGTGTACTTACTGAATTCTTTGTTGGAATGTAGGCTCTTTATGAGAAGGGATTGGTTCATTCAATGTGTAGATATATATATTTATATGCATGTATACAGGCATATTTATGTATTTGTATGTATATATACACATGCACATAATACATATACACACATGTGTGTGCATGTGTGTGATATTAACTCATCAAGTTCATTTTATATCTATTATATCTAATATTCATTTTATGTACATATTAAAGGCATTTCAGAAGTTAGGCATTAGTATTGAGAAGGACTGCGAAAACACTCTTGCACAAGGTAGAATTTGAGCAGAAAACTGAAAGAAGGCAAATTGACTAATAGATGGAAATAATGGACAGAATTCTAGACAGGGAAACAGTTAAAGGGACTGGAGTTGGGAAGGGAGTGTCATCTGTGAGGAAAAGTTAACATGGGAGTAACTCCTACTACATACTAAGCTATTTGCTAGATTCTATGGATACGAAGAAAGGCAAAAGAGAAAGCCTCTTCTCAAGGAGTCAACAGGCCAGTGAAAGAAGCAACAACTAAACAACTGTGCACACACAAGATATATTTAGGATAAATTGGAGATAATCCATAGAGGGAAGATATTAGCATTAAGGGAATCAAGAAAGTTAGGTTTTTCAGCTGAAGGAATCCAAGGAAGTCAGAAGGTTGAGATACACATAGAGCAAATTCAATCATGAAGTACAGTTAGCGAAAATTTAGTCAAGAGGCAAAGTATCTTATGGGAGGAACAGAAAGGCCAGTGTCACTGGATCACACAGTATGTTAAGAGAAGTAAGATGTAAGATACTGGGAAACATATGAAGCATCCAGGTTATGAAGGGTTTAAAAGCAAAACAATGGGTTTTATATCTGAACCTTGAAGTGATAGAGTACCAGTAGAGTTTATTGAATAGGGGATGATATGACCAGACCTGTATTTTACAAAGATCTCTTTGACAGCTGAGTGGAGGACTGGCTGGAGTAAGAAGAGACTTGAAACAGAAAGAGCAATCAGGAGGCTACTTGAGTAGTCCAGGAATAATGAAGTAATGAGAACCTGGACATGGGTAGTATCTGTGTCAGTGAAGAGGAAAGGACATATATGAAACATGTTACAAAAATATAGTCACCTGGATTTGAAAAATATTGGATATGTGAGCTGAGTGGGAAGGAAGAGTTAAAGGTGACAGGTTCCAAATCATAGTGAATGAGATACTGTAACAGGGATATAAGTAAGAGGGGAGTGTTTAGGATAAAAATAAATGGACATCGAAGATGGCTTTTTACATGGGAATTTAAGATGGCCCCAAGATATCTACATTGAGAGATCCAAGATAGCAAGTACCCTGGAAATGGATTCCCTAAAGTGTAAAGTCACAAAGCTGAAAAATGATGTGCTTAGCACATATTAGATGCCTAGTAAAAGCTTACTGTTTGACAGATTATTTTTCCCAGAGTTTTTTATTTTTTTTATCTTTTCAGCAGAATGGCATTACACAAATTCTGAAAAGACATACATTATGTGAATAATTATAAAAGTCCCTATCAAGGAACCTCAAAGCCAATTCTTACTCTAATTGTGGTCTGTCAGTGTGTATCCTTAATTTCTTCCTGAATTCCAGTAAGTCATAGAACTATTAAATGTTTGTGCACTGTTTTATCTGCCCTTGGAAGAGAAGATGGCATTTCACTATGGAGTAGACTTTGGATCTAGGAAAGACTAATGACCATGTTCATCTTGGCAAGGACTGAATACAATGCTTGCTTCTTTCTCTGTAATGTAATATCTTCTTCTCAGTTCATTACAACATGTATGCAGAGGGTGAGTACCACTGTACAGCTGGGAATTTGGCTCTCTGTGATTTTCAGCTCATTTTTCCTTTCCCCGAGGCATAACTCTAGGCATAGAAAAAACCTGAGTGGCTGGATGGGGAGTAGGATTCTTTTCTTCTTCATGTTCCCAGGAGAAAATGGGAGCATCTACCTTCATCTCTCAAAAATATAACATTCATTCTTCCTAAGGCAGTATAAAGAACTTTTTTAGACCCAGTATGAAATAAACTGTAAGCCTTTGAGAGTCAGACATAATTTTTTCACTTCCTATCAAAAGTGCATCAAGAGAAGAAGAATTCATAACAAAATAGGATTTTCCAGATAGTCTAGAAGTCTATGTGATCTCTTGATATAGAAACAGTGGGAAGAATGCATACTAGACAATCCATAGATAATGACTGTCAAAAGCAAGCTTTTTGTTTTGAGCAATAAAATGAAGACAAAAAATAGATAAGTGGGCAACATAAGTTAGAGCAAGAACTAACCTGACCTTGTATCTAGAAATCAAATGACACCTAAACCGAAGTTGGACCTGACTGTCTTAAATAAATGGGACCATAAGGAAGAGTTCATTACATTTAATTCCTTTCTCACAGAAGGTGCCACTGATCACACAATACTATTAATTGAAGCCCACTGCATGCACAGAAGACATAGGTGCTCTACTAAATAGAAGAAAACAAAAGATGCGTCTAAAAGACAATCAACAAACCAGTAAGTTAATCAAATCACTGCAGAAAAATGGCACTCAAAAACATATTGATTAAGCAGGCTGGTAGATTTGCTAATGGTATCTGATAGTTCCACTTAGATACAAAGAAAACTTTCATCCTTGAGAATTCTATTATCAAATAACAGAGTAAGAAAAAGCACAAATAATTGCCAAGCAACAACATAAAAAACAGGTAAGTTTGTGTGTATACATACACACATATATACATATATACATGTTATATGTGAAATATATGTGTGTGTATATACACACACATACATATATACAACTGTGAAATGTGAGAAAATGTACTTTCCTCTGTTCACTGAAGAATTAATGGGAATTTGCACAGAACATTTTATCTATAATCTATGCACTATACATATATAAATATAAATGTGTATATCTATATTTACATTTCTTTTAAATATAAATTTATTTTATTTTTTATTTATTTTATTGTTTAAATCACTCATTTCCATGAGGTTTTTGAGTTACAAATTTTCTCTCCATCTTTCCCCTACCCCAACCCCAAAACAGTGATCCCACTGTAAAGCCCCTCCCCCGATCTGCTGTCTTTTATGCCCTCCTCCAACACCCTTCTAACTTTCTGGTAGGGCAGGAAGGGTCTCTCTCAAGCATTGAGAAAGGATCTCTTTCAACCATTCTTAGTTGCATGAATTGTAGAGCTTTAAATTCTAAATTCTTTCCATTCCTCCCTTGTCACCCACCCCCACTGGAAGGACAAGCAATTCAATATAGGCTGTACATGTGTAATTATGCAGGACATCTCCACAGTCAACATATTGTGACAGACTGATCATATGTCCCTCCTTCCTCTCCCACCCCCACCTTGCTCTTTTCTCTACCCTATCCCTGTGCCTTTACCAAAGGTTGTGATTCCAGCAACCCTCCCCCAGACTCTACCCTCCCCTCCATCATTCTGCCCCTCATCCCCATGCCCTCTACTCTCCTGTGTGGCATGATACCCAGTTTAGAGTTTATATCATACCTTCCCTAAGCCAAATTCAATGAGAATAAATTAAAGTTGTAACAGCTATCCCTTGCCCTTTCTATATGGGATGATTAACCCCATTTTGTCTCTCCCTGTCTCCTCTCAGTCTAGTCCTCTCCCACCTCAGAATTTCACCTTTTAAAGTATCATCGCTTCATATTCAATTCATCCTCGACCCTTATGTACACATATACACATATGCTCAGATATGTATTCCTATGCATATATAGCCTCCTACATAGACATATGTGTAAGTATACATATATATACAAATATGTATATATATGTATGTATGTATGTATATATACATTTGTATTCCCTTCCCCTATCCTCATACTAAGAAAAGTTTCATGCATTACTATTATCATTTTTCCATATTGGCATGTAAATAGTTCAACTTTGATAAGTTCCTTATGATTTCTTTTCCATGTTTACCTTCTCATGCTTCTTGTGTTTGATTGTCAAATTTTCTATTCAGTTCTGGTTTTTTCAGCAAGAATGCTTGAAAGTCCTCCACCTCATTGAATGACCATATTTTTCCCCTGGACCATTATACTCAATTTTGCTGGGTAGGTGATTCTTGGTTTTAATCCCAGCTCCCTTGATCTATGAAATATCATATTCCAGGCCCTTCGATCCTTCAGTGTAGAAGCTGCCAGATCCTGGTTTATCCTAATTGTGTTACCTCAGTATTCAAATTGTTTTCTCTTGGCAGCCTGTAATATGGGGGTTCCAGAACCTGGTTATAACATTTCTAGGAGTTTTCTTTTGGGGATCTTTTTGAAGAGGTAATTGGTGAATTCTTTCAAGTTCTCTTTTACCATCTGATTCTAAAACAGTAATTTTCCTTGAGAATTTCTTGAAGGAGGCTTTCCAAGTTCTTTCTTTGATCATGGCTTTCAGGTAGACTAATAATTTTCAAAATGTCTCTCCTGGATCTAGTTTCCAGGTCAGTGGTTTTTTCAAGGAGATATTTCACATTGCTTTCTATTTTTTCATTTGTTTGTAACTGTATAATAGTATCTTGGTTTCTCATAAAGTCATTAGCTTCCACTTGCTCCACTCTAATTCTGAAGGAATTATTGTCTTCAAAATGCTTTTGAGAATCTTTTTACATCTGGCAAATTTGACTTTTTAAGGCACTCTTTTCCTCATTGGCTTTCTGGGCCTCTTTTGCAATTTGAGTTAATTTGTTCTTTAAGGTGTTGTTTTCTTCAGTCAAGTTGCTGACTCTCTTTTCATGATTTTCTCACATCATTCTCATTTCTCTTCCCAATTTTTCCTCCACTTCTCTTATTTGGTTTTCAAAGTCCTTTTTAATTTGATCTATACCTTGTAGGATATCTTCATATTTCTTGGAAGCATTTGGTGTGGGAGTTCTGACTGTGCTGTCTTCCTCCCATTCCATGCTTTGATACTTTTGTCCCCCAAAAAGCATTCTAGCATTTTATTGCTGTTCTTATTTTGCTTCCTGTTTCTCATGGTGGCCAGTCAGTTAATTGGTTTTTTTTTAGGTCTGTGGAACTCTGCTTCCAGGGGGGAAAGCTCTGTCCAAAATCACTGGGTTTTTCACAGCTGCTGGAGCTATTAAGGGGGGTGCTGCAGCCCCTACCAGCTTTGGCTTGCTGAAAGTGCACCCCAGGACCACCACTCAAGTCCATGATCTGGATCCAGGCCACTCAATGCAAGATCTCTTGGCCCTGATTAATTGTCTTGGCCCCCCTGCAATTGGCAGGCCAGGAGCTCTGAAGTAGCCCAGTGGAGGCAGTTGCCACTTGCAGCCCTGCCGTTTCCCATTGCTTCTTTGCCCTGGGAGTAGTTTGGCCGGACCCGCTTCTCTCCCCCAAATTTAGCTTCAGTTCCACTGACCCTTCTCTAAGCCTTATTTTTCCTGGCTTGATAAATGTGGAGACTGCCACAGGTGCTGTAGATCTGCTCTACTGTAGACTCCAGCTGAGGCTTCTCCTGACCACCCTTGGGCCAGGTCGCATTTTGGGGCTGGGCCGGCCTTGGCTCCCAGCCTGCTATGATGAGCCCCACCTGCTGAGCTACCTTCAGTGAGAGATGTGTTTTGTGTATTTTTGTGAGTTTGGGAGCCCTAAAATTTGTTTAGAGTCATATTTTTCTGGGTATTTAAGGTGGCTGTGTGGGAGCTGCGAAACTTTGCTGCTTCTACACCACCATCTTCTATATTTCTATTTCTATTAATATCTATACCTGTGCCAATTATAAAATATAAATCTATAGGCCTGAGTGACAGCACAATAGGCTGAATAATCAGCTGAAGCTAAACAAAGCTGCCCTCATAACTGCTAAATTCTCTACAAAAATAAAAAAAAAAGGAAAAAGGCTTAGGGAACAGTGGGAGTCCCTCCCTTCCTACCAGTCAGAGCTACTCATTTTCATACTTGCTTTTGTATTGCTTTAGGGCCAAGGCTCAGGCTCTGGTTCAGATACAAGAGATCTTTCCTCTATTCTGATCTTGCTCTGATTGGAGTTGGAAATAAATGGAACACTAGAAAAGGAGGTTTGGGCTATTATTCTCCATATAGAAGTCAGATATCTATACTTCTTTACATTCTCAGATGGAAGACACTAAGGACCTACAGATTGTCTTCATTCTCAGCAATATCCAAAGTATAATCAATGACCTCCATAATGTAATTTCAGCAGCTTCTAGGGCTAGTAGTCTTCCAAAATGTCTCCTTTACCTTCTCACTGATATTTTAAATCAATTTAACAAGGGGCAAAGTTTCTCATTACCTAGCTATACAAAACCTTTAAAATTAATCTCCTAGCAGGAAGAAAGAGTGATAAATTTACTCTCAAGGGATAAGCTCAAAAAGCAGTCAGTTCTCTACCAAAAGATATCACATTGGCGGGAGGCTTTATATAATAAGTCTTTATCGGGGAAAGGTGGGAGAGTGTGTTGATAATGGTTTCCTGAGGGAAACGTGGAAAAGACCATCACAAACTCATCAATTAGGGAATGACTAAACAAACTGTGATACATCAATTAATCAAAAAGCATTTATTAAGTTTTCACTGTGTGCCACACACTGTATTCTTTCCTCTGGACAAGGATAAAAGGATTAAAATAAAACACTTCCTATCATCAAGGGGATCATATTTTTTTTTTTTTGCTTTTTGGAGGGCAGTTGGGGTTAAGTGACTTGCCCAAGGTCACACGGCTAGTTTTTTGTGTTAAGTGTCTGAGGCCGGATTTGAACTCAGGTACTCCTGACTCCAGCACTGGTGCTCTATTCATTGCGCCACCTAGCCGCCCTAAGGGGATCATATTTTAATATGAATGCAATAGAATGTAATAAATACAAGGGATACAGAGAAGACTGCCATGAACTGATTCAGTGTGAAGTAAGTAGAATGAGAGAAACAATCTGCATGATTACCCTAATACATATGTCTATAACTTTTTTTCCCTTAATTGAAACAGAACACTGAAGAACTATAATGAACTAAAATATGTCTAAAAAGAGAGATAAGATAGGTTTGCTTACATTGTTCCATGAATTGAAAATAAAATAATTTTTTAAAAGATAAGAAAATGTATCTATTTCCTTTGATTAAGGATGTGGGAGAATTTTGACACAGAACCTTGTATGGGTTATCAGACACAGTCAATGTGTGGCTTATTTTGCTAAAGATTATTTTAATTTAATTTATTTATTTTTAGTTTTCAACATTCACTTCCATAAGTTTTAAATTTTCTCCACCTTCTTCCTCTTCCCCCTCCCAAAGACGGCATTTAATCTGAAATTAGCTCCATGTATATATTCCTGTTAAACATATTTTTATATTAACCACGTTGTACATAAGAATTGGAATGAATGTAAGGAACCATAAGAAAGAAAAAAAAACAACAAAAAAGAAATTATTCTTCCTCACTCTGCATTCAGTCTCCATAGATCTTTATCTGAATGTGAATATATTGCTGTAATCTTTTTGTTAATATTATATTTAAAATTTTTGCATCTATATTCATTAAAGAAATTGGTCTACAATTTTCTTTTTGTTTTGACTCTTCCCACTTCAGATATCAGTACCATATTTTGTATCATAAAAATAATTTTGTAGGACTCTTTCTTTATCAATTTTCCCAAAATAGTCTATCTAGTATCTGAATAAATTGTCCTTTAATTGTTTAATAGAATTCATTTGTAAATCCATCTAGCCCAGTGGTTCTCACCCATCCTAATGCTGCAACCCTTTAATACAGTTCCTCATGTTGTGGTGACCCCCAACCATAAAATTATTTTTATTGCTACTTCATAACAGTGATTTTTCTCCTCTTATGAATTGTAATGTAAATATCTGATATGCAGGATGTATTTAAATTGAACATAACCCACAGGTTGAGAACCATTGATCTAGCCCCTGAGATTTTTTCCTAGGGAGCTCATTGATGGCTTGTTCAATTTCTTTTCCTGAGATGGAGCAATTTAAGTATTTTACTTCCTCTTCTGTTCATCTGGGCAATATAAAATTTTGCAAATATCTATCCATTTCACTAAGACTGTCAAATTTATGGGCATACAGTTGGGCAAAATAATTCCTAATTATTGTTTTAATTTCCTTTTCATTGGTGGTGAATTCACCCTCTTCATTTTCTATACTGGTAATTTAGTTTTCTTCTTCCTTTTTAAAATCAAATTAGTCTAAGGTTTATCAGTTTTATTGTGTCCTAATCCTAATCCTTTGAGATAGGTGATTTTATTATCTACATTTTACAGATTGGGAAACTGAGGCAAAGGTTAAATGACATGCCAGTCACACAGCTAGTAAGTGTCTAAGATACTACTTGAACTTAGATTTTCCTCCTGAACTGAACTTCAACTCTGGTGCTGAGTGCAATAGTCATGTGTTGCCATTATTCTTTCCAATTTATTTCAATAATTCATAAACATGAGCATCCAGTGATATTATTACAATGCAGAGCATTTCTAATAATTTTGCACTCACATTATCTTTCTTTTTCTCCTGTTTCCTAATGATTTTTAAATATGGTTGAGAAAAATTCCAAGAACCATCATCTGAAATCACCTGGTTCTGATCATAGCTTTCTAGTTGATGCCATCCATTTAGTGAAACATAATGGTAAAATGTAAAGAGAAATCAGAGTCCTTTGATAGTTGGCCCTTACAAACCAGCTTCATGATTGTGAATTCATGTGATTTCACATTCATCCTCTGGTCCTTAGTTTCTTAACCTCTAAAGTAGTTTTGGTTGAATTATTTCACAGGTCCCTTCTAGTTAAAAAATTTTATCTTTGTATTCCCAACCCTTTACTCTCTCAAGTGACATATTTGTGATGCAAGCAATTTAAAGCTAATGAGTCAGTTGAAAATTAATCATGCTTGATCTTGCTTTAAAACTTGTCAACATATATTATAGGGTATTGTGGTGTAATGGATTAAGAGTTAGACTAACTTGGAAGACCTGATTCAAATTCTTCCCCATTTTTTTCAGAAACTTTCCATACTAGCTGTATGACCAAGAGTTCAGCTACAGTTTCCTAATTTGAAAAATTAAAATAACCCTAACTTCAGAACTTAGATCATAATGTTATTGTAAGGATTAAATGAGATAAAGTACTCAAAGTATTATACAAATATCAATTAACTTAAATTGACATTAGTTAAATGTCAATTATTATTATGAATAATGGTTTCTGATCAGTATAGTACTGGTACCAGGTGCTGCTCAAGTATTTTAGCTTGATCATCACCACTCTTTTCTTACCTTGCTTAAAGCAATTGGCAGTTATTTTTAAAAAGTACATTCAGTAATTTTTGTTGCTGAGTCAGAAAAGCAGATGGCATCTGAGACCAATCAAAGAAAAAAAAACAAGGACCATACTGTTAGTATGATTTTTACAAAGGTAAAACTAAAAAGGTAAGTCAGCAGAAAAGGAGTAAGGTGGAGGAAGATGTTCTAGTGCAGCAGTTCTGAACCTTTGTAATGCCATGACCCTTTAATGCTCATAAGTGGGCATATCTGCATGTGGGCGGATCCTCCTGGAGACAGATAGAGGAGCAATGTCTCGGTTCCTAAGACCATTGGAAATATGTGTTTTCTGATGATCTTAGGCGACCCCTGTGAGAGGGTCATTTGACCCCCAAAGGGGTCTCAACCCACTGGTTGAGAGACGCTGTCTCTAGCATCTCATTAACTGTCCCAACCTTCATTGTATTCCATTTATTTACAGTGATTTATACCCAGTGCAAAAGTCCATACTGTTTATCAAAATAAGGGCTTACCAATGAGACAGAGAAGCCGAGAAACCTACTATCAGTCTAAGTTGTTGAAGTACAGTGTCCAGAACAGGAGAGATCATAGTGCATTTGTCTCATCCTCTGATCTGATGGCACCTGAACCAATGAGTTCAGATGAAGGCTCCCAATTTTAAAAAGGATGTTAGAGAATATAAAGAAGAGGATGACCAGGATATGAAGGAACTAGGAGCTATGTCTTCTGAAGAGAATTGAAGAAACTGGAGTTGTTTATAGGGAGAAAGTGATATTTGGCAAATCTGACCACTATTCTCAAATGCTTAAAGAGTCATGATAGGATAAAGGGAAACATTAGAATTAAGGCAAATTGGTGGGAATTGTAAGAGGACAGATTTTCATTCATGAGAAAGAACTTATAGCTTTGTTTCTCTGGTAAAGGTCTAATATCCAAGATAGAGAGCTACTTCAAACAACCTAATAAATAACAGCAATAACAACAATTACGACTACTAAATGTATAGCATCTGAATGGCTTTCAAAGTGGTTCACAAGTATTATATAACTTGATTCTCCCAATAATCCTGTGAGGTGGGTGATATCAGCATTTTAAAGATGAGGAAACTGAGCAAACCAAATGTTAATTGACTTTTTCAAGTTTATACCAGTAGTAAATTTATGAGGTTGGATTTAAACTCAAGTCCTCCTTAATCTAGGTGAACAGTTCTATACTCTAAACCACTTACTGCCATTGCCCAATAAATAAATGGTCAAAATATATGAATTTATTATCAACAGTCTTGTGGGAAAAAGTTCCAAATCACTAATAATAAAAGAAATGAAAATTAAAGTAACTTTGATATTCCAGGCACCATAATATCATTAGATTGCAAAAGATGACAAAAAAGAAAAATGACAATTGATAGAGGAGCTATGAGGGGAAAGACACATTAATGCAATTTTCATGGAGTAGCAAATTGGTCCTGACATTACGGAAATAAATTTGATTTATACTTTTAAAAGTCACTAAACTCTGCATATACCCAGCGATGCCACTTTGAAGCCTACATCTCAGAGGTCAGTGAAAGACGAAAAGGACCCATTTTATAGTACCACTCTTTGTTACAAAAGACTGGAAACTAAAAAATGCTGTCCATTCATTGGGAAAAAAAAAACTAAAAATATATGTCATATGAATATAATGTAATAATATTGTGTTATTAGAAATTATTAAACTAATGGATTCAGAGGAAGCTGGGAAGATTTTAAATGAATGAATATGAATCAAAGTGAGAAGAGCAAGGAGAACAGTCTGTTGGTTACTACAGCATTTTAAAGAAAAGTAATGATAAAAACACTGATGACTGCATACACAATTTCTGAGCCAGTCAGTAAATAATCATTTATTAAGCTCCTACTATGTCCCACCCAGACAATGTGCTAAGTGTTGGGGATATAAAGAAAAGTAAAAGATGGTCCCTATAATTAGCCTAATGGAGGAGACAATACACAAACAAATATATACAAGAAAGCTACATATAGGACAAATAGGAAATAATTAACAGCCAGAAGACTTTAGAATTAAAGGAGACTGGGAAAATCTTCCTATAGAATTTGCTTTGATGAGGAGTCATACAACTGTCTTCTGATACATAGGTACTTCACTTTATACATAAAATAAAATAAATATTTACAGAAATGACCAATGTAGCACTCTCAGTCTCTTTCTCTGTCTGTGTCTGTCTCTTTAATGATTTAATGATAGTGATATACAAAGAAGAAGGAAAGAAAGGTGAGTCATTAAAGAGATTGTTTTAATGCATAGAAGAGAATAGAAAGAATTTTACAAAGAAACATGAACAGAAGAATTTTGAAACAATGAATTACATGATTTTTTAAAAAGAAAAGTCAATAAAATAATAGGGATTTGAGGACTTGTATAATCCTGCTTTCCTGTTCTTCTTTGAATATCAAAACGTTCATATTTATTGGTATTTATCATGTTCAATATAACAGCAACAACAAAAGAAAATGTATTTAAAAGAAAAATTGGGTAATTGGGAGAGAAAGAGCTTTTTGGCCAAAGTTATAAGTAGGAATATCAGAATCTTGGTCAAATTCAGTCAAGTGGTGTTCATGAGGCAGGAATTGTGAATGGCAGACTAGAACCAATCAAAGTACAAGTACAGATTTACTGTAAGAATTGGCAGCCATAAATCATCAGAGGACTCTAAGGTGAAACAGAGACAGCAGTCATCATAGAGGGAGATGTAGGAAGGAATGTGGTCCCCAACATTTGAAACAAAGTCTCGTTTGCCCCATTCTAGTTGCTGATGTTTCTAGAAACCAGATTAATTTGAAAGTAAAAGGAGTTCTTACTTATGAAGCAGTAAGTTTATTGTCATTAGAAAAAAATAAGTAGAAACTAAGGGGCTACACATTAGGAATTTGTGCATTGTAGAGGAAATTCCATTATGATATGAGAGACTTCACTACATGATACCTGAAGTCTCTTCTTTCCCTAAGATTCTATTATTTTGTGAAACACAATGTGAAAAAAAATGAAGTAGGAGAGAGAAAGCATCACCTGGAAGAACAAAAGAAATTATAGTAGTACAGGAATTTTTCACTATGGGAAGCATCGTATTTTTAAAATTTCCAAAATTATCAAAAATAAAGAAGAAAACAACAAGCATAAAGAGAGGTTTAGGGAATTTTACATTTAAGATCTCATTGTTTCCCAAAATCACATCCCAGAAAGAAATATAAATGCACATAAACACACACATATGTGCATGTGTGTATATATATGTGGATGTGTGTATATATGTATATATGGATTTTAAGCTAAGCCTAAGCTGTAGTTTCAGGGCATGTAAACAAGAAATTAATTAATCAAGAAAGCAATCATTATGCACCTATTATCTTCCAGGTGTCTTGATACACATTGGCACACAGGGGGTGGGGGTGGGGGGTAAAGTGAAATGACTTAGGTAGATTTCATTAGATTATTGCATTTTGTCTTATGTCCTTGTAATTAATTATCTTGTGTCTAGTATGTTTAAATCATGTTTTGGGTTTCTTTTTCTGTTAAATTGGGCTTTACTCATAGTCCTCTTCCCAGTATAAACTGTCAAACATGCACTGAAGTAACTGGAGATGGTTGGTTATCAATAGCAACGTGAAATGATGTGGGTCCAGCTCATTAGATTTTCATTTTCCAAATAAGCAGATTGTCATCAAGGTTAGCCAAGAAAGCTAACAAAATGAATGCAAAGGATGGAAGGCAATAAGAAATTATTCAGAGATCTGTAGAAAGTGTTACATTTTGTTTCTACCATTACCAAATATGTATGAACAAAGTACAAGTTGGTTTCCATCTTAATGAATAAAATAAAGGTGGTCAGGAATGCGTTTCTACTCCAAGTTAGCAGGGAGAATGAAGCATCTCTTGAAAGAATATATGATCCAGTGACAAAACAAAATCAAAAAGTTAAATGAAAATACTAAGGGAATCTAATGTGTATCTAGAAATTAGATGGAAGAATGTGACAGAAAAGGAAGAGAAGATCATTGATCGTGTAAAACTAAAGCCCCTTCTGTACCATGTCTGAGACAAGCAATTTCTTGTTTATGTGCCATAGAATAATAACATGGATCTACATGTAGAATTAACTTAAGATCATTCAGTGGTAATCAGAGGAGTATGAGATTACTAGTTGTAATTGGCAATTTTATACTGAGGGCTACCATGTCTGTTATATGTCACCATGTTCTAAAAAACATAGTGCTTTGCTGTCTTCACAGGGCATATGCATAGGATATAAAGGTGAGATTTCCAAGACTTATCAGATCTGATAACCATATATAGAAATATTTGTGAGGACATGTAATGCCAGAAGAAATCCAGAAAACATCTCAAAGGATTATGAAAAGCCTAGCAAAGAACTTGAGATTTTAGAGCAAAGATGCTATTTTCATCATTATTATTGATTGAAAGTAAAGGATTCAGGTGGGAAAACACACTTGGGACTAAGAATATATTTCTGCAAAGGAGATTTGGATTTTTGAATTATCACTGTATGGGCTCTTGGCCAGGGATGAAATTAATCTAAGATAGATTAGTAAAAACATGTTTTCTTAGAACCATGTGAATCCAATCAAAGGGAAATTAAATGTCAGAATGGGTGAATTTGTATTTTGTCCTGGAATCAATAAGAAATTATTGACCATTCTAAAGCAGGGAAAGAACTTGTCTTGCTTAATAAAAAAAAATAGAATAAGGAAGTAGGTGGAAGGACAAGTAAGAAGTAGAAAGGAAGGTTTTTGCTTGATGTATAAAAATAGGTCTTGTTTACACATTAAATGAATCTATATTGGAAAAGCATAGTTAGAAAAGAGAACACACAAGAATGCCAACATGGGAAAAGAATGAATAAATCTACATGAATAATTAAAAAAACTTTATGAAATGAAATGGCAAGGAAAAGAAAGTGAGAGAGAAACTTACATTAGGAACCACTTAGGGCAGATCTCCAAGGAGAGGTTTGAAAATTTTAATATAACTAATTAATCTTTCCAAAGCATTAAATTTCACTATGAAATGTCCATGAAACCTACCAATGGGATGGCACATTCTTGAGTACTTTCCTGAAACTAGAGTACAAATTCAGTGTTGCCTGACACACCTGGCATGTAGAACAGAATGAAAGCAATTCCAAACTGATAAAACAGAACCAGTGTGATGCTGATACACCCCATGGATTCCCACAGCATATTCTGCACCTGTTTCAAGGCTAGATTTCCACTGGTGCCAGTAGGAGTTCTGAACATGAAAGGAAAGAATAAGCATGAAAGGGTCTGGAGACATTCCCACTGGGATCGATATCTCTCAAAGAACACCAGGGGCTCTCAGCTTACCTTTGAGCATTGGAGGAGACTAGAAAATACTCTATTTTAGTGTAGAGGGGGGAATCATCTATGCCCTTCACAGATCCTACTGTTTGGGTTGAAAAATACCCATTATCCTTAATTTAATTAGAAAAGTAAACAGAGATGCGTTAGATAAGAAAAGGGCTTTATTCCCTTCCCCCGGGAGAAGGGGGCTATCTGCCCCATGAGGGATTTCTTACCATATTGACCCATGAGGCAGGCAGCCCAGAGAGAGTTTCAAAAGATCAGGTCTAGGATTTTAAAGACCTAATTAGTCCTTCCTCATTCTGGGCCAGCTGCCTGCTCTCATTGGTGGAAGAGCCCAACCCACCAATCCCTTCCCTACTGAGACTGGAAGGGGAGGGAGATGGGACAAGCCTCACCAAGGCGGGAAAACAGACAAAGGAAGGTAAAAGTAATTGACAGGAGAAAGGGGGGGGGTACAAGCACTCAGGGGAGGGTTACATTCCAGACTGAGAAGTTTTTCACTCCTTCCGCCCACACACTACCCTCATTTCTAACTGTAAGGATGATAGTATTTCAGTCAATTGTCCCTGGCTACAACCCAGGCATTATAACTATGCTAAAGACAGTGTTGCAGTTAAAAGACAACTATGCAAGTCTCAGGATGGAAGGAGATGTCTACATTCAGAGAAAGATCCAGAAAGATCAGAGTTTAAATGGAGACTGAAGCAATGCATGCTATCATTCTTTTCGATGTTCGGCTTTTGTTTCTCTTTTCTCATTGTTCACTCCATTGGATATAACTCCTATACAACCAGACAATTGTACAATGT
>CM053598.1:182355524-182378048 GCA_028646575.1 Pseudocheirus occidentalis
AAGGGGAGAAAAATCTATAACTGAAGTGACTATGGAACAGAATCTTGTAACCTAAAAGTGAACAAACAAGTTAACTTTTAAAAAAATAATAATAAAATAAAATTTAAAAAAAAAAAAAGACAGTGTTGACCAGCATCAAGGATGTCTTTCCTGTTGTCCTGAGGCAAATGCTTTGGATAATGCATAGTGGTGACCCTTAGTGCTGTATCTTCTTTTGCCCAGTGATTACACAATGTTCACTTTCCTTTCCCTTCATAATTATATTTTTCCCACTTCCTTGTTACCTCAAAGTAGTGAATCTGGGGAAGAGGATAGGGTTAGGTTTTGAGGCTATAAACAGACTTGGATTGAGGAGGAACAAACATTCATAGAATCACATGATGTGAAATCACTTGCCCAGCCATATCAGTTTTACTTCTCTAAGACCTAAGAAGGAAATCCCACTATTGTCTGGCTTAATCATTCTATCATTTTACTAAAGGGAGAAATTGGTGACAATGACATCATTTGAAATCATATGATAGAAATTTTTCTGCAGTTGAAAGGCGTAAACTTTTGAACTCTTGAGGACTCCATCTCTACATTAATTCAACTGACCACTAAAATGGCTACACTGCAGACCTTGACATAGAATAAAACTGTTATACTTCCCTCCTACATGCATTGCAATTAAACTAGTATGACTGAAGGTAGAGGAAGTGAGAGGATGATACTTTAGACATCTTAACTCACCCCAGGAAAGACATTTGATGTGTCTTAATTTGAGACACACATGGTCATATGGATATATGGGAAAATGAAGAGTAGAAAAGGATATATTTGGATCTAGCTATGTGAAAGGCAAAAACACAACACAAATAGAAATCAGATACATTCATAATGTAGAAAGTGGAGAACATCTAGACAGTGTGAGATGATCTTTAGGAAAGGCAGGAGGAAGAAGAGTACTGAGGACACCATGGGAGGCAACCATTTAAATCCGGTGCCAAGATTATTCCAGATACTTGCTACACCTTCCATTTTAATGTGGGCATATTTTTGACATGACAACAGAGTCACTACTGTAAGCTCAACAGGTTCGAGATATTTATAAAAAGGCACAAAGTTTTCTGTAGTGGTGTCTGAGGCAGCTAAGTGGCATAGTGGGCAGAGTACTGGATTTGAAGTCAGGAAGACCTAAGTTAGAGTCTTGCCATAGATACACATTAGCTTTGAGATCTCAGGTAAGTCACTTAACTATCTTCTTCATGGGGTTGTTGTGAAGATCAAGTGAGATAAGTAATGAAAAGTTTTTGGGAAGACTTGAGGCAGTATAAAATTTAACTTGAACCACTTTGCAAATCTTAAAGCTCTATAAATGTTGGATTTTTTGTTTCTAATCTGATTGACCGTATTTCTATATCTGACATAATATGCCAAGAAGTGCCAACTAGCAAAGTTGTATGGAGCATGGAAATTTCCAGATTTGGCTGGAGGGAGATGGCAGAAAGAGGAGGCATCGAAAAGTACCAGTCAGAAAGAAGGAACATGTTCAAAGTAGGGTAAGCCTTGCATTTTGCTCAAAAAACAACAAAAAAAACTTCACAAAGCAGAGGTTTCTTGGGCTATCATAACATATCAATCCATTTCCCCCCACACTTTTCCAACTTTTTCTTTACCATTATTGTGACTTTGGTCTGTTGATTTCTCCATCTTTGAAGAGCAGAAAGTTAAGAAGAAGCAGGGAGTGAAGAATTAAGAGAAAAGAAAGGAGTGAAGGCAAAAAACTTCATTGTGAGGATATAAATAAAAGCTTTTAGGTATATCTCACTTAAATTATCTCATCTCATCCCCATAACAAACATCATATAAGTGGTGTTATGACATCCATTTTACAGATTGTGATACTGAGTTTAAGTGAATTGCTCAGGATCACACAGCTAGTTAAGTATCCAGAGTGAGAGTCAAACAAATGTGTTCCTGACTCTCAGTCCAATGCTCTATCCACTATGCTATGTTGATTCCTAAGCATGATCTGGAGGTGTGATGCAGTGGCAAAAAATAGAAGAATAGGTGATGGTGATCTGTGAAGGAATTCCATAGTTGAAAATGCTACAAATTCAGTTCTTTCAGTTGATGTAAGGTATAACTATTCATAGTGGATAACTAGAGTGGATTGGAGAAAAAAATCACATGGTTGAAGAGTGTGATGAATTGTAAAGACAGTTAATGTCAAAGGACATTAACTTGGAAACTGAAATGACCTAGGATGAAGGGTAATGGTGATGTGTTTAAACCTTTTTTAATATAATGGACACTTTTGGCAATCTGGTGAAGCCTACAGATCCCTTTTCAGAATAATGTTTTGAAATACATGGAATAAAAGATGTATGATCACAAGGGAAGATCATTAAATTGAGACACATTCATAAGAACATTGTTTTTTTAATTCAAGCCCCCAAGGTGAAGAACACTTGGGATAGCAAGAAAGACTATGAAGCAGGTATTAATGATGTTGAGAAACAAGGAAGATGTTTTAAAATTATACCTCTGGGGATTTGGACAGTGTAATATACTTAGATGGAATAAATTTCAAAAGAGGTTTCTGAGCAATAGTGGCAATCAGAAAGACTCCAAATGACAGTGAGGAACAAGGATTATTTCTTCTTCTTCCAGCCCTTTCAAATGGAGGAATGTAAGAGAAATAACCAATGATGGAGACAATATAAGTATGAACTGCCTTGGGTTCTAGAATGTATTAGAAGATGGATTGAATTTGTGAAGAAGAGAAAAAAGATAAAGTGAGTTTATTAACAATGGAGTTAGAGTTTCAGAGAGTAAAATAGAATAATAAGGCATAACCAGGGACTTATTAGAAAGAAATGTCATTCAAATGGATAGGGAAGAAAGTATGGAAAGAAAGAATTTTACATCATGTACTATGTGCCAGATGTGCTAAGAACATTATCAATATTGTCTCCTTTGATCCTGATAACAACCCTGAAAGCTAAGTACAACCATTTTACAGTTGAGGAAAACTGAAGCAAGCAATAGTTAAATGACTTGACTAATAGTAGTAAATGTCTACTTAAATTTAGGTCTTCCTGATTCAGGACCCATTGATTGATTCCAAATCTACTGACTGCACCACCTAAGGCTTAGTAAATAAAATTACTTTTGGCTGAAGTAGAAAGCATTTTTAAGTGATAAGTGTCTTGAGTATTTTGCTTTTCCCTCTTGGTCACAGGTGCCTGTGCTGATAGGAAGGGAAAGTCACCAGTTCTCTTTCTCTTTTATAGACTTTTAAGAAGAAGCCCAATTTGTTATGCAAAACCAGGTCCATCTAGCCCAGAGGGAAAGGGAAGACAGGAAGATCAATGACAAGAGAGTTGGAATGTCTTCGGAAATCATGAACTTCAGTAGGAGTTGCTGGCACAGGGGAGATATACATGAGTACTTGAGAGCTAAAAGGTAAATGAGGCACACTCATCACATGCTGATGTTTGGGATGTGTTCACAAAGTTACCTGAGGGGATCTTTTGGGAGGGGATATGGGAATAGTGATGACACTCAGAATACTTAAGTAGGCCACAATTCAAGGTGAAGTGATAGACATTATATGACACTAATAAGCTCATTTCTCCTTAGTTCTTCATTGTCTTGAGAAATTGAAGCGATTTTTAAAAACTGAAGTAAGTTTAATTCACAGAGTTTATTTTGTCCTTGCAAGGAAAAAAAAATCAGCATTATTGTTAAAGGTGTTTTTTTTTTTATTCCATGGTCACTTATGGCTGTGTGAACTCTAATAATTGCACCAGAGAAAAAATTTTCTTCGATATTTTAGTAAGCAGTTGATTTTTTTTTTCACTTTGGAACAGGCATAGGAAGGCTTTAGAGAAGATTCTTTCTTCCCCAATAAAGATTAGGAAGAATGAAACCCTGAGGATACAGAAGGAAACAAAGAATAAGTGCTATTCATACATATGCATATACACTGGGTAATTAATGGAAACCAGGTGTGAATTACCAAGTACTTTCTTGTTAATAATTTTTCCATTTAGGCAAGTAATGAAAGAGCAAAAGGGAAAGGAAGATACAGTCCAAGTCATCATATTCCTGTCAGTCACAGAAATAATGAGGAATACAACAAGAAGGAGCCTTGAGAGCATTACAGTCTAGCCCCCTTGCCTACAAAACAAAACAAAAAGGCCATGTTTAAATGATTCATGATTAGGACCTACTGTATCTAAAAAGACTTTATAGGAAATCCCATGGCTTTATTTGATAGACCATCATTGTAAGAACATCTTTAGTCATTTCTAACCAGAAGAATAAAGAAATGTTACTGAAGATGCCTGCCCACAATAGGAATGTCTATATAGAGTTACTATAGGACATTGAGAGCGTTAGGTTCCAATTTAAGATTAGGAAGTGAAGGCACTATTGCTTATTGCAATAGAAAGAGAATCAAACCAAGAATCAAGCACAGACATTATAGAACTAGTTACCACTAACTCTAAGAAAGTCACTATATAGAATCAAAGAGTGAAACAAGATGATAACCACTTAGTGTTAAAATTTTATGATATATGATCTAGGAGTGAGAGCATACAAAAACTGGAGCTGTAGCCTTTGAAATCCTGGGCAGTCTTAGGGAAGCCAAGTTTTCATCTCTTTACATCTAAACCCTAGTTTTTTTCTTAGCGTTTTGGAAGTGCATCTAGGACTCATTGTTTTTCTCAGAAATGTCTAAATAATCTAGATTGTTGTAAAGGAAGCATGTGAGGTGGGGCTTATGTCAGATCGTATAATACCATGCATTGTTCTTATTCTCCCAACTGCTGAGAAGAATGAATTTTTTTGCAAATGTTTTGACATCATCACCATAAACATGACTCTCTAAATTATGATGCTGAGTCATTTAAAAAGTATTCTTTAATAGACCGGAGAAGTATAGAACAAAAGAATGATCAAATTAATTCAAATAATTGGTCGATGATGATTCATTAAAAAAATCCCTGAAACTTGGAGGAGGAAAAATGTCATGAAAGCATTTGAAGTACAAACATTTCACTTATATATATATATACCATTTAATAGTTCCACTATACATGTCTGCCTCCTTTATGAATGAATATTTCTGAAAGTGAGACTCTTCAGAATAAGGAAGTAAATTTGATTAAAGAAAGAAAGGTGGGAAATGGAGAAATGGAAATAAATAGTAGATGAATGGAACAGGTAGCAAATAAAGCTATCATCTCTCAGGCGACACATAGAAAAAAGAATGAGTAAGTAAGTAAGCATGGCTCATGATTTATCAACTAGATTTAAGATTAAGCTAGAAGGAGAAGAAACCAAAGAAGGTGACAAAGTTATTGAAAATTCAAAAAGAGTATAATGAATGAGAAAGTAGAGTGAGGAGATAAGATCCTGAATTCACTGCTATCCGAGCTATAAGAGTAAAATATAAGAAGAGAATAGATTGATGGATTGATAGACAATAGTAAAGATCAACATAGATAAAATGATAACAACTTGATTATATCCAAGGAAATCAGAAAAAAACTACAAAATGGGAAAGTGAATAGATTATCTATTGAAAATATTGATAAGTTGAATCGAAGGAATTAAGTGCTTACTTTAAAAAAAGAGAGGATATCAATACAATATAATTAAGTAGGAACAAATGCAAACATAACAAATATAGTCTTAAATATTAAGATATTAAACGTGCCTGTGAGAATGAGCAAGAATAATGAAATAGATGAGAAAAAATCAATTTTCTGCATGCAAGAAACTTCTAAATATATATATATATATTTAATATATGTCATAAATATATATGATTTCTTGAGCAATCAAGATGGTATAAAAACAAAGGCTATCAATATACTTTTTCCATCAAACTACCAAGATTTTAATTATAGGAGTACGTAGAAAAATAAAAGCAATAACATTAATTTAAAGGAACAAAATATCTATATTCTCAAGGGAAATTTTTTAAAGTAGATTTGAAAATACCATAACATTATCAGATGTCAAACTACATTATTAATCATTAATCCTAGAATTTTGGCATGATTTATAGAATATAAAAATAGATTTATGTATCAGACCAGAATGATAATTATAAGAAATGCTAAAATATCAGAGTCTTATGTGTGGTAATCCCCCAAAACACAAACTATTGAAGAAGGAGCTTCCATAAAATAAGAAAGCTAGAAAGTAATTTGGAAGAAATTAAGATTAGAAGAACAATACTCTAACACATGCTAGAATAAATTTCAAATGTATATAACCAAAATATAAAAAGTTGCATCACAGGGAACAAACTAGAAGAGAAAGAAGGGACCTAACTTTCACTATTCTTGTTAAGAATATATTTCTAAAAAAAATAAAAGATAGAGATGGTCATAAAAGAACACAATATTCATTGAATAGAATAAAAAATTCTACACAAACTAATGTGAATCTATAGGAAGAAGAAAAAATTAGAATAGGAAAGAAAAACACCAATATTAATTAACATTAATTATTTAATAATTATAATTAGTATTAATCCAATAAATTCTGATATCCAAGATGTATTGAAAAATAATTAAAAATCAAAGTCCAAAAGTCATTTATGAATTAACAAGTATTCAAAGAATTAGAAGAAACATCTTGTCCAAGGAAAAAGTTGCAAACTTTAAAGAATTATTTTTTAAAAGTGTGCCAAATCACTAATGATAAAGGAAATGTGCATTGAAATAAGTTCATATCTTACCTATCCCACAAAATGGCAAAGGCTATCCCCCTAATTATGAAACACCTATCCAAAAATCATTCTTTCTCTTAGGCCTTTTTAATAGCTGTTGCTGACACAGATGAAGTGTCAATAACAATAGCATTATTAATCTAAATGCATTAAATTTTAATATCCCAGGGAATTTTTAAAAATAGGTCTCACTTTTGAAACTCATGCTATCTTTGACAGAAATCAATCTTTGTTCAATGTTTCTAAAACACTCTTCTATTAGCATCCATTGGTTTCATTATAAGAGAAAGCGATAAGAACTAACACAAACATTCTCAACACTAAATTATTGCAGAGATAGGTGGGTTCAAAACAGATTGCTTACTTCGATGTGAAGATTGTTGATTAATGTGAACTGATGTCAGCCTGGGGGGAAAACTCCAGTAGGCACAGAGCCTCTGTGCTCTATCTTTGCCCCTGCACCATTCAACCTTTTTAAACTATTATTTGGATAACAACATTGAAGTTGAGCTTATTAATTTTTTTTTTTTACAGAGCACATAGCCAGGAGAAGTTTTAACCTTTTCTGTATCCAAACTGGGAAGATTTGCCATTCTGTAGACAACCTGGGTGCCTTCCCACTCCTCAAGGCTTACTATGTTGGTGGCTTACTATGTAAGAATATATTTCTAAAAAAAATAAAAGATAGAGATGGTCATAAAAGAACACAATATTCACTTACTATGTAGTGTGGACACTCAATCACCTTTACCTATTTATTTCACATCTCCTGAACTCCAGGGATCAATCAGACCCTTTCTTCCTTTTCCATCATAGCAGGGACAGTAGGTGTTCTCCACAACACACAATAGCACCATAATTTAGAAGGGGTTTTGCCAAGTTTATGTTCAGACAAGCAAAAAACAGGATAATGAAGAGATTTAAAACCACATCACATGAAGCTCAATTGAGGCAATTGAGGATGTTTACCTTGGAGAAGAGAGGACTTTACTGGGGACTATGATAAATATCTTCAACTAGTCAAGGACTTGTCTTTGTGAATAAGAATTAGGATTGTCTTTATTGCAGAGAGATAACACTGTATAGAGTCAGATAGTGCTGGATTTGAGTCTGGATTTGAGGACAGCATTTTCCTTACAGCTTCTCTTACACTGACACAGTTTTCTCCCCACACACAATCCTTAGACAGCTTCCTTGGGCTCCAACTTCTCTAGTGACTTCCTTGGTGAAGCTTCCTTCCTTTGTGGAACCTGATTAACCGAACTTCTCTGACACAGCATTCTAGGATTAATGAAAAAGTTCAAGACATGTGGACTCCCAGTCTCTAAAACTCAGCTTATACCTGAGACCATGCGAATCACTCACTATACCTCAGATGGAAACCAGTGTGTCTGTGCCAGAGAAGCTAAGTGCCTCATATCCTTGCTATATAGACTCATTGCATGTTCTTGTGTAAATTTCCTCTTTTGCTAAATGTTATGCCCCTTGCCTTGTGAGTGCCTCATCAACCTTTGATATTGAACTAACAGATCACTAACTTTAGAGCTGTTCCCAAAACAGATTACTATCATTGATACTTACTAATTCTATGACCAGTGCAAATCCTCACTGACCCATCATTTCCTCATCTATAAAATTGAGAAACTGCCTACCTCACAGTTTTGATGTCAGACTCAAATTAGCTAATCCATGCAAAGTGCCTTGAAAGCCTTAGAGCACAAATGGAAATTTCATTTATTATACTGCTTATTCTCAGAGCATCCCAGAAGTTATACAGAAGCCTATTTCATCTCAACCTAAAAAAAAATTAGAACTGTCCCCAAACAGGAAGGAATGAGTTCAACAACATTGGTAGTCTAAAATCAAAGGCTAAATGGCCACTTATCATGGATCTTGTGAAAAAGGTATTCATTATTAGTACTAGATGACTTCCCAGATCACTTCCAACCTTAAGCTTCTAATTCTACGATGTTTCATTAACTAGAATAAAATATTCTGAAGCATTTCTGAATGTGTTGTCCTTCTTCATTTTCCTAGTAATTCTTTTTGGA
The DNA here is from genome assembly GCA_028646575.1 of Pseudocheirus occidentalis. NCBI lineage: Eukaryota > Metazoa > Chordata > Mammalia > Diprotodontia > Pseudocheiridae > Pseudocheirus > Pseudocheirus occidentalis. The sequence goes on from CM053598.1 coordinate 182,364,312, forward strand.
AGAGTTTGGGATTTGAAGGTTAGTCTTTTCCTTTTTTTCCCCTATGTGATAAAGAAACTCAAACTTCCTTTATACCAGTGTTCCTTTAGTCCTTATTGTCACTCCCACCAAGTGTGGATATCACAAGACTATTCCCTTAGTAGTTCATAGACTGAAAAATATACAGAAATAATGAGAATAAGGAAGAGGTCAAAAGTTTTACTTGAAAGTTCAGTCTTGATCGTGACCCACAAAATTTTGACTAGCTGAGAATACATGGAGGAACATAAAACATTATGTTTTTGATTGCCATGGATAAACAATTCATTTATTAAAAGCCTACTACTCCCAGGCACTGTGCTAAGAAGTAGAAATGCAAAAAGAGGCAAAAGATAGTCCCTATCCTCAGAGATAAAAAATATAGGGGACAAAAATCAAGCTATATACTAGATAAATAGGAAAAAAAATTAATAGAGGGAAGACTCTAGAATTAAGACAGGTAAGAAAGGGCCTCCTATAAAAAATAGGATGTTGTTAAGAGTTGAAGGAAGTTAGGGAAGCAAATAGGTGGAAATATGGAGGCATGACATTCCAGGCATGGGGGACAGCCACAGAAAATGCCTGGAAGTGAGAGGAGCTTCACTGGATCAAAGAATACCTAGGAGAGAGTAAGGTGTAAGACTGTAAAGTTAGGAGGGAGCTAAGTTATAAATGGCTTTGAATGCCAAACAGAGGGTTTTGTATTTGATCCTAGATGTCACAGAATGTCACTAGAGTGTATTAAATAGAGGGATGATGTGGTCAGACTTTCAGTTTAGGTAAATCACTTAAGTGGCTTAGTTGAAAACAGACTGGAGTGGGAAGATGCTTGAGTCAAGCCGACCTAACATCAGGCTGTTACAATAGTCCAGGCGTAAGTTGATGTAGGCTTGAATCAGAGTGGTGGAAATGTCAGAGTAGAAAAGTGGCTGGCACTGGAGAGATGCTGCAGAGGTATAATTGAAGATCCTTGGCAATAAATTGGATCTAGAGAGTGAGTGATAGTGAGGTATTGAGGATGACACCTAAGTTTTGAGCCTGAGGCACTGAACCTGAGGAGGGTGTTGCCCTCTATGGTAACAGGGAGGGTAGAAAAGGGGAAAGGTTTAAGGAGGAAAATAATTAATTCGGTTTTGCACACGTTTAGTTTAACATATGTATTATGTTCCAGTTCCAGAAGTTTGAAAGCCATATAAACATGTGATATTTGGAAGTTACCAGAGAGGATGGGGCAGAATAAGTAGATCTGAGACTTATCAACATAGAGATGATAATTAAAGTTACAGAAGCTATAAGATCTTCAAGTGAAGTTATATAGAGAGGAAAAAAGGAATTCTGTCCAGGACAGAGTCCTGTGATACACATGGTTAGAGGGCATAATATGACTCAGAATGCAGCAAGTAAGATTGAGGAGTGATCAGTAGGAGAAAAAACCAAGAGAGAGTGATGTCCTGAAAACCTACAGAGAAGAATCAATGAGGAGAGGGTGATAAAAAGTATTAAGGTATGCAGAGAGGTCAAGAAGAGTGAAGATTGAGGGAAGACTATTGAATTTGTCAATTAAGGAATCATTGGTAACTTTGAGGAGGACAAGTTCAACAATGGTTAGAAAAGCTGGTTGGCAAGGAGTTAATAAGTGTGATAAGAGACAAAGTGGATGAACTTATTTTGAGCAGTCTTTTTAAGTTTAGTCACAAAAGACAAAAGATATATAGGGTGATAGTAGCAGGGATGGAAAGGTCAAGCAAGAGTTTTTTGTTGTTGTTGTTGTTGTTGTTGTTGTTTTAGGAAAGGAGAGAAGTGGCTATGTTTGTAGGCAGTAGGTAATGAGAAAGTAGACAGGAAGAGATTGAAAACAGGTCAAAGAGTGGAGATTACAGAGGGTGCAATCAGTTAGATAAGATAAGATGATATAGGTAAAGAGTTTAGCATTAGTAAAGAATAGAGGCACTTTATTATGTGAGACAAGGGTGAAGAAGGAGATATTGGCAGAAAGTTAGATAAGTGATATGAGATGGGGAATAGGGGAGAAGCTCGTGGTAAATGGGATACACTTATTCTGTAAAATATGAAACAAGTTTCTCTGCTGAGAAGTCAGGAAAGGGAGAACCATGGGAATTCTGAAGAGGAATGAAAAGGTTTGAAAGAGATAAGAATAGCAAGTTGATGAGGTTTGAAGAGAAAGATTGATAATCAGCAATGAGGCACATTTGAGTTTATGTAACATAAATTTGTAATGGATCCAGCAAGAATATTTGTGTGATTTTTTTACACCTTCATGTGTAGGAATGAAGGCAACCAATGATGAATGATCCAAGGCTGAAGTTTAACAGGGAGCAATCAGTGAAATTATAAGAGGACTAGGAGTTAAAGAGAGGAGGGCAGTATAAAATTGAATTAGTTCACCAAGGGTTCAAGATGGGGAAAGAGAAGAGAAAGGCTAGTGCTGGTGAAATGACCTGGTAGAGAATTGAGGGATCAAGGGCTTGGAACTCATGATGTGGATGAGGAATAGGATTTTATAAGGGGGGAGGGTAAGGCAAGATAAGGAAAAGTCAATAGATTTTTGTCAGAAAAGAGAATTTCAGAATTCTTGAATGTAGAGGTGGTACATTTGTAGCTGATGGCAGATCAAGAATATGACCCATTTTTGTGTGGGTTGAGGTGGGGTAAAGGGCATTAGAAATTAATAAATTAAGGAACTTAATGATTAATGTTTGAGGGAAAGTCAGTATGGATATTGAGTGCCCTTAGTATAAGCTCAGAAGCTGAGGAGGAGAGAAAAATGGTGAGCCAGGCACTGAACTCAATGAGGAAGAAAGTGGAGTGACCTGGAGGTCCTTTAGACAATAGCTATCAGGATTTTTATTTAGTCATAGATATAAATAGCAGATACATAGATGGCACATGTAAATCTCAAAGGAGATATTACTGAATGATAGAAGAAGGGAGAGAACTTAGAAGTAACGAGTATTCCAACTCTTCTGTTTTGACCAGAAAGCCATGGGGAAATGACTGAAGGTACAACTATTACTGGGATAGGTTGCCAGGGATACTGTATCATGAGACGAGAATCAGGTTTGAATAAGAATAAATGGAAGGAGCAGAGAGAAACAATTTTAGGATGAAGGAAGTTTTGTTGTCTATGGAGAAGGCATTCCACCTAGCACAGTGAAGGACCAAATAGTGTTCAGTTGAAACTCGTTAGGGAGTGCTGAAGGGGGATGGAAATGGAAAAATCATGTAGGAGAGGTTGGGGAGCTAGATGATGACCAATAGGGGTTCAGAATCACTAGGGGATGACGAGGTGTGAGATTGTTCATCACTGAGTGGAGAGCACCACTCCCCTTCCCAAAAAATTTGGAGACCAGTCTGGAGATAAGTGTAGTATGAGATAGGAGGTACATAGTTAGATGGTCAGATGTCAGGCCCCACTTCACTATTCCTCTTCCTTCTGAAGGGTCAGGTTTAAGAAGCAAAGGGCACAGCATGAAAAGGAATTCAAACCTACATGGTAGCAAAAAGAAGTCCCATTACCCACTAATTACCCTCTTCCTCGTCCTTCAAGCGACAAGCTGCATCAATGAGATGGAAGGCTTTCAGGCAAGGAAGGTTGATTCCTTGTCTCCTTAGAGGAGGCTGGAGATGAGGCAGCAACAGGAAGTTGTAGACTCCTTGCACAAATGAAGATCATTTTGGGGCAGATGGAAACTTTCCCTTGGGACATGCTTCACTCAGCAGGAGAAGAAAAGCACAGGACAGTCAGAGTAAGATTTAGACTGCAGGGTTGGAGAACCTATGGCTGGCCTCTAGGCTGCATATGGCTTTCTAGGTCCTTGAGCATGGCCTTGTCACTGATCCCAAATTTTACAGAACAAATGCTTTTATTGAAGGGGTTTGTTGTGTGAAGTTTGGATTCTGTCAAAGGTCTGCACTTGAGGACTTAGAAGGCCACATATGGTCTCAAGACTACAGATTCTCCCCCCCTGCTTCATTGGATTAAACCATTAACTAGATGATGTCAGTGTCTTCCACACATTTTTTTCCTTCTTATCACACATGAACGTTGTAGACAGAATTGTGTACATTTGCATGAAATCTATTTTAAGTTATCATCTATGTATCCTTTTAAGAAGTTGCTTTGAAGACTAGGCCAATTTTCCTGGACTTTTGATGCCATCATTTATATAAACTTTGGTTCTTGGGATGAAATATTGACTTTTAGAGAGACTATATGGAGAATTTTTTCAAGCATGTTGGATTTTTATTTGTTTTCACATTTTTATTTTTTTCAGTTTTGACAAATGAGGAAATATAAGCATTTCCAGATGCAAAGAACACTAAAAGACTTTATATAAAACCATGAATCTCTATTTTATACTGCCTGCCTAGTTCTTTGACTTTTTGATGTTTGATACATGCATCACATTAGTTCCAAATCTGTCCTACTTGTCCATGTCCCTTTTAACCTACTTCTGTTCTCAACCATGTTGAATTGATTTATACATTAGTAGGTCTTTGTCCTTGGATTGTCACAGTATTCCTTGGAATTCTTCCCAAATGACAATGGCCCTAGCATTTCTATGTTTTTCCTATTTTTCTTTATCTGTGATTTTTTTCCACATAATGTTTTTATTCAAGTAAAAAAAATAAACAAAAATAACCAGGAGAAACCAGGGAGAATACTAGGGTTTATAAATACAGCAATGCTTTACCTGCCATGCAAACGAAGATTTTAAATTAATGAGTACTTTACTAGATTTTGAAGTAAGAGAAATCATGGAGGTTGAGTTTTATCACAGTTTACCATCATTTAGATATTAGCCCTTGGGCATGCTCACTCCTGGGTCTCAATTGGCTTATCTATAAAATGAGGGGGGAGGTGGACAAGCTAACCCCTAAGATCCCTTCCAGCTCTACCACTTTATGACTCTCTGTATTCATTTATCTGACTTACCTAGCCAGTTCACTGAAAGGAGATATGGCAATGAAACACAACACTGTTAAGTATTATTGGGAAGAGTCAGTGCAGCCAAGGGAGTTGCAGAAAAGGCATAATGACAAGAAATAAATGGGTGAAAATGGGGGAGTTGGTGGCCCCCAAAAAGATAGAATCATAGAATCATGGAACTGTAAGGGGTTTCTCAGATTGTCTAGTCCATCACAGCTCAATGTATGAACTTATCTTTAACAAGTGTAATAAATCAAACATACATTTATTGGAGACAATACATCATGAAATAGCCTATTTCGTCTTTGAACAGTTCTAATTCTTGCAAAAATGTTTCCTTCTATTTAACTTAAATTAGCCTCCCATAATCTTCCACGTACATCACCAGTTTTCCAAGAAGAATCACATTTTATCCTAGAACTTCTATCTGATGAGAGTAACAGAGGACTAGCAACTGAAGGCACAGTCCTCGTGAGCATGGTCTATATGTAGTATTCTGCTTAAATAAATCCAATCCTGAATCAGTGCACTTCTTGGAGAGTAACGATTTAGCTATATTCATCCTTTTGTTCTCAATAAATTTGGAAATGAAAATCAATGAGGAGATCTGGACAAGGTCTCAGATCAAATATCTTTCTATCTTTGTATGCCACAATCAGGTCAGCCATGTTCCCTTAGAACAACGGTTCTCAACCTGTGGGTCACAACGCCTTTGGGGGATCAAATGACCCTTTCACATAGGTCACCTAAGTGCCTAAGACTACTAGAAAACCCCTATTTCCATGCTTGACACTGCACTCCTCTATCCATCTCCAGGTAGATGCTCAGTTTGTAACAATGAAAATACATCATGAATATCAGATATTTACGTTACGATTCATAACACTAGCAAAATTACAGTTATGAAGTAGCAATGAAAATAATTTTATGGTTGGGGGTCACTATAGCATGAGGAGCTATATTAAAGTGTTGCAGTATTAGGAAGGTTGAGAACCACTGTCTTAGATAAAGCAAAATAACAGACTGGGATATTTGTATTGTTGATCATTCATCCATTATATTCACACCTTATCATATCTGCATAACAAATATGAATGATCATCAGTATCATGTTAAGTTGGAAAGGTTTTGTTGTTCATAAATGGGGGTAAAACATCGTTATGTTATATAATGAACTCATTCTATCTCTCCAAAATTATTTCACATTATTCCTCCACCTGGTCTTCAGCGAAAGTGGACTGTTCATGTTTTTTGAAGCATATCATCAAACTCTTGCCTCTAATCTACTGTTCAAACCATAAACTATTTTTATTTGCTGAAATGATCCCTTTTTCCTAGACCCTTATGTCTTCCTGACAGAATTCTACTCTTTCGAGAAAAACCAACTCAAATGTTACCTGTAGGCGGAACTTCCTTGACTCCTCAGGTGAAAGTGGTTTCTTCTGATTTTTTCTTATACCATTTAGTATTCCTTCTATGGCTATATCATACTCTTATTGACATTATATTTAGCATTGTCCAGGTCTTGTCAGTTCCACTAGATAATTAAGGCACTTAAGAGAAAGGAGATTGTCTTATTTGTCTGAATGCCCCTACATGTTTGTCATATTATTGAAAATATACTAGGTGCTTAGTGAATATTTGTTGAAAGATTAAAAGTTGGAGCAGAGCCAAAATGATGGAGAAGAGACAAGGACTCACCTGAAATCTTCACCCCCCCAAAAAAACTCTTCCCCAAAAGTCTTTAAATAACTTTGAAAACAAATTCTGGAATGGCAAAGCCCACCAAAGTAAAAGTTGAAACCATTTTCCAGCCAAAACCAACCTAGAATGTTGGCAGGAATGTCTGTTGGACTAGAGTGAGAGTGAAGTCCAATCCAACACACACCATTCCCCAGAAAATTACAGTAGACCTAGGGGGATGACTGTATTAGTGCTGGCAGTGGCAGTTTCTGAATCTCTTAGGCTACAGAGAATAAAGGGAATAGACAAGAAGTCAAAAGGAGGTTACAGGAAATTCTTAGCTAGCCTCAGGGACAGGATGCTGTTTCATTGGCCATACTTGGGTATGGGTTACAGTTTTAGGTCTCAGACCCTGTAACAACAATAAGTTTAGCAGATACTTAGCACTTGGTAACTCAGGGCTAAGTATTGAAGGTTTGAGCCCTCTTCACTACTGAGAAGGTGTGAACTCCCCAGTTGACTGTGGAAAAAGGGGATTGGCTGAGACAGGAGGCCAGTGTGTGTATATAAAGAAGGATTCCAGAGACAGAGGGACAGAATTGGAATTTTCCTGTTGGAGGAAGCCGGATTACCTCAGCATCTGGGAGCTGGGTTGCTGGACTGAAGAAGTGAGTAGGAATTTTCTTGAGAGACAGAGTCAGAGACAAAGAGACAGAGAAAGAGAGAGAGAGAGAAAGAGAGAGAGAGAGAGAGACAGACAGACAGACAGACAGAGACAGAGAGAGAGACAGAGAGACAGAGAGAGAGAGTAGAGAGAGAGAGAGAGACAGACAGAGAGAGAGAGAGAGAGAGAGAGAGAGAGAGAGAGAGAGAGAGAGAGAGAGTTTCTCTCCCAGAATCTAGAAGCTGACTGAGAATTGATATGGAGTTTTCCTGAGACAAGAATCTGGTGAAGACCACACAAAAGGCTGATATTCCTTTGGGGTCCTAGGGCCAGCTGAACTGCTGGAGGACTGAAGAAGCACGACCAGGATAAGATTTTGTTTGTTCATGAACTGGCTAATCCTTGAGCTCCAACCAAGAGAAGTGGTGAAGGGTATGAGATGTGCTGGACCCTGTGAACTTCAGTGTGTGCCAGGGATTGCCCTGAGGACTGGACAAGGACCTGGGAGCTGTCTACCTCTGAGGACTGGATGAGAACCTGGCAGCTGTCTGCTTCTGAATCCAAGTGACTCTTTGGTGGATTCAGGAGGGAGCTGGGACCATGGAAGGGGATCCAAGGAATCTGAGAGATCACCCAGAGTCAAGATGAAGGAAAGGCCTCCCCTTGGATGAAATTGAGGTTCAATGAACACCAAGGGGTGGAGGGTTTGTGTGGTTTTCCAATGATGGTATTTAATGACTGATTGAGTCAATGTATGATTGCCCCATGAGTGGAAGATTGATTATTGTATTATGAATTGATTGAACGATTAAGTTAATGGTTTGCCACGTGAGTGGAAGACTGATTATTGTATTGTGAATTGATTGAAAGATTAAGTATTGATTATTGTATTGTAAATTGATTGAATGATTAAGTAAGGAGGGTTTTCCCCTTAGGGAAACCAGATGATTATTCTTTTGTTCTTTGTTCTAAATTTCGTGACCCCTATAGTGAAGACTGTGTGGCCATTCTAATGTTAAGCTGTTATGAACACCATATTGTGATTTGCTGTGATAAGATGTAATGTTGTAAAAATTATTTTGTGTTATATTTTGAATGATTGATTTGTAATGGAATAAACAGCGTGTTCACTATACCCTGTAATCCCAACCTTAAAAGCTGTTCACCACAGCAGTCCTTTTGGGAAACTGCTAGTGCATAGTGTTACAGACCCAAGGCAAGGAAAAGCACTAGAACACCAGAGCTTGTGGTGACAGCAATCTGGGACCATGATCACAGTTTCAAGGTAGAAAATAGTGCTTGTGGTCACTGACAAACCGGTGCACAGACTAGGAGAGTATTGGTCATACCATCTTAGAAGAACTGAAAACTTACATACAGGTCCTTGGAAATATCTCTGAAGACAGTTGGACAAAAATCAAACAAACAAAAAACAAACACCTGAAACTTCCAACAAAACTCCCTACACTCTGGAAGAAGAGACCCACTTTAACATGGAGTTAAGAGTCAATAAACATGATGGAAAATGAATGAACAGCAGAAAAAGATACTGAGTATTAAAAGTTAGTATGGTAACATTGAAGAGCAAAGTACAAACTCAGAAAGCACCAAAGTGAAAACTTCTATATTCAAAGCCTCAAAGAAAGATAGAAATTGCTCTCAGGTTAAGGAAGAGCTCAAAAAGAATTAAAAACAAATACAAATAAGAGAGATAAAGGGAAAATTGGCAGGAGAAATGGAAAATCATGAAAAAAAGAATTGTGAATATTTTGATAAAGGAGTCTCAAAAAATAGTGAAGAATAACTCCTCAAGAAACAGAATAAGTCCAATGGTAAAAGAGGCAGAAAAATCTAGTGAAGAGAAGAATTTCTTGAAAAGCAGTGGCCAAAAAAAAAATTTTGAAAAAAAAATCACTGAAGAAAAGATCTCCTTAAAAAGTAGAATTGGCCAAATGGAAAAGAGGGCTCAAAAGCTCACTTTTAACAATTCCTTCAGAATTATAATTGGTCAAGTGGAAGCTAATGATTCCATGCAACTTCAGGAAACAAACAAACAAACAAAAAACAAAGTGAAAAGAATGAAAAGTAGAAGAATATGTGAAATAGCTTATTGGAAAAACAACTCACCTAGAAAATAGATTCAGGAGAGATAATTTTAAAATTATTTGACTACCTGAAAGCCATGATAAAAAAAATTAAAGAGCTCAGACATCACCTTTTAAGAAATTATCAAGGAAAACTGGCCTGATATTCTAGAACCAAAGGGTGAAACAGAAATTGAAAGAATCCACCAATCATTTCCTGAAGAGATGTCAAAATTAAAACTCATAGGAATACTATAGCCAAATTCTAGAGTTCCCAAGTCAAGGAGAAAATATCTCATGCACCCAGAAAAAAAAACCAGTTCAAGTATTGTAGAACTACAGTCAGGATAGCATAAGATTTAGCACTTTCTACATTGGAGGTTAAGAAGTATTGGAATAAAATATTGTGGAGAACAAAAGAGCTGTGTTTACCAGGAAGAATCACCTACCTTGTAAAACTTAGTATTATTCTTCCAGGGACAAACAGATATTCAATGACAAAGAAGACTTTCAAGCTTTCTTGATGAAAAGAGCAGAGCTGAATAGAAAATCTGACTTTCAAATACATGACTCAAGAGAAGCATTAAAAGGTAAACGGGAAGGAAAAAATCATAAGGGACTTAATAAGGTAAAATTGTTTACATTCCCATATGGGAAGATGATGTCTGTAATTCATAAGAATTTTCTCATTATTAGGGTGGTTGCAAGGAATATATGTGTGTGTATGTGTGTATGTGCGCACACACACATATATATGTATATGTGAGAGACAGAGAGGGGGTCACAGGGGTGAGTTGAATATGAAGGGATGATATTTGAAAAATTAAAAAATAAAAATAAGGGGTAAGAGTAATGCACTGGAACAAAGGTAAAGGTTGAAAGTGGGGAATTATCTCACATAAAAGAGGGAAGAAAATATTCTAAAGTAAACTGGAAGATGGGGGAAGTAAGAGAAAGTAAGTGAACCGTACTCTCATCATAATTGACTCAAAGAGGGAATAACACATACACATTCAGTTTGGTACAGAAATCTATCCACCATACAGGAAAGTAAGAGGGAAAAGGGATGGGGTTGAGCAGAACAGACGGAAGGAAGTAAAAGTCAGAAACAAAATACTTCTGAGAACAGACAGGGTGAAAGGAGAGCCAGTAGGAAAAAGACAGGGGAGAAGAGAGAAAAATGGAAGAAAATACATAGTAATTTTGACTGTGAAAAAAATTACAGCAAATTTCTCTAAGGACTTAATTTTTCAAATATATAGAGTACTGAGTCACATTTATAAGAACACAAGTAATTCTACAATTAACAAATGGTCAAAGGATATGAAGAAGCAGTTTCAAAATGAAATGATCCATATAATTTGCACGTACAAATATATCTATAACCATATAGATATAGATATAGATATCCATAAATATTTATATTTACACATTCATAGGAAAAATGCTTTAAGTCACTACTGGTCAGAGAAAAACAAATTAAATCAACTATGAACTACCCTCATGTACCTACCAAATTGGCTAATAATGCAGAAAAAGAAAATGACGCCTGTGGGTGGGAATGTGGGGAAGTTGTGCCACTAATGCTCTGTTGATGAAGTTGTATGCTGATTCAACCATTCTGTAGCAATGCTTCTTAAACTGTGAGTTGCAACCCCATATTGAGTTGTGTAACTAAATGTGGGAGTTGTGAAAAATTTGACAACAGTAAAAGTTTCTGGATTCCCAATAAACAAAAATTAATTCAAAATCAAATGAGTAATGAATCTGAAGTGTTTCTGGCAGTACATGCCTATGTTGCATCCCTCAGCTTCACTGCAGTCTTGGTTCTGAACACACAACATATGAATTTGCACTGTTCATGTTGTCACGCCATGCAACACCAATGCACACTTCCAGAAACACCCTGGTTCAAATTTAAGATCATTATATGCTACAAATTGCTGTGTTTCTACTATACATACAAAGTTTTCTGTTCTTACATAAACATGATAGTTATTTCTCAGCAAGTAACAAGTTAGTTATATGTTTAGAATTATTGCATTAGAATTTTTTAAAATTTTTTCTCTAGTATTTTTCTCCCATTACATGTAAAAACAATTTTCAACATTTGTTTTTAAAACATTGAATTCCAAATTTTCTCCCTTCCTCTTTCCCCATACCCCCTCATTTAGAAGACAAGAAATCTGATATAGATTATACATGTATACATTATACATATCATGCAAAACATATCCATGAATACCTAATAGTCATGATGTTAAAGAAAACATAAACAAACAATAAAAACCTCAAGAAAAATAAAGGAAGTAAAAAAGTGTACATCAATCTGTATTCAGACATCATCAATTCTTTCTCAGGGGATGGATTGCATTTTTCATCCAAAGTCCTTCAGAGGTAGAGCCAAGATGGCAGAACAGAAGCAGGGATGTTTCTAAGCTCCTCCATGAATTACATCAGTAAACTTTAAAAAGTGCATCTGAATGGAAGAAGCAGTGTGGTAGATTCCCAGCCCAGGAAGGTGCCCATGGAGGTCTGGTGAGGGGAAGTATGGAGCACAAAGGGGCTGCACCAGTGCAGACCAAAGAGCAGACTACAGCAAAGTGAGAAGGAGCTCTAACCAGCAGACTCACCCACCCCCAGGGTGATTCCCAGCCATCTCACAGCAGGATAGAGGATTCATTTGGAGCTAGGTAAGAGAAAATGCAGGAACCTCAACAGCAACAGCAGTTTCTCCTGGGGCTATCAGCACACAGCCTGGAAGTTTAAAAATCACCTACCTGAATTTCCAGAGGCCAAGATGGCAGAGTGATCCCTAACTGCTCCAGTTCCTGCTCCCTGAACCAGAGAATGAAGAGATGAATGTCCCACCCAGATTAAAATCCTGAAATAGTGGAAATAGCCTCAGGCTTAGGAATCACTAAGAAAGGGTGTAATAGAGGCAGTTAGTTGTCTAAAGTGAAAGGTGGGAGAGGTCCCAATAAGCCCCACCTCAGCTTAACCACAGGAGCTACTAAAGCCCAGGGTGATAGAGCCAACAAGCTCAAACAACACAAGCCCAGGTGGGCCTTAGCACCACCAGGGGAATCTGAGGACACTAGTTCTGCTGGCTGTCAGCTGCTGTGTCTAGTCTGAGCTGTAGCCCAGGGGCATAGAGGCAGAAATCTGAAGCAGCCAGACCACCACTCCCTAACTCAGGGGAAATGCTGGCCTTGGCCTCAGTCTAGAGACCCACTACACAAAGTCAACAACCAGACACTTAGCTCCCAGCTTGAGAAGCTTGGATAAGAGCCCTCTGTACCCAAAAATAAGGAATCGCAATGGGCCAGAAGCAACTTTCAAAGGAAAGGCCAAAGATAGTTGAATCCTATTATGGTGGATAAGAAGAAACACTTTCAGAAGACATCACGGAAGGGGGAGGAGCCAAGATGGCAGCGTAGAAGCAGCAAGGATCAGCAGCTCCTGCATGGACACCTTAAATACACATAAAACAACAAGTTTCATGGCTCCAAAATCCACGAACTACAGAAAACATGTCTCCCACTGAAGGCAGTTCGGCAGGAGGGACCCATCACAGCAGGTCTAGAGCCAAGGCCAGCTCAGCCCAAAAAACTGCGGCCTGAACCCCAGGCAGTGGGGAGAAGCAGTAGCCACAGTCAGAGCAATTCTAGCAGCGCTAAAGGCTAAAAAGTGAATCTGAACGAACTCAAGAGAGCCAGAAACCACAGAGAGACTGAGAGATGAGGGATTCCCAGCCCAGGAAAGTGCCTACTTAGGTTGGGGTAAGAAGAACGCTGAGCACAAGGAAGCCACACCAGCGTGGAGCTGAGAGCAGAGAAGAGCTGACCGAGAGAAAAAGCTCCAGCCAGGCATCCAGCAGACTCACCCAGCCTGAGAGTTTTCCAACCAGCTCACCAGAAGACAGAGGATCATCGAACCGGGTAGGAAAAAACTCGGGTGCCATAGCAGGGACAGCAAGTGCTGTGTGGAAAATCTGGATGTTTAAACTTATACACCCATACTGCCAGAAGCCAAGGTGGAGGAATAAAGTTTACTGGCTCCTCTAAATCCCTCCCAGACCAAGAAAAGTCTGGAATTAAATGTTCTAATCAGAGTAAAAGCTTGAATCAGGGGAAGCGGTGCCAGGATGGGGCAGGGTTGAGGAGGGCAGGGAGAAGACAGTATGGAATCTAAGCCCAGTAGGGTGGACCCTGCAAGCCCTACCAAGAAAAGCCAATTTAGCACCACTTGCTCAATCAGCAAACAACAGCTCTGCATCAGGCCTTCAGCTGTAGCCGGCTCTGAACCTCCTTGAGCCTTAGCTCAGGGACACAGAC
>CM053598.1:182378548-182405861 GCA_028646575.1 Pseudocheirus occidentalis
TGTGTGTGTGTGTGTGTGTGAAGTGTCTGAGGCCAAATTTGAACTCAGGTCCTCCTGACTCCAGGGCCGGTGCTCTATTCACTGCACCACCTAGCTGCCCCTCCACAGACTTTTCCTTCTCAAAAAATGTTGTAGTCAGCTTTATGCAAAAAAAAAAGACATCTCACTTTGACAACTGTCTGAATAGGCTCAGTTCTTATCAGGATTTAGAATCTTATAATGGTAGGCAGTCAGCTATAGTCATGGTTTCAGTCTTTAAATGATGGATCTCAGTCAGATTAAAATAGTTGTTACAGAGGCAGAAACTGAAGTTTCAGGATTAGAATTAATATATATTCTTTTACCAATTTCATTCAATTTTGATGTAACATGTATTTATTAAGTGCCTGCCTGATAGGAACTGGCAGTACAAGAGAGGAATAATGTGTCCTGCTCTCAAGGAGATCTTGATCAACTATTAAAAAAATTATTGTAAGGATGGAAACACATAGAAAAATTACTGTTATAGGAGAGAATGTCCTAAGTATCAATAAAAATGCTAAGAGCAGTTTGCCAAGGAATAGTCAACTTTCAACTAAGGGGAACATATAATAATAATGATGATGACAAAATAATAGTAATGATAATTTACATTGATATATTACTTTGACATTTGCCCTGAGTATTGCCAAGGCAATATTCACAGCACCAACGGCAACTATGAATTTACCAGCATAATTCTGAATCTCAAAATATAACGGACTTTCCATATAGAAAATAGAAACAAATCATTTATTTAGACACTGGAAAACCAAATCACAACACCAGAAAAACAAATTCATCATAGCAACAAAGATGTTAATATGCCTTATCACCATAGGGATCAACACCATCCCAAAGCCTTCCCCCTGCTCAGATCTTCCCATAAACAAACTCTCACAATCCTAGCTGTCTCCTTGCCTGCATCTTTTTGCTCCCTCTGAACTAACTTCTCTGACTCATTTCCCACTCCATTCATTCAGCAAACTCCTCTCACCACAGACTCTGTGTGAGTACATTTGACCTATTAAGGTACAGGGAAGATCTTTAATTTCCCATGATCATCACACCCTGATAATCATAAGCATACTTTATGAATGAAGAAACTGAGACTCTAAGATTTTAAGTGATTTTATGTGATTACATTGTGATCTAAATGTCTGATGCAGGATTGAGACCCAGGTATAAAAATAAATTTTATCCTTCTGACTTCATAGCCCCTTGAATTTGTCTTCCACACTTATCTTATTTCATTTTCTGTTAGTTATCAACCATTCTTTTTACTTCCCACTGTGATAACATCTTCCAGGATTTTAAAATTCACATTGATGACTCCTCTAGTAATCTGCCTACACAGTTTCACAACCTCAGCCACAGATTGCCTTGGACACATCAACGCATATATTAAACTTTGAAATTCTAACATCCAATTAAAAATCTCTAAACCTCTACTTATCCCCCTGAAGGAAACTACTGTAAGAATGCTTAACATGCATTGAACCTATAATTTGACATTATTATGACCCCTGATCTACTGACTTCATCCTATTTTTTTTAGTGCATTTCCACCAGGTGTCTTTGATCCTAATTTATCCAATGTATCTCTCGCACTAATAATACTTTTATTCTTCATTTACAAAAATGATTATGCCACTGTTCATTTCAAAACATGCCTCCCTTAGACCACCAAGAAAAGATCAAAGTCCTTTGCCACAGATTCATTAACACCTTCATTTAGAACCCCATTGCCTTTTCAACTTTGTCATATTTTATTTCTGTATTTTGATTGGTTACATTTATTTCCTCAAGTAACATTTAGAGCACCCAAGCTATGAAGAACCACCTAATAAATAGAAACCTTCTTGGGGGATTTGGTTCTACATAGTTATACAAAAATTATAGACTTTGAATCCTTTGTTACAGTAATACGTTTTTCTTGTTTTGACTTAATTTCCACAATGCAAAGTATTTGTAGCAAACTGACACATATTGGACTTTTAAAGGTGGTTTTCATTATATGCATATTTTCTATTTAGATTTTTAGGATACTTCTGGCAGTATATGACACCTGCAGTTAAATTTAGATTATTCCAGCTAACTATTTAAAGAATTGAAACATAGATTGGAGCACTCAGAAGATATTTGTAGTTGTATATCAAAGTTCCACTTAGATTTCTAATTTCCGAATGACAAAATTAGATTATTTCCATTAGATTTATATTATTCTCATTATTGAGAGTATTTTAATTGAGTGATTTGGTTGAATTCAAGAATGTAATTATTTACAAGACTCAGAGATAAATTGTTTCCTTCTTTGTGGTAATATTACATTTATCCCCCGCTAGCCTTTCAGTATAGTATCTATTTGGGTATATAGGATGTTCATGGAGAGCTAGCACCTCAGCTGTGAGGTCTTGTGAATCTCTTTTCAGAGATGCTAATCTATCTTGGCATCCACCTATCACCCAACTCTCACTCTTGTATCCAAGAAGCTGTCATATGCACACTGGCCGCACATCTTGGCAGACAAGCTAAATCAGGTTGGGGATGACTAGCAGACTTCAATCTTGTTAATGAGTTAATGGGGTAGCTCCCCAAGCATGTGTAGATATCCCCTGGTGGAATGGACAGATTTGAACAGTTTGTTTCAATGACCATGACGTCTTCCATGTCTAACCAAACTCTAAGCACTCCATAATACGGGACCGTATTATGGAGTGCTTAGAGTTTGGACAGACATGGAAGACGTCAAGGTCATCCACTGGATCCCAGGCCATTGTTAGGCATCATGATCTTTGTCTTGCTACTGGACTTCAATGACTTTGTAAGAAAGAGAGAAGCTGATGACTACGTACAATCTGCCTCCCTTAAATTTAGTTCGTGCACATCACCCAAGACAGCACTTTTGAAAATAAAGGATGAATTACAATAACAAGAGCAACAAATTCTAACTATTTAAAGATATTTAAAGTGTATTGGATCTTCCTATGTGACTTTTGGTCATGTGTTTATAGAAGTGATTTCCATTCAGATTTCGACTTTCATGGTAGTAATATTTTACTTCTTTAGCTAAGTAGTATCACCCTAAGGATGTGGAGTAAGGTGAGACATATCAAACTTTTGTACACTTACATATTATAATGTACTTGAACAGACATTTTCTACATAGATATCTATTTTCCTAGTTATAGTCTTTATGTCCTTCAGCTAGATTTAGAGCATGCTAAATATGCATAGCAATCCAAAAGGAAACTGGAGCCTTCTAGGTATATTTGTTGCTGCTATGTAGTTGTTTTTGATCTATAATGACGCCAGTGGTAAATTCCTTTAGGCAAATTGAAATCATTAAAATTATATTCAAAGATCTAAGACAAACTAAATAAATGAATGAGGGAGTGAATGAAAGCAAAGAATTAAATATTTACTCTGTGCCTAGAACCTTGCTTAGTTGGTGATGTAGATAGCAAAGGCTATCCCCAAATCTACCAATTCTTCTACTGGTCAAGTCTTGGCCCCTTTCTGGTATCTTGTTTCAGAAGTAGAATGAAGAACCAGCAGGGAAAAGAGATGATGGAGATCTAGACTTACACCCCTCTTTCTTGAAGGAACCACGGTGTGGGAAGATTGTATTTTTGAGAAATGGGTGGCAAGAGGGTTGAGTTGTGGATTGAGTTTTATTGTTTATTCTTGTGTTTCTTTTTTCCTTTTACATAAGTTACCAATTTTTGTCACTAGCTTATGATGATACATAATTGAAAGTCAAAAGACGGTCTCTTAAAAAAACAGTTCAGAGAGATGGGGGTCTATTGTCACAATGGATTAAACCTGAATTAGGTTTTCAAAGTTTTGGAGCAGGTGGGGGAGGGCAGGAAGGAATATTAAACCAGACTATTTTGGTAGTAGGTGCTTAATAAATTGCTTGTTTGCATCATGTAAGAATGGAATCAATTGAGTTACTATTTCTATGTGTCTTTGGAAAAGTTATTTATGAAAATTTTTTTCAAGGAAGGAATGGGAGAGAAGAGAACAAAGACTTATATAATGACTACTCTGTACCAAACCATGTGCTAAGAGCTTTACAAATATCTCAATTAATCTTTACAACAAACTTCCCTGGTAGGTACCTGTTTTAGAGTAGAGAACTGAGACAAACAGAGGTTGAGTGACTCACTCACCATCACATAGCTAGTAAGTATTTGAGGCTGGGAACTTTAAGTTTAGGTCTCTATACACTGCCCCACCTAGTTGCTTAGGGAAGAGAGCAGATGACAAAAATTGAAAGGAATTTAAATATGGCGTTAGAGTTTAGATGGTTTTGGATAACTACATACTATAGCTATTATTATTCATGGAGGATGTTTACTTGACTCAGAATTCTCTGGGGACAGTCACCCTGGAAAAATTGCTTGCCAACATTAAAAGTATAAATATTTGGGGAGGTTATTCATAGAGTATGGTAAACGTGCATCGAGTTGAACAAAGCATAAAACACTAAAGACAGGGTTCCTGCCCCAAACAGCTTGCAATCTAAATTAGATGGAGACAGAAAGGTAGATACATTTAAGAAAGGAAAGTTCTATGATAGACTCATAGTTTCACTGAGGTTGTAATAAATTGCAAGTGGTTTCAGAATCACATAAGAGCTCTGTAGATCATCAAGACATATCCAGGCCGTTGTGACAGAGAGAGACATTCTCATTTGGAAAAGATGGAAAATGGCTAAGAAATCAGGTGAATGAATGGAGGAGTCAATCATATAAAAAGCCAGAACACTACATATAGGAAAAAGGTATATTGGATCACTCCATTGAAAGAAAAAGCATTTCTTTCAGTCAGTCATTTACAAGAGGTAACCTGAATAGTGGAAATGGTACTAGATATGAAGTCTAAGTTCAATCTCTGACTCTACCTTTCAGTACTTTGGTGACACTGAGCAAGACTTTTAACTGAAGTAGTTAGATGAGATCATCTTAAAAATAAAAACAACTAAAAAGTTTCATTTTTTTTAGAACACTAACTCTCACTCTTTTCAAAAACCATAGCCTAACAAAAGTCTCCTTTGTGATAAAGTACAGAGAAGTAAAATAAATTGGCACCCTGATCAGTTCTGAAGGCATTTGCCTCATTGGGCAACTCACAGTCCACTCACTTTACCACAAGAGAGATAAAGAGGTAGCATGATCCTGTGAAGAGCTCTGGACCATGAGTCAGATGCCCTGGGTTGAAATCTTGTCTCTTAATATCTGTGTGACTTTGGCCATGTAACTTCTAACCACTATATATCAGTTTCTATATTTGTAAGATGAGAGAATAGAATTTGGTTACCTCTTAGATTCTATCCAGATCTATATCCATGATCTCTAATCTCAGGCCATCCATCGTCTGGAATCAACGTTTTATTAAACTAATTTGAATTTTCTTAAGTACATGATTTCCAAGAATACTTCAAGTCCTATCTATTATTTTTGGTGTACATACTAGCAGAACACATGGCCTGCTCATATCCCCAAGGCAAAAGAACATGTAGAAGTCATCAAAAGAAGAAGAGTTCAACAAATTGCTATCAGCAGGTCAATAATGTGTTGTGGTACTTTCAGGGATGGGGGAAGAAGGGGTTACTTTGTACATATCTGTGTAGCATTTATGCTGGACATAGTGACCATGACATTGTCTTTTCAGTTTGTTTAATCAATGTTGTGTTTGATCATTTGTTGATTTCTTGTCCCAAGATCACTTGTTCCTTTCCAGTTTTATATCTGTGATCTTTGATTATGACAAGGTCACAGCAGCAATAACCACAGAGGTAGGATTTGAACCCCATTTTTCTGAATACAGACCTAATATACTTTCCTTTGAGCCATACGTAGTGCTTCTTCTATAAATTTTTACGTATAGGAGCTATTTTAATAAATGCTTATTGAATAACTTTTGAAGTAATCTTAATTGCTGAAGCTGTACTCTAGTATCATAATTGGGTTTCATTCCCTAAGGCAATTTTGTAGCTTGAAAAAAATCTTAAAAGGAGGGCTTCTGGTATGATTATAATTAAACTTCCCTGGGATGGGGATCAAGGCCAGCCCTCCTTATATCACTATAACTGATTACACTAAAGACTTGCTCAAGTACAGTTTACCTGATTCTAGATTTAACTGAACCAGAGATATATTATTGTTGTGTTTGTCCTTCATTCTCAAAAAGGACCATGACATCAGTGAGATGATAACATGACTTGCAGTTCACTTTTTTGAGTGAGGGAGGGCTGAAGAAGGATGAGAACACAGATAAAGCAGTGATTGGATTTGTTAGTTTTGTTATTGATAATTCTTACCAATGTGTGTCTCAAATCTATGTTTTGGCTTCTGAGTGCACCCAGAATCTTTCCTTAACCCTACACATAAGCAAAGGGAAATGGGGGAATAGTCAAGAAAGGATACTTTTTTTCCCTTTTTTTTTTTTTTGCTGTACTCTAACAAGAACAGCTTGTAGAGATTACTCTGTCAATATTTGTAATGGAAACAAAACAGAGAGAATGCTACTTGGGGCTCAGCAGGGAAATTTTTCCCTGGGGATATCCTCCTACAGTCTCAAAAAGTTCGTATTTAGTGAGCACTTCCTGAATCTTGGCAAATACTTTTCCTTACCTCATTTTGTAAAATCTATTTTTAATTGATCCTTGATAGCTCTTTTCTCTGTGTGATACCTACATCCTACATACTCCAGAAGTGCTGATGGTGATCATTCTCATTGCTACTAATTCCTAGACTACATCTTCTTAGACTTCATATGCAATTCATATGGCTATGATTGAACTTCATCCTTAAACGGGAAAACAAAGTACTTATTTTGTAAAACCAACTCAACACTCAAATTGGCGCATGGCTTGGCATTAAAATAGATATTACTATTTCTTATCTCAGAATTAGCTGCTATTGTGGTTCAGGAAGCCCTTCAGCATGAAAAATAAATATGATCCAAAAAGGCTATTATGCCATAAATTATATTGCTATCACCTGACCCAGAATACAACTCCATTACTTTATTTTCTGCTGTGAAAACAAGTCATATTGATACACTGACACAAATGACTATAAGTTTATTTACAACCAAGATTTCAACTATATTATAGATTGACTCACTATGTTGTAATTTGAATTTTAATAGGAAAAATACATGTTTTAACATATATTTTAAGGGGGTGGCACCTTTCAAAAATCAAGAATTCTTTATCTTCTCCTTTTGTTGGAATTTCAGTCAAGTCAACAAGTTTTGTTTTATTTTTAAATTAAGCTCCTACTTTGTTGTGTTACAAAATCTGGCTGGCTTCTGGAGATAGAAAGAAAAACAAAAACAACATGCAAGTAAACAAAATCAGTCCCTCCCAATCCCCCATAAGGAGCTCAAAGTCTAATGGAAAAGCTAGAATTCTTACTGGAAGGGAAATATTTTGTTCAAGACTGTACACACATTAAAATGAATAAAGGTTTTTTTGGGGGAGGAGGCAATTCTCTAGAGTTATAATTTGGTGCTAGCATATCAGAGGGTCTTTTACTTTGTTAAAAAAATATATTACACATATATATGTGTTTATATAGGTGTGGATATGTATGTACACATATACATGCACACACACACACACACATATATATGCATATAATCAATCATATTTCCACACTGACCACGTCCAAAAAAATGTCTCATGTCTCATTCTGTGTTCTGAGTCCTTTACCTCTCTTTTAGAAATTGGGTAGCAGGTTTCATTTGTCTTCCAGAATCTTGGTTTTTTTTATGTTGATAAAAGTTCAATAGAAATATTCCACCACATTTATATAACATGATATTTTCTATTTATATTAATATATTAATATATCATAATATTCATCCATTTCCTCCTCTAAAAAGCTAAAACTATGTTTTATAACTCCTTAGAGTAGGTTTTGCTTAAGCCAAATTTATCTACTCTCCCTCTACAGCCTTCTCTCCCCTCCTCCCTTTTCACACCTATGTTACTATTGAGTGCAAAGTATCATTTTTACCCAGCTGTGTGTGTATGTGTATACTTCCTTATTAAAAGAAGGAATCTCAGATGAAAGTTAATTTCAAATATCAGCTACTCTTCCACAGTCTCTTCCTCCTTTTTCGTATAGATATCTATATACCCTTGTTATGTAAAATAATTCCCCCTATCTTTTCTTTTTCTCTTCTTTCTCAATACATTCCTCTTCCCTTATATTACCATCCTTCTCTTATTAAGACATTATGGGGGCAGTTAGGTAGTGCTGTGTACAGAGCACTGGCCCTGGAGTCAGGAGGACCTGAGTTCAAATCTGACCTCATACACTTGATACTTACTAGCTGTGTGACCTTGGGCAAGTCACTTAACCCTAATTGTCTTGCCTTCCTCCCTTGGAGAAAAATAAAAAGACATTACAAACCATAATTAGTCCTCTTCTACTTGGATTCCCGCTATGAACCTTGGGGATGAAAGAGTATAGAGGGAAGACAGGGATCATATTGCTATACTTGAATGTAAGCTGTTTAATTCTTTATCGTTGCTTATTCATGTTTATTTTTTTCTGTTTTACTTCAGACACGTGTTTGAACTTCAAAGTTTTTCTGCAGTTCTGGTTTTATTTAGTTAAAATCTATTTTTTCTTCCATTGAACTGTAATCAATATTACTATATAAGGTATTCTTGGCTATAAGCCCATATACTTTGGCTTCTGGAATATCACGTTCCAAATTTTTGACTCCTTTATAGCAGTGGTTGCTAAATTGTCTGTGATCCTGGCTGTGGTTCCTTGGGACTTGAATTCTTTCTTTCTTATTGTACATAGTACTTTTTATTTGACCTAGAAACTCTAGATTTTCTTATGAATTTGTGAGGAGTTATATGTCAGTGTAATAATGTAGAGAATGACTGGCCTATATGTCACATGGATAGATAATAGTAGCAGCTAACATTTTCATAGTACTCTGCTTTTTTTGCAAAGTGCTATAGAATTACTATTTCCTTTTTATCCTTACCACAGTCCTAGGAGGGAGGTGGTGTTATTTTTTTTACCATTTTACATATGAGAAAACTGAGGAAGTCTGAAGTTAAGGGACTTGTCTAGGATCACATATTTATTATCTGAGGAAATATGTATTCAATGCTCTTTTGCTCCAAGTTCAGTACTCAATCTAACAGGACACCCAGCTGTCAATAATATAGAAACAGCTGTCTAATATGATAATGGATAATCCACCTGTGGAAGGGATAGATAAATATTTGACCAAAAATATTTGACATAGATTCATTCAACTCCAGGGACAACTATGATTTCTACCTTTTAGATTCAGAGGAAGCCTGCAATTCAAGTAGACTTTGGATGGGGGTGGTACCCAGCTCAGCTGTGATTGAAGGATTGCTCCTTCAGTCTTGAGTCTCATGGTGGATGTATAAGAACAGGGATTCTTAAGCTGGGGTCCGTGAAGTTATTTTATTAAAAATCTTAATATTTTAATTTTATTTTTTTTTTGCTTTTTGGGGGGCAGGTGGGGTTAAGTGACTTGCCCAAGGTCACACGGCTAGTTTTTTTGTGTTATGTGTCTGAGGCTGGATTTGAACTCAGGTACTACTGACTCCAGGGCCGGTGCTGTATTCCCTGCACCACCTAGCCGCCCCTTAATATTTTTATTTTTAAACAATAGATTTATTTTGTAATTTTATATATATATGCTATTTTATGCTTTTAAAATAGTTATTCTAAGAAAGAGTCCATAGTTTTGGCCACAGTGTCAGAGGGGATCATAACACACAAAAAAAGTAAAGAACCTATGGGCCAATGAAGGAGACAAGATGGCAGGATAATGGTGACTCATCTGAAACGTCTCAAATTATCTTCCAAATTTCCTTGCCTCAAATCGAGTTCTGGAGTGGAAAAACCAACAAAAATTCAGCTTGAAACAATTTTGCAGCCTAAGATGACTTTGGAGGTTGACAGGAAAGGTTTGCCCCCCTAGGGTGGTGGTATCCCCCAGAGTACAATATAGGCAGCACAGGCTGGACCTTGAGGACTTCTGCATCATCTGGGCACCAGCTTCCAGAGCTCTCAGCACACAGATGGTAGGAGGTTATAAAAGTAGTATGATGACAGGGGATCCTTTCTGGCGCTGGGAGCAGGACTCTGTTGCATTGCCCATCCCCAGTTACAGGTCATAGTCCTAGACAAAAAGAAACAGAAGTTCACTGGGGCTTGTGGGTCCAGGGGAGCAGAAAATGTAGTCATAGTTCCAGAGAGCAGAGAGGAGGGCTTGTGGTCACTCATGAGACAGCAGGGCCCTTTGTCACAAATTCAGAATGTAGAGGAGCACTATTACTTGCTAATATTGCATTGAAGGAACAAGAGGACTCTGAACAACAAAGAAGCAATATTTCTGGTTGCACTACTAGGTCATAGAGGAGTGCTTGTGGAGGCTTGAAAACCAGACCACAGATCAGGAGAGCAGGGACAATGCCTCTCCTTAGATCATATCATCTTGAAAGAATTGAAAAACTTCAGACTTCCAGAACTAATGCTAAAAACCACAGCACAGAAATCCTGAAGTTTGGAACAGTGCTCCATCCACTAGAGAAGTAGAGACAAACTTTAATGTAAAGATAGGAATCAAGAAATAACTTGGTGAAATGGACCAAAAATAACAAAAGAACTTGACCATAGAAAGTTACTATGGATACAGGGAAGATCAAGACTCATAGACAAAAGAAGAAAATGAAATCAAAGCAGCAGCTTGCAAAACCTCAGAGGGAAAAAAGTGAATTGTACACAGCCCCAAAAATAATTTGTTGAAGAGCTCAAAAAGAATTTTAAAAATCAAACAAGACGTAGAGGAAAAACTGAGAACAAAAATGAGAGAGATAAAAGAACATTATGAAAAGAGACTCAATGACTTGGTAAAAGAGGAACAAAAATGCTGACAAAAACAACACATTATAAACAAAATTAGCCAAATGGTAAAAGAGGCATAAAGTCTCATTGAAGAAAATAATTCCATAAAAATTATAATTGGACAAGTGCAAGTTAATGATTTCATGAGACATCAAGGAAAAAATGAAAGAATTAAAAAAAGAAAACTCTGAAGTATCTCAGTGGAAAAAAAAACTTTCATTGAAAATAGATCAAGAAGAAATAATTTAAGAATTATAGGGCTACCTGAAAATAAGGATAAAAAAGAGCCTAGATATCATGTTTTAAGAAATTATCCATGAAAACTAACTTGATATTTGAAAATCAGATGGCAAAATGGAAATTGAAAAACCATGTATGCTCTGGAATATCACTATTAGATGTGCATCCCAAAGAGATTAAAAAAAGACACCTAAAACAAAAACAGCCTTTCTGATTGGGCAGGGAATCAAGAGGGTTGTGATACTGTCTGATCCAGGAGAAGGCCATATATACCCTGATGTGAGTTTTTGCTTTGGAGCTCACTTTCAAAAGAGTTTGTGATTTGGCCAAATGAGACTCTGGGCAGCCATTGACCCCCCACCCCCTGGCTTTGAAAACACAGAGATGTTGGTGCTTCCCTCTCTGGTAACTAACTAGAGTGACAGAACCCATTGGGAGACTGAGTGTGGTGGATTCCCAATGCAGCCAAGTGCCCACATGGGTCTGGACAGGGGGAGTTCTGCAGACCATACAGGGGCTGCACCAGCATGGATCTGAGAGTAGATTACAGCTGAGTGAGAAGGAGCCCTAGCCAGTGGACTCACCCACTCTAAGGGTGATTTGCGGCCATCTCACCACAGGACAGAGGATCATCAGACCTGGGTAACAGAAAACACAGGGCCTGGAGCAGGGACAGCAAATATATATGTAATCAGAAATTTTGGAAAATTGGAAAATTGGAATTGGAAAAATTAGAAATTGGAAACTGGAAAATTGGAAATTGCAAATTGGAAAAAATATAACTGAAGAGAACAAATCTTTAAAAAGTAAAATTGTAGAACTAGAACAGGAAGTCCAAAATCTAACTGAAGAAAATACCTCCCTCTAATGAAAACTGAACATGTGGAAAAGGAGCTTTGAAGACTAATTGAGGAAAATAATTCACTAAAAATTAGAATCAGTGAAATTGAAGCTAAGGACTCCATGATGAAGCAAGAGTCAGTAAAACAAAACATAAAGATAGAAAAATTAGAAGAAATTGTAAAGTATCTCACTGGAAAACCAACTGACCTGGAAAACAGATCCAGGGGAGATAACCTAAGAATTATCTGCCTACCAGAAAACCATGATGAAAAAAGCAGCCTGGACAGCATCCTCCAAGAGATTCTTAAAGAAAACTGTCCTGAGGTCCTAGAATCAGAAAGTAAAATAGTTATCGAAAGAATTTATCATATGAACATTATTCTCATTAGTTCTGATTCAAAGAGGGATCAATACAAACAGCCAAGTTTAGATCCTAACATGAAAAGGCACAAATACTCATAATGATAGAGGGGAAAGAGAGAGAGAGAGGAGCACTGTACAAAATTTACCAGCATTTGTTGGGTTCAAGGAGGGAATGACATCCTGTGTTAAGAATAAAAATCTATTGTGTCCTACAGTAGGGATAAGGGGGGGGGGCATGTAAGTAGGGTGAGGGTGGATGGAAGGGAGGGAAAGAGTAGGTATAGAGGGGGGACACAGGGAGGGAATACTGAGGGAAGCAGTAGTAAAAAGAAAAACTTTTAAGGAGGGGAAGGTAAAAGGAAGATACAAAAATATAAGCAGGGGTGGGAATAGGATTGAGGGAAAGTCACAGAAAGTATTCATAACTGTGAATATGAACAGGATGAACTCTCCCATAGAAAAGAGGTGGATAAAAGAATGGATTAAAAAACACAATCCTACAATATACTGTGTATGAGAAACAAATTTGAAACAAGGGGATACACGCAGGGCAAAGGTAAAAGGATGGAATAGAATATATTATGTGTCAGCTAAAGTAAAAAAAAAACAGGGGTAGCAATCCTTATCTGAGATAAAACAAAAGCAAAAATAGAACTAATTAAAAGAGATAATGATGGAGACTACATCCTGCTGAAAGGCACCATTGAGAATGAAGCAATATCATTACTTAACATATATGCACCAAGTGGTATAGCATCCAAATTCCTAGAGAAAAAATCAAGGGAATTAGAGAAAGAAATAGATAGTATAACAATACTAGTGAGGGACCTCAATCTCCCGCTCTCTGAACTTGATAAATTTAACGTCAAAAGAAACAAGAAAGAAGTCAAGGAGGCAAATAGAATTTTGGAGAATCTACACATGATAGATCTTTGGAAAAAAACTGAATTAGGATAAAAAGGAATGGAATTTCCTGTCAGTGGTATATGGCACATACACAAAAAAACAACAATGCATTGGAGCATAAAAACCTCATAATTCAGTGCAGATAGGCAGAAATATTAAATACATCATTCTCAGATCATGATGCAAAAAAATCATCTGCCATAAAGGGCTATGGAAAGATACACAAAAATCTAATTGGAAACTAAATAATTTAATCCTAAAGAATGAGTGGGTCAAACAAGAAATTATAGAAAAAATCAATAACTTCATTTAGGAGAATGACAAAAATGAGACATTGTATTAAAACTTGTGGGATGCAGCAAAGGCAATTCTTAAGGGGAAGTTTTATATCTCTGAATGCATACACGAATAAATTAGAGAAAATGGAGGTCAATGAACTGGGCATGCAATTGAAAAAGCTAGAAAAAAGAAGAAATTGAAAATCCCCAATTAAATACTAAAAAAGAAATAATGAAAACCAAAAGAGAGATGAATGAAATTGAAATTAAGGAAACTATAGAACTTATAAATAAAACTAAGTGCTGGTTTTATGAAAAAAATATCAATTGAAAGACCTATAGTCAATAATATTTTAAAAAAGAAGAAAACCAAATTTTGAGTATCAAAAATGAAAAGGGTGAATACACCTCCAATGAAGAGGAAATTAAAACAATAATTAGGAATTATATTGCCCAATTGTATGCATATAAATTCAAAAATCTTAGTGAAATGGATGCATATTTACAAAATATCAATTGTCCAGGTTAACTGAGGAGGAAGCAAATTACTTAAATAACCACATATCAGAAAAAGAAATTGAACAAGCAATCAGTGAACTCCCTAGGAAAAATCTCCAGGGCCAGATAGACTTACTAGTGAATTCTATCAAACATTTAAAGATCAATTCATCCCAATACTCTGCAATTTATTTGGGAGAATTGGTGAAGTTAAATACTACCAAATTTATGACAAAATATGCTACTGGTACCTAAGTCAAGGAGAGACAAAATAGAAAAAGAACATTATACACCAATCTTCTTCATAAATATAAATGAAAAAATTTTAAATAAAATATTAGCAAAAAGACTACAGCAACTTATTGCAAGAATAATACATTTTGATCAGGTTGGATTTATTTCAGAAATGCAGGAATGTTTCAATATTAGAAAAACCATCAATATCATTGATAATATCAACAATAAAAATAGCAGAAACAATGTGATTATCTCAATAGATGCATAAAAAGCTTTTGACAGAATACAACATACATTCCTATTAAAACACTAGAAAATATAGGAATAAATGGACATTTTCTTAGAACAACAGGTAGCATCTATTTAAAGCCTCCAGCTAGCATTATATGCAATGGGGATAAGCTAGAAGCATTTCTAATAAGATCTGGGGTGAAACAAGGATATCAACTATCATCCCTCTTATTTATTCTGGTACTAGAAATGTTAGCGATAGCAATTAGAGAAGAAAAAGAAATCAAAGGAATCAAATTAGGCAAAGAAGAGACAAAGCTATCACTCTTTACTGAAGATATGATGATATACTTGGAGAATCCTAGAGAAAAAAGTAAAAAACTTCTTGAGACCATAAATAAATTTATCAAAGTTGCAAGATATAAAACAAACCCACATAAATCCTGAGCATTCCTATGTATTTCTAATGAAGCCCAACAGCAAGAGATAGTAAGAGAAACCTCATTTAAAGTTACTGTAGACATTGTAAAATATTTGGAAATCTACCTGCCAAAACAAACCTATATGAACACAAGTACAAAACACTTTTCACATGAATAAAATCAGATCTAACTAATTGGAAAAACATCAATTGGTCATGTCTGGGTCTAGCTAATATAATAAAAATAAGAACTTTTCCTAAATCAAATTACATATTTAGGGCCATAACAATCAATCTACCAAAAAAGTACTATAAAAATAGTGACAAAATTCATTTGGAAGAATAAAAAGTCCAGAATATTAAAGCGATTAATGAAAAGAAATGCTAGGGAAGGTGGTCCAACCTTACCAGATTTTAACCTGTATTATAAAGCAGCAATCATCAAAACTACCTGGAATTGGCTGAGGAATGGAGTAGAGGATCAATGGAATAGATTGGGTACAAAAACTCAGTATTCAATGATTATAGTAATATACTGTTTGATAAGCCCAAAGACCCCAGTTTTGGGGGTAAGAACCCACTATTTAACAAAAACTGCTGGGGAAAATGGAATATAGTATGACAGAAACTGGGCATACACCATCATCTAATGCCATACACCAAAATCAAATTTAAATGGGTGCATGATCTAGGTATAAAGGCTGACACTATAAGTAATCTGGGGAAGCAAGGAATGGTTTACTGTCAGATTTATGGAGTAAGGAAGACTTTATGACCAAAGAAGAGTTAGAAAGCATTATAAAATGTAAAACTGATAATCTTGTTTACATTAAACTGAAAAGTTTCTGTACAAACAAAGCCAATGTAACCAAGATTAAGAGGGAAGTGGGAAATTGAGAAAGAATTTTTAAACCAACGTTTCTGATAAAGGCCTCTTTTCTAAAATACACAGGAAATTGAGTCAAATCCATAAGAATACAAGTTATTCCCAAAATGATACATGGGCAAATGATATGAACAGGCAATTTGCAGAGGTAGAAATTAAAGAAATCTATAAGCATATGAAAAATGCTCTAAATCACTATTGACTTAATAAATGCAAATTGAAATGACTTTGAGGCACCACATCTCACCACTCAGATTCACTAAGATGACAAAACAGGAAAATGACAAATGCTGGAGAGGATGTGAAAAAATTGGAACATTAATGCATTGCTGGTAGAGTTGTGAACTGATTCAACCATTCTGGAGAGTAATCTGGAACTATACCAAAAGGGCTATAAATAATTGCATACGCTTTGACCCAGTAATACTACTTCTGGGTTATATACCAAAGAGGTCATAGAAGCGGGAAGAAGACTCATATGTACAAAAATATTTATTATAGCTCCCTTTGTGGTGGCAAAAAACTGGAAATTAAGGGGATGCCCATCAATTTGAGGAATGGCTAAACAAGTTGTGATATATGAATGTAATGGAATACTATTGTGCTATAAGAAATGAGGAGCAGATGCATTTCATATTTACCTGGAGAGGCTTATTCAAAATGATGCTAAGTGAGAAGAGCAGAACCAGGAAAAATTTGTACACAATCACAGACACATAGTATATGTGACAACTAACTTTGTTTAGCTGGACTCTTCTCAGATATGCAGAGTTATAAGGCAACTTTAAACGTCTCAGGATGGAAGGAGATGTCTACATTCAGAGAAAGATCTAGACATAACAGAGTTTAAATGGTGACTGAATGAAACTACATGCTCTCATTATTTTCCGTGTTT
Organism: Pseudocheirus occidentalis; assembly: GCA_028646575.1. Classification (NCBI taxonomy): domain Eukaryota; kingdom Metazoa; phylum Chordata; class Mammalia; order Diprotodontia; family Pseudocheiridae; genus Pseudocheirus; species Pseudocheirus occidentalis. Next base: position 182,395,293 of record CM053598.1, read on the forward strand.
GGTTTTGCTTATTCTTTCCCATTGTTCACTCCATTGGTTACAACCCTTCTATACAACCAGACTAATGTCCAATGTGAAAATATTTGCAGATCCTATACTTGATTGCATACTGGGACGGGGGAGGGGCAGGGGAGAAAATGAGAAAATCAAGGGATTGTGGAACTGAGTCTTGTAAACTAAAAGTAAATAAGCAAACCAATTTAAAAAAAAACAAAAATAATAAGTACCTGTAAGTGTAAAAATGTATTTAATAAATTCTTTTTTTGTGGTAGCAATGAATTGGAAATCAAGGGGAAGCCCAATTGGGGAAGGGCTGAACAAATTGTTGTATATGATTAAGATGAATTGCTATCATGCTTTAAGAAATTACAAATAGGATGGCTTCAGGAAAATCATGGAAAGACTTTTATGAACTGATATAAGAGTAAAATAAGCACAATCAAGAGAATGTTGTACATAGTAAGAGCAATATTGTAAGGATTATCAACTGTGAATGACAAATATTCTTAGCAATACAATGACCCAAGAAAATTCCAAATGACTCATAAAGAAGAATGTTATCTCCCACCAGAGAAAAAACTGATAGCATCTGAATTCAGACTGAAGCATACTATTTTTTCCCTTCTCACTCTGTCTGTCTTTCTGTGTTTCTGTCTCTCTGCCTCTGTCTCTGTCTCTCTTTCTCTCTCCCTCTGTCTCTTTGTCTCTGTCTCTCATTTTTCTTGCACAGAAGGACTATATATGATTGCATGTATAACCTATATCAGATTGTTTTCTACTTTAAGGAGGTGGGGGAGAGAAATGAGAGAAGGATAAAATTAGGAACATGAAATGTTAAAAATTGTTTTTATATGTAATTGAGGAAATTAAAATATTTTTAAAAGAACAATAAAAAAAACTGAGACAGGAAAACACTACACAAATTGACTACATCAAAGTAAATGGGAAGAAGTACCAAAAAATCAAAATCAAAATGAAATTTAGCAAAACTATACATTTCAACCTTGGACCTAGAGAAAAGATATTGGAAACATCTTTCACAACTCCTTTTCAAATATGGCAGTCTTCATACATGGACCAATAAATATAATTTTATCTTTTTCATGTGTTGGTTGTTTTCTTTCTCTTTCTTTAAAAATCATTCTTATTAAATTCACCAAACACCTCTTGAAAAAGATCCCAAAGTGAAAGCTCCTAGGAATGGTATAGCCAGGTTCCAGAGTCCCCAGATCAAGGAGAAAATATTACAAGCTGCCAAGAAGAAACATTTTGAATACTGTGGAAACACAATTAGGATAACTCAGGATCTAGCAGCTTCTACATTAAGGGATCAAAGGGCCTGGAATATGATATTCCAAAGATCAAGGGAGCTAGGATTAAAGCCAAGAATCACCTACCCAGCAAAATTGGGTATAATGTTCCAGGGGAGATTATGGTCATTCAGTGAGATAGAGGATTTTCAAACATTCTTCCTAAAACAGAAAGTATACATGTATGAATACATACATCAATATGCATAGATATTTAACATGACTTATCACTTCTTTGTCCTGTGTGTATGTCTTATCTTCTAATTTTAAGTTCCTTAATGAAAGGGTCATGTCTTATTCTGTTATTCTTTTGTTTAATTAGTTCTTTAGCCTTTCCCACAGTGTTAGGTATCTAGAAGATGTCCAATTAATATAGGCTATGAAAATAAATTACAGCAATGTAAAGTAACTTCCCTTTCATGTAAGATGAAAGCATGATTATATAATCCATTTTATGGAGATTCACATAACGTGAGTTGGAAAGGAAGTTCAAAATGTCTAAAACATACTTTATAATCGGTTCCTCTCTTTCACTTTATCATTTTAACAGGCAAGAAGACATTTAAAATTGATTGGAAGGCAACTACAGTTTATTAGATCAAATTAGGTAACTAGTTCCTTTTTCCTAGAATAAGAGGAACTTTAGGACAGATTGTCTCCTATAGAAGTCATGGCAGCTTAAATAAAATAAAAACCAAGGAACAGCCTATCAACCACTAGCATTACCTGTAATACCACCAAGTAAGTGGTACGTTATTCAAATCAAATAATTTTCTTTAAATTTTCTAGATTTTAAAGTAACCAAAAGGAACTTCACTCAGACAACTACCTTTTGTTGGCTTGTTTTATTTATGATAATACTTTGGGTTTGATGAGTTTTATCTTTAAGTTAACAGGTTTGTATGTATGTATGCTTCGCTCCCCCCCATACACACATATGTGCCAACATATCTTGCAATCCAGTCAAATAATCTACATTTAATACACCTGAGGTGTTTTTAATGCCATGTGTATTAAAATGTCAGGAACAGATGGTATTGTCCCAAGAGAGGAGATGGAACTCAGGGTGAAATTGTCAAACTCTTGTAATGCTGTTATTATAGACAGCCACCATTCCAGATGGTTATTGAACTGCCCAAATGACTCTCTTTAAATAATCTAGAGAAGTACCAGGGAAATACAGAAAAGTGAATCTTACTCTATACCAGGTGAGTTGGAAGAAACTATTACAAAAGGAAGCATTACTGTAGCCTTTAATTGGAAAAATCAAAGACAGAAAAGTATTATCAGTTCATTAAATGAAATTAATTCATAGATAAGAATATAGATAAAAAGAAACTAGTAGACATTTATTTATTTATTTGATTACTACATTGTTCAATCTATCATTATATACTTCCAGCATATTTCAAATAAAATAGCACTATGGGCTATGTGAATTAAACCACTATGGTAGCATGGGATAGTAGTAGACCAGCCTTAGAGTTTGACTTGGCTTCACGTTCTGCCTCTGACAATCAAGGTAGCTGAGTGACCATAGACAACAGTCATAACCTCTTGGTGCCTTCAATCAATGTTCTAAGTTTCAAGTTACAGATCAGTGGCTTCTCTGGATCTTTGGAGCTAGGTCACAAACCAGGAGTTCCCTACATTGAAAAAAATCATAGCTTGGACCAAAATAAAACCCCAAACAAGCAAAATAAGCAAACAAACAGTGGCTAGAATTAGAATATCATGTTTCTTCACAGATAAATAACTGTGAGACAGGAAAAAAGATACATGTAAATGAGCAGTTCTCTGGATAGAGCAATAATAGGGTACTACTTCATGGATATAGTATTGTTCTTTTAGGAATAATTTTCACAAAATAAGTGAGTGTCTACAGTGCAGTTTTCCAGTTTTCCAAAGATGCTGTACTCTAGCTCAATGCTAAGTCAATAAGGATCATCTACAGAAATACCTTGATATTACGAAAGCATGTAACTGTTAAGAAAACTAAGGGGTGAGTTTCAGGATGGTCAAATGTGTGGGAAAGTATCTGAAACTACAATTGAAAAGTGTGAGCATTGAACTTAAAACTCAGAAAGAGGGTGGAAGTACCATTGTAAATGACCAAAGCCATAAACTTAAGTTTTATTTTATACTTTCTTGACCTCAAATGCTATTCCTCATACTCTCCTAATTTTCATGTAAATGTACACCCCACATCTCCCTCTAATTTGGGAATTAGAACTAATAATACCTAACAAAAGTACAAAATAAATATTATGTTACAGTGTTTTTTCTTCTTCAAAGACTCTGCATAATCTTGTATTATCAATAATTTTAACACAAAACATATCCTAGGGAATACATTCTTGAATAGGCTTAAGGATCTTGAGCTTTTCCTAAAGCTCTCACCCATCCCAGCTGGTCACCATTAATCCCCAGTCAGTGCCAAGGGTCTGCAAACAGTACAGTGTTTAATTCACAGAGCCCTTCACTACAGATTTCTCATCTGACATTGATAGTAGGGCTCAATTCACTCTCCTTTCAAGTTGTTTCTGTCCTCTGATAAAGAATACCATAGAGAAAATGGTTGAAGGTGTGAAGTACTGAGCATGTATATAACTGGAGAGAAAAATGACTTTGGTTTATTCAGCTTGGCCTAACATTGCAAATGTTCTTATATTGTGCCTGAACAATGACCCCTTAATTCATTATAGTTTCCGTATTCATCTATTGAATATCCAAATCAGTAGTCACTGAGAAGAATCCTTAGTATTCTTAAATTTTTCCAGTGGCTTCCATGCAAATGAAAGAAATGTTCCAATATGTCTTTCTCTTTCAATAATTATAAAAATAAAGATCTATGCATCCCCTCCTTTTCCAGTTCTTAGTCACCAAAAAAGAGCTGCTATAAATATTTTTATATGGGTCTTTTTTTCCTTTATTTATGATCTCTTTGGTATACAGATCTAGAAGTGGTATTGCTGCATCAAAGGGTATGTATGCAGAGTTTGATCAGCCTTTGTGCATAGTTACAAATTGCATTCCAGAATGGTTGAATCAGTTCACAATTCCACCAACAATACATTAGTGGTCCATTTTTTCCACAGCTTCTCAAACATTTACCATTTTTCTCTTTTCTCCTGTTAGCCAATCTCATAGGTGTGATAGAGTACCCCAGAGTTCTTTTGATTTGCATTTCTCTGATCAATAGTAATCTAGAGCATGTTTTCATATGACTCTACATATCTTTAATTTATTTATCTGAAAACTGCCTTTTCATATCCTTTGACCATTTATCAATTGGAGAATGACTTGTATTCTTATAAATGTGACTCATTTCTCTATATATTTTAGAAATGAAGCCTTTATCAGAAACACTGATTGTAAATGTTCTTCCTCAGTTTTCTGTTTCCATTCTAATCTTGTTTGCATTAGCTTTGTGCAAAACCTTTTCAATTTAATACAATCACAACTATTCCTTTTGCATCTTATTATGTTCCCTATCTCTTGTTTGGTCCTAAATTCTTCCCTTCTTCATAGATCTGACAGGTAAACTGTATTACTTGCTCTTCCAGTTTACTTATAGTATTAGCCTTTATACTAAATTGTGTAACCATTTGAACATTATCTTGGTAGAGGGTGTAAGATGTTGGTCTATGACTAGTTTCTGCCATACTATTTTCCACTTTTCCCAGAAATTTTTATCAAATGGTGAGTTCTTATCCCAGAAGCTGGAGACTTTGGGTTTATCAAACAATAAACGACTATAGTCATTGACTGCTGTGCCTTGTGTACCTAAACTATTTCACTGATTTCTCACTCTATTTCTTAGCCAGTACCAAGTAGTTTTGATGATTTATGCTTTATAATACAATTTAATATCTGATTTAGTTAAGCCACCTTCCCTTGCATTTCTTTTCATTGATTCCCTTGATGCTCTGAATCGTTTGTTCTTCTAGATGAATTTTGCTATTATTTTTCCTAGCTTTATAAAATAATTTTTGGTAGCTTTATTGGTATGGTGCTGAATAAGTAAATTAATTTAGCTAGAATTTTCATTTTTATTATATTAGCTCGTCCTACCCATGAACAACTGATACTTTCCCAATTATTTAGATCTGACTTTATTTTGTAAGTAGTTCTGTAATTATGTTCATGTAGTTCCTGTGTTTGTTTTGACAGGTAGACTCTGTAATATTTTATAATTTTATAATGTTTATGGTTATTTTAAATGAAATTTATTTTTTATCTATTGCTTTCGGACTGTTAGAAATATATAGAAATTCTGATGATTTGTGCGGATTTATTTTTTATCCTGCAACTTCGCAAAAGTTGTTTCATTATTTCAAACAGTTTTTTAGTTGTTTCTCTAGGATTCTCTATGCTATCATGTCATGTGCAAAGAGTGATAGTTTTGTTTCTTCTTTGCCTGTTCTAATTCTTTCAATTTCTTTTTCTTCTCTTATTGCTAAAGGTAACTATTGTAAAGGCCTTCTTCATGACCCCCTGGCAATTTGACAGCACTCTCCAGGCTTAGGCTAGATGACCAAATGTCAGAAATGTTGTTGAGGAGTCAAACAAGATGCTTCTTGAGGAAAATCAGACTGAAGGGAGCATCTTGGCACCCGAAAGCAAGAGCAGACAAATGGGTGAGATTCCTGACTGATAATTTCTAAGATGATCTGTGCCTGGGAGCTGGCATATATTGCATCAGACTTAGGCAACAGGGGTATCTGGGCCACCATCATTAATGTCCCAATGATCCAACAGGAAACTGATAGTGTACTATGAAGGGATCAGAGGTTGCTCAGGGTGGGGGCAGGAGACTTTGACTGGGACTATCTACAACTGCCCCACCACCCTGGCCTCCTCACCAGTCTGGTCCAGCTCTCTGAGGTGGTGCAGGATTTCAGTCTGCCTGAGGCTCCCCATTGGATGGCACACATCATCTGCAGAATCATGGGTATATCATTCATTGTCACCACAGCAGACAGGATCCCTGAGATCACTGAGGGACCACAGGCCTAGCCAAAGGTCCCAGAGTCAACCACTTGTACATCCTCACCTTCATGGAAGTGACTGGCCGCTAAAGGAAATGGAACTCCTCTGAAGTTTTCCTCCAGCTTCTCCACTATCACATCATAGAGAAATTTTTCCTAGGTATCAAAAAACACTTTTCCCCAATCCAGAGAACTTTTGGTGGTGGCAGATCACATCAGGACCCTGTTGGCCTTCCAGGGGACCACATGATGGTAGGTAAACACAATGCATGGGGCCAGTACCTCAGTTTCCTTATCTTTAAATAGGGATAATAACTTCTGATAAAATGGGGTTGTTATAAGGATCAAATGAAATGACATATGCGAACCATTCTGTGTAAGTATACCCTACTTAAAAGAGGGCATTAATTATAACAAGGTTCTGCCAAACCATTGGTGTAAACCACAGGAGGTATGTTATGATAGCACTAGCACCCTACTATTTGTCTTTCTCTTTTCTTTTAAAGACATATCTTTCTTTGCCCTTAGTCAATCACTCTGTGGTCTTCTTTTTGAGCCCCATTGTCATTCCTTCAAGATGCAGCAGAGAATTACTATATAGATAATCCATGGCAATTTCATTTCTATATTTTCTATATTGCCATGATATAAGCAACATTAGTCTATGGAAGGAAGTATAGTAAAGTGTGGATAAAGAGCTGGTGTCAGAGCCTATAAGGCCTGGGTTTAAGTCTCACCTCTAACACATACTGACTGTGTGACCCTGGTAAGTCAATTAATCCTAGACTATAAACTGCAGAGATTGTACTGACCATTGGTAGATGGAGTTCCCTCAACCAACCTTTTCTTATGCCAAACTACTGGTAATGAAATAGCAGATCCAATCTTTTCCCCTTTTGTGCTCAGTATGTTTCTGGATCTTGATTAAGCAAGTTTAATGTAATTACCAATACCACACATCTCTCATATCTCCATCTCTCTATTTTTATCTTTAAATTAATTAACAGAAATCTATTTTCTCTCCCTCCCACTTCTCACTCCACCGAAAAAAGGAAAAGAAATTGTTTATAACAAATATGTTATCAAAGCAAATTCCCTCACTGACTCCATGCAAATATGTGGGTGGGTGTATGTATATACACATAGACATATAAATATATAAATTCACATGTATGTGTGTGTATATAGAAGCACACATACATGTGCATATAAAGTTTTATTTCTCATTCTGACCTTAAATCCATCATCTCTTCTTTCAGGAGATAGATAATATGTCTTGTCATCTATCCTGTGGAATTACATATGGTTCTTATTTTGCTCAGAGTTCTTGCAGTTTTCAAAATGAAACATTCTACATCAAAGATTATTTTGTCTACAAGGATCTGTTTTTCTCACTTTTTTTTCATTTTCTAAATTGATTTTTTTGGAGACTATTTACCAGTTGTACTAATGTTGAATGTGCTTACAGGTGTAATGAGAAGATGGCAAAGATTTCATTATTGATGTATATATAACAGACAGGATCAATTTTTTATTCCTAAGAAAATAAAGGCACAAAAAAGAATTCAATTTAATAAAGGGGAAAAACAATTAAGATGAGAACTGTAGTTGAAATTCTTTAAACTACCAATATTTATTGAAGCCCCGATGTAATTAGCTTGGCACAAGCAATTTAGGAAAGTTTTTCTCTTGGTATTTGAAAAAATAAACAAAATCCAATTTCCAAAGATAATTTAACATATAAATGATTTTCAAGAAAATGAATTTCCTTTCATTTCTATGTTAAGTATGGAATCTTCCTTCTTGCTTGGGTAAAAACCTGAGGGAATGTGTGGGTCAGAGGAATGAATAGCGGGGTTCCTTTATGTTTTATTATTGGCTCCAAAACTCAGTATCTTTGAGACAATCAAGTCCATTTTTTCTACTTTATAATTAGTACATAAGAACAAACACTTCTTTGAGGCAGAGGAACCTAGGCATTACATATGGTCTCACCTATGGCACCCAAGAAGAGAATTGCTAGGTCCCAGCTTTCTGAAATCTGAAAAGATAAGGGAACCACATAGTTTAAATAGTGAGAAGTCTTAAACCATAGCTTTCTGGAAGAATTTTAAGAGTACTTTAACATTAGTTTCTTGGAAAGAGGAGAGGATTCACCTGGGTAGAAAATTTCCAGAATCCAATCTTCTACCAAGAAAAAGGAGATTTACATGTAGTGCCATGAATCCATGGCACTGTATCAGTAAAAATTGCAAGTCTGAGTTTTCTAGAACCAGATTTCTAAAAAGAGAAAGGAGGTTTACTGAGACAGCACAGCTCCAGTCTCAGAAATGTCTCTGTAGTAACCTCAAGTCCATACATTTTGTGACCTGGCCTTCTAGAGACAGGAGGAGAGCATCTAACTTTAGGAGAGAGAAGAACTGATTGTATCTGTGACCTCTGAAGCTGAATGACTATTAAGTCTCCAGGAGTCTTGGAGAAGCAAAAGACAGTTAATCTGTCCTCTATCACTACATTGTGTTTTTGAATAGCAAAGATCATCTTGTTGAATGGTAAAGATCATCTTGGAAGACTGAAAATTCTAATGGGACTCTTGAAATATAAGAAGGACTACTCACTATTATGCTGGGGAGGGGGGGCAGGAGTTGTCCTTCTAGGGAACTACCCTGAAGCTTGCATTCTTAGTATAGACCATCTACATAAGCTATATTCAAGCTAAATTCTATAGTTGTCTGAAGATGTAGGTGGAGGAAGTGTAAACCAAACAAAGAGTGATATGGTACGGGAGTACCTAGAATTTAACTGTGTCCCTGTCTGCCCAGAGTTTGATTTTTGAACCTCAGGACATAGAGATGCCTAATAGATGTTTGTTGAATTAAATCAAAGATAAAACCACACCAGAGAAATTTGTAATCATTATGTTTTCTAGTGGCATTTCCTCCTTAGGTTGCTATTAGTAGTAAAAACAGGTATTAAATAATTCAAGTGTTAAATATGTGCCAATGTGACTGTTAATACACTTATGAAAGCTACTCAGTCTTACTAGGTGGGACTAGAGGGTCTTTTAATAAACTTATCATTAGAGAAAAAAAACTTTCCAGAGGAAAAGAAGTGGCAAATGACCCAAGATTTTTTTTTTGATCCAGAATGAACAAATTCTCCTAGAGCTTACTATAATCAAGAATAGTGGTTCTCAACCTTCCTAATACTGCAACCCTTTAATACCCATATGTGGGCATATCTGCATGTATCTGCATGTGGGTTGACCTGCCTGGAGATAGATAGAGGAGTGGTGTCTCAGTTCCTAAGACCATTGGAAATATGTGTTTTCTGATGGTCTTAAGTGACCCAGGTGACGCCTGTGAAAGGGTTGTTCAACCCCCAAAGGGGTCGTGACCCACAGGTTGAGAACTGCTGGTCTAGAGGCATATTACCTATTATTAGGATACAATATGAAATCACAAGTAGAGAACAAATGTGTTGATAAAATTAAAAATCTCTGTGAATTACTAAAACAGAAGAGACCCCACATCCAAAAGGGAGTGCCTGGAATGAATCAGAGTCCAATCACAGTTTACAAAGATTATAACAACATTTATTGCCTGAGAAGAAGTTTGCAAGCTGGAGCAGTAAGACAGAGTTCTCAGCTGCTCAAAGTGGAGTGAGAAAAGGGCAAGGTACATATCTGAAATATCCATGGTTAAATGGGGGAGGGGAGGTGAGGTGAGGGGGAGTTATGAGGGAAATAATAGATTGGGTTTTCAGAGAAGTTGGAGTCCAGGGAGAGGACATGTCCCAACACAACAAATCAGAAAGCAAGATCTTTGCTGCTATTTAGATGTCAGAAACGAAGATGTCTAATGCTCTTTGGATAAGTTAGAAACCAAGATATCTGCTGCCTCTCTGAGCTTATCAATCCTGGTTTTAGCAGTTCCAGGCATCTCTGAGTTCAGCTAATGTATAATAATGTATAATGTATATACAAAGCAAATAGCAAAGGATCACTGGTATGTCAAGCAGTAAGTACTGCTTTGCTAGTTGTTGTGCTATTCCATTGCCGGGTTCCCCTATGATAAAGAGGAATTCTAGCCTATTTAATTGTTTAGTATAACTATTACAGAGGTCATATCCACAGTGTATAGGAGTGAATATGTATGTGTGTACACACACACGCACACACACACACACTCCTCAAAGAGACTGTAAATGGATTCTGGAGGGAGGGGTACTCCCACATGCTGAGTCCCAGGCTTGTTACTAACTTTTTT
>CM053598.1:182406361-182425749 GCA_028646575.1 Pseudocheirus occidentalis
AATTAACCCCATTCTGTCTCTCCCTGTCTCCTCTCACTATGTTCCTCTCTCACCTCTCAGTTTCACCTTTTAAATATCATCTCTTCCTATTCAATTGATTCTGTCTATGTATACCTGTACACACACACAAACACACACACACACTCACATATGTAGATATTTGCTTCATCCTAAAGGATGGGATAGTAGACATAATATTGTCCTCAGAGTAGCCAAGATCTGGTTTCAAATTCTGACTTTGATACAATCTCTGTGACTCTGGTCAAGTCACTTTACCTCTATATATCTCAAAAATGTTGCTAGAATATTCATCACATATATAATATAGAGTCTATGTGTATATGTGTGTGTGTATATATATATGTGTGTGTGTGTGTGTGTGTGTGTGTGTGTGTGTGTGTGTGTGTGTAGACAGATACAAATATATGTCTAATCACAAACAGTCTGTGTCCTATTGTATTGGAAAGAATTTCCATACCAGGAGTATCTCATGGGAAGAAAATCATAGACACTTACATAGATACAAGTATTCTATAGTATCAAGGCTACAAAAAACATCAAGGAGTTCTATTATCAAGTAAATTTTTTCTAAAAACTGGCCACATCTTGATTATGACATGAGAACACTGCCATAATGTGGCCAGAATAGCATTTGTATGGGATATTTATGACTTGCATACACTGTTTTGTAACACTTCCCCCAAAAGACCCATTAAATCTATTTTATGTGTATTTTCCCCAGCCCTGCACTTTCCTTAACTAGAAGAAAGAGAATAAAACCCCATTTACAATGCTACCAATCCCATTCCATGGCCCTTATTTGACTGATGTTCTCCAGATGAATTATATGTATTGTAAACAAATACTGAGTACAAGCCCAAGGTCTTCTCCATTAATTTTTCATTAATGAAATGCACCACTTAACTTGTTTGACATTTAAGTTATTCCCATAAATTCAGAATAGAGGTCACCATAAAGAAAGCATTTGGAAGTGTCACTAAAGTAACAAGTTAATTCAAGGCTCCTCCTCGCTCATATCATGCCCCAAACTGTCTTTAAATTTATTATGTACCTCTTTGTGACATTTATATAATACTGAAATGAGCTGTTATATAGCTGATTAAAAAAATAAGTCTCCATTTGGAGAACTTTGTAGGTCATGCTGTTTCTTTGTTTTGGTTTATTTATTTTAGTTCTAATTCTTCTCTAGAATCTGGAGGAATTACAGAGTAATTGCAGAAAAAAAAGAATTATACTTGTGGCTGAATCCAGCTGAGAAAATATGAAGCACAAAAGAGTATTCTCTATTTCTTTCCCCATACAGGTATGTTCCATAGTCCTGAGTCCTTGGAGTTACTTTTTTTTTTTTACAGATGTGGCCCTCCTGAACTGATGTTGAGCTACATTAGCCTCTTGTCATGTCTCATAGTTCATTTCAGGAACACTTAATTAGTCCTACACAAAAGGGTTAGATAGGACAAGGTTACGTTTTTATAAGGAGTCTAAGGAACTCATTCAGGAGCCTATAATTTATTTCCCAATTCTTATGTCATAGGAAGAAAGGTGACAATTATGGAGGAAGGGAACAATTGGTCAAGTTGACTAGAAAGCAGAGCAATCTAGCAGAAAAGCCATGATATGGGGGAGGAGAGGTTTTGAGAAGAAGGATGGGACAGATTTAGTGAAGAGGAGGAGGAATATCTCTGAAGCAGAGAAAGTATGTTCCAATAATGACTAAGCCTAGGAAAGCTGAGAAATTATCTGGAGTATACCTGCCTAATAACATTCATTGGGTCTGTGAAAACACAATACTGATCAAAATGATATTAAGAAATTGTTCTCTAAGAAAAAATAAAGCCTCTAAATGTTACAATTACTCAATTTTCTATTTACAACAGAACTTTACAACTTTCAATTGGGAGTTGGTTATGATTTATTATTGATGTCAGTGTGAAAAGACTTTGGTCAAGAGCTATTTCTCAGTAGATAAAAGGTCGAAGTAGAGCAACAAAGTCTTCAAAAAATGTAAGTGTAAACTAATAACAAACTTAGGGAAAATTGCTTTATGACACCAATAATAAGAGGAACTAAAATTAAAACTCTTCACATTGATATACTTCACACTGAGCAAGTTAATAAGGGTAGGAAAATATGTAAATGATCTGTATCATAGGAGATGAAGGAAGACAGATACACTGATACAATATTGGTAGCCCTACTAATGCAACCACCATTCTGGGAAACAATCTCAAATTATGCTAAAAGTCTGACTAAAATAGCCTTAACATTTGATTCAGAGATCCCAGTCCTAGGAATATTCCTCAAGGAAATCAACAAATAAAAATAAAGTTTTTGTATGCAAAATGCTTATAGGATCACTTTTTGTCATACTAATTAACTCGATACAAAGTACATTCTTATCAGTCAGAGAATGGCTAAACAAATTGAAATACATGAAAGTAATGAAATATGTTTGAGCCAAAAAAAGAATTAAGAAACACACAGGAAGGCAAATATGAACTATTTCAGGATAAATGTTGTAGGAAAACAGTAGTTTGGTTCTTTAATAGTTGAGAAAAATACATCTTTTTTTGACTGGAGAAAATGGGAGACCAGAGCAGGCTGGAGGGAAGATATAATTATGAAATAAAGCATAAACCATAAAATACAGTGGATTTGACTGTTGGTTTTGCTGAGCAACTTTTTTCTTTTTTCCAATTTTGACTACAAATTAAATCTCTCAGGAGAGGGAAGATACTAGAACGTATTTAGAAATGAATGAAATGTAAAAGCAAAAGTACTCAATACAACAAAACAAAACAAGAAAGAGTCTTGTCAGGACAACGTAATGCAGGTATATTATGAGAAATTTTGAGAAATGAACTAAGTAATTTAGTGAAGGCCTATTCCTATATCTTCAGAGACTGAGTTCTCTCCATCTCAACTTTTTGGATAAAATATGCTTTTAACCTGAAGTTCAACAATCAGTTCAATCAGTATGATATGAGTATACTGAGATTCTTCCTACTAAAATGACTCCTAGGAGAAAAGATAAATGTTACTGTATAAAAAGACTGCATGTTATATCTGTAATGATACTGGGATTTGAAGATCTTCCATGCCTCTTGAACTTGCTGATGTAGCAGAAAGGGGTGGAGCAAGAGAAAGCTGGGGGCAAGCTAACATCCCTGCTGGTGATTGGAAGCAGTGGCAGATGTATCAGCTGCTATTGTGGCACCAACTCCTTTTTTGAGCCAGCCAAAATCTCTGCTAAGAACTCCTGATGAGGACTGCCAGGGACAGGAACTGCGGGGGGCCGGAGCTGCTGGGAGGAAGCTGCCTGGATGCTGAGCAGTTGCCATGAATGAGGAGAGGAGTATCTTTGCCTGAGGTACCTTGTTCTGTTTTGAAGGCTTGAGAATGTGGGTGTTTACTATTTTACATGTGCCACTTCAAAGCTATTGTGTTGGCTTTGACTTTCTGGTTTTAGGACTCAATTTTCTGGTATTAAAATAAATGTTCTAGCTATATTTCTCATGTAGAGAGCCTGTTACATTTTGTGATTAATAACCATATCAGCATACTTATGGTTACTGTAGGCATTGTGAATACTGCATTGTTGTTACAATATCCATGAAAAGAGGGAAGAAATGTTTCAACCAAGGTTTGTGGTAATGACATTACAATAAAAAGTATTACCTGAAGGTAATGAGTAAAAACATAATTTTTTGAAAGTACAGAAAATTTCCCTATACATAATTATGTGCAAAAAATCATAAGAGACAGCTTAGCTTCTCATGAACTAAGGCAAAATTGTACATTCCCAGTCCGTGTACTGCCACGAATGTGTAAAATTTATAGGATAGATGCTATTATTATCCTTTTTTTTACAAATGATGAAACTGAGGCTGAGGTAGTTCAAGTGACTTGTCCAGGGTCACAGATCTAGTAACTAGATAGAATACAAACGAAACAATTTCTTATTAAAAAGAAAGGACTGTTGGGTATCGGTGTCAACTCCGACGGCCACTTGGCTTGACCAGTCAGAGCACCTAGAGATTCAGCATGGTGTAGTGGAAAGAACATTTCTCTTGAAGTCAAAGAACCTGGTTTTGATTGCATTCTATATCATTTATTAGGTGAATGGGCATGAGGAGCATGGAAAGATATATAGGGGTTTCTGTATGCATGAAAAGAGGCAATCCCCACACAAGTGAGATCATAGATCCATTGATTTATATATGTGCATTTTTTCTCTCTGGCAGTCCAATGTAGGACCAATGATTTAGACATGGAAAGGATGTCAGAATTCAGTCAGTCCATCTCTTTCTTTTCACACATGAGGAAACTGGGACACAGGGAAGTTAAAAGGCTTTTCCCAAAACACAGTTTATGCTTTCCACTGTAAAGTGCTACCTTCACATGTATTGTTATTATTTAGCCACATATTTACGTGTCTCTCATCATAATAACGATAATTATTATTATAATTCCTGTAGGGTATACACTATTTCTTTTTTTGTTTGAGTCATTGGACTTGCATATAAGTATTTTATAAATGCTTATCTGATGGAACGATTCAAAACTAGAAAATACCTTGGAGACCAGATGAAGTCATTGAGGCCAAATAGTGACATGCCCAAGGTCACATGTGAAATAATAAGAAGGAGAAGGGTTCAAATCCATTTAAAGAATATGCCAGGGGGTGGCTGTGTGGCACAGTGAATAGAGCACCGGCCCTGGAATCAGGAGGACCTGAGTTCAAATCCAGCCTCAGACACTTAACATAAAAACTAGCCATGTGACCTTGGGCAAGTCACTTAACCCCAACTGCCCTCCAAAAAAAGCAAAAAAAAAAAAAAAAAGAATATGCCAAAGGCAGCTAGATGGAATATTGGAGAAAGTGCTGGACTTGGGAATCATGAAGACATGAGAAGGGATGCTGTCTCAGGCACTTGCTAGCTCCATTACCTTTGAACAAGTCATTCAACCTCTCCATCCCTTGATTTCCTTGTATGAAAAATGAAGAAGTTATATTCACTGGCATCTAAGATCTCTTTAAGATTTAAATTTTTTACTCTAAATTAGTATTATGAACATAGTACAATGCTGCCATTTTTACTTAATTTTTCTGAACTTCAGGTTTCTCTGTTGCAGAAATGGGAATAACAATATTTGAACTCAGTGTTACAAGGAGAGCTCCTTAATAACTGTAAATACTATGTAATTGTGAAATCATGTTGCTCATATTACTGTGTCAGGAGAGTGTGAAAAGACCAGGGTCCTAAAATTCCATTCTAGTGGCAAAAAATGCACACCTCCTTCTCTTGTCCCCAGGCAGTATGGCCTTAACAACAATAATCATGAACTGTGATTTGTTTGTTTATTTGTTTGGTTTTTTTAAATTTTAGCACATTTTAAAAAGGATATCTGTAAGTTAGGTGGTGCTGTGAATAGAGTGACAAGCCTGGAGTCAGGGAAAGCTGAGTTCAAATCTGGCCTCAGATCCTTACTATATGGGTGACCCTGGGCAAGTCACTCCACCATCTTTGCCTCAGTTTGTTTATCTGTAAAATGAGCTCAAGAAGAGAAAAAGTGAGCTGGAGAAGGAAAAAGCAAATCACTCTAGTGTGTTTGCCAAGAAAATTCCAAATTGCTTCATGGAGAGTTGAACATGACTGAAACATCTGAACTGCCACAGTAACTAGTGCTTTACCTAGCGAAGGTCAAAAGAGTAAAAAGGAAATAGTGTAAAAGCAGAACAGACAGAGGGAATGAATGACAAAGATGTCAAAATGTATAATAGAGATGAGGTGAAGGGATGAAAAGGAACAAATGACCTGGCTCTTCAATTCATAGTTTGTTGTTGCCAATTTTCACAGCTCTGTGTGACTGATTTGTTATCTTTCTTCCTGCCTCATCCTGCCCACTCTTTTTGCAACCAGAGGGACTAAAAGAAAGGAAAAAAAAACCTTATATTTATGTGTAAGATATTTCTGATGAGATAAAGACACAGGGGAAAAGGCTCTTGCTTCAATTAATTCTGTGCTTGGTAAAATTCCTGTCACTCTTGAAAAACTTCAGCTGCTCTCAATCTGCAGGGATCATTAGCAGGACAAGTAAAACTTTTGGTATAGTTTATGCAAAGAACCTCAGTCACAAAACTGATGGCCTTTGCCAAAGGCAAATGGATAACAGTCCAGAACTTAGCTGTCTGCATCTGTAGTAACACCCCAGGGAACAACTAGGAGAGACTTCAGAGATCATCCCTCCAAATGTTCTCATTTTACAAAGATAGTTCTAATATGTATTTGTTGATAGATGAATCAATCAATTGAATCAAACAAATTAAAAATGAAATATTAAGTGTACAAAGAAAAAATGATATCACAAAGAACTTATAGTCTATTGGGAGAGAGAGCATATGTGTGTGTGAGAGAGAGAGAGAAAGAGAGAGACAGAGACAGCAACAGAGAGAGAGATAGAGAGAGATATAGAGAATTTAGAGAACATATACATAAGTAGTACAAGATGGTATGGCAGGGAGACACTAAAAAATGAAAGATCAGAAAAGACCTCATATAGAAGGTCACATTTGAAGGAAAACTAGCTATTCCAAAAGCACATTTGAGGAATAGATGCTTTACAGACTTGGAGGACAGGCTGTGCAAAGGTGTGGAGAGAGTAAAAGAAGTGTTTTATGTGAAGATCATCAAAACGACCATGTCAGCTAGACTAAAGTGTACATGAAGGGCAGTAAAGTATGGTAATACTGGGAAATGAAGTTAGTGTCAGGCTTTGAAGATTTAAATGAAGCAGTTTATATTTGATTTTTGAGACAATAGTGAGTCACTGGAGTTGATTGAGCTGGGGAGTGGCATGAGGAGATAAATGTACTTTAAAAAATAACCTTCCCAGATACATGGAGAGGGGAGAGATTCAAGGCAGGAAACTGGTTGAGAAATTTTTTTAAATTCTAGGAGGAAGGTAATGATGGTTTCAACTAAGATGATGACTGTGGAGTAAAATAAAGTGGACTAATAAGGGAAATGTAGAGGTAAAATTGAAAAAAAAAACCTTGGCAATTGCTTGAATATCACTAAATTGCCAACTCCTCAAAGACAAGGACTGTCTTTGGACCTTTGTATTCTTGGCATTTAGCCTAGCACATAAGAGATACTTAATAAATGTTTATTGATTTATTGAATGAATGAACACATAGGATAAAAGAGAATGGAGTTGTGGGGGTCTCTGAGGTTATAAACCTTGGCAACCAGAAGAATAGTGGTATCCTTAACAGAAATAGGAAGGTTCAGAAAAAGGTGGAATTAGGGGTGGGGGAAAATAATGAGTTCCATTTTGAACATATTGAGTTTGAAATGTCTGTAGGTTACCCACCATGAAATATCTAATAGGAATTTGGTAATGTGGAACTGGAGCTGGGGTGGCTAGGTGGCACAGTGAATAAAGCACTGGCCCTGGAGACAGGAGGACCTGAGTTCAAATCTGACCTCAAACACAAAACACAAAAACTAGTCATGTGACTTTGGACAAGTAACTTAATCCCAATTACCAACTAAAAAGAAAAAAAAGGAACTGGAGCTAAAGAGAGAATTCAAGAATATAGTTGTGAGATCAGTTTGCCAAGAACAACAATTACATCCCTGTGGAGGCTGATGAGATTACAAGACAGAAATACTAGAGAGAAAAGATGTGATAAGATAAAGGCTTGGGTTTCAAAGAAACTAAGATGGGTCAGATAGATAGAAGATGAACCAAGATAGAGCAGTTCCATGAAAACTCAGAAGGAAGACATTATTTGCAAGAATAATGTGGTCAGCAATGACAAACAGTGCAGAGACTTCAAAAGAATGAGGAAGGAAAAGGGCCACAAGTTTGGTAATTAAGGGACTGCTAGAGAACAATTTCAGTTGAGTCAAGGATTATGAAACCCAGATTGGAAAGGCTTAAAAATCAAGAGAAGAGGAAGCTGAGGCTATTACTATAGACAGATTATTTTCTAGCAATTTATCTGTGAAAGGGAGTAGAGATTCATGGTGACAGCTTTAGGGGAAGATAGAATCAAGTGAAAGTTTTTAAGGGTGGGAGGAAATATCAAGTAAATGACTGTTCAAGGTTCCCCAGATAACACTGGCTCTAGGACTGGAAACCACATCTCCTGACTTAGAGTCAGGATTTTCCATGTTTTGAGAAGCCTAATTAGACCATTTACAAAATATGGGTTATGTGTAGAAAGCAACCACATCTACAAATGGACTGGTTTCTGTATTTGGGCTAATATATATACTTGAACTTTTTGCTTGTCATTCTGTAATTAAAATATATTTCAAAAAATTTAAGAAGAGAATAAAATAAAATGGGTGGAAGCCTTAATTTCATCAGTGTGCAGGTTTCCAGGTATGAAAATTTCAACGTATCCACAACTTATGGTCTCAGAAAGTTCCCTAGAGCATTGAAAGTTTAAGTAAATGTTGTCAGAGCAGTCAGCTGCCTGCCAAAGCAAGACCAGAGCAGTCCCTCTAATAGTACATAGGCACAGACACTATTACAATTGGAAGAAAGCATAACTTACAAGTTGCTTCTCTCCTAAGTTACAGAAGCAAATAACTCAAGTGCAAACCTATTGAAAGCATGTCCTCAGCTGACAATTGCTGGTGGGTCCCAACTGAGGTTTTGGGGGCAGAAAGTGAAATATGAGAAGTTTAGAAGGGGATGCTTGTGGTCTGGGAAGCTGCTAACTTCTCTGGTGTCAGGGCCCTTCTTCCAGCATTAGTGCAGCTGAAGCACAGATACCCATAGCTCTTTATTTGGTAAGTTTGCTGTTCTAGATTTGACTGTTTTAATTAACAATTTTTACTTTCTGCTAGAATCACAGACATAGTTTATGAAACTCTTAGGAACATAAACTGAGTTAAATCACAGTGCGCAAATGTGCTTTAACTGCCTTTTTTTTTTTTTGCTTTTTTGGAGGGTAATTGGGAGTTAAGCAACTTGCCCAAGGTCACACGGCTAAGTTTTGGTTTAAGTATCTGAGGCCAGATTTGAACTCAGGTCTTCCTGACTCCAGGGCCGGTGCTCTATTCACTGAGCCATCTAGTCACCCCCCCTTGCAATGTTGAATATTATTCTTCTTTACGCGTCAATTACTTCAGAAGAATAAGGAAAGGGTAAATATTGTCAAAAAAGCTAGTGGTGATGAAAGTAAGAAAACATCATTAAATTATCCTAAAAGTAGTATAAAGTTAGTCAGAGTTAGATACAACTGATGATCAGTGTTCTCCACTTGTATGTACAAAATGACAAGAGAACTTAATAAAGACAACTAAAATATTGAGAGGACTTCCTATGGCAAATTTATGAGATGTGGCATGGCTAATAATCCCACATGATGGGATCTTCATACTGGGATGGAACATGGAATTGGCAAGAAACGGTGTTCCACTCAGAGTACTAAAGAAAGTGTTGGGGTATACATACTTATGTATGAGTACATACACAGACCATAACTGAAATACATAACAATATAGAATGCTACTTGTGAGATCAGTCCTGGGGGAGTGGAAGATAGATACCACTTATGCTGTATGAATGTCACTTGACTAGAGGAAAAAAGAAAACATATTGATGCAGTTGGAAGCAGTCAAAGGACCAGAGTCAAAATGTGCAATACGTCAGCTTGTGGAAAGATCCCCTTCAGCAAGACATGAAAGGCAGCCAGCTAGGAGCAATTTATTAGAATGAGGCTCTGGCACATACATTTTAATGAAATCCAATTCCCTCCTTAATTAGGTCACATCAGTAAAAATTTATGCAAATTTATGGGCTCTCAATGAGTTTGTCAGTAGTGAAAATCTAATACATCATTTGTAAAAGCAACATTTTGTGTAGGTTTCTTCCTCCTCTCTCCCTTAATCCTGTCATTATGCAGCCATGCCAATGTCATGCTGAGGCTGTGATTTGGACCAGGAAAAGAATGTGTTGGTACCAGTTAAACAATCAGATAGTTGATGTGTTTTTGAACAAATTTGAAAGGTGAGAGCAGGACAAGGGGAGGGGGAAAGGAACTCACATAATTAAAGAGTCACACCTTTAGCACTTTTAACATAAGCACTGTTTTTTATTAGAGGAACTCTTTACAATAACAAAAGACTGTTTCTAAAAGGGAAAAATATGCTTGACTTGAATCTATGGGGAAATGTATGTATTAACTAAATGTAAATGACCTTGTAATTATGATGATCTCCTTACTAAAATGAACAAATCATTCTTTTTTCTCTCTCTCTTTTCACTATTTCATAAACACACTTAACAAGGAATCATTCCCTCTATACTTCCATTTCAGGATGTGCTTCTTTCTTTCCACAGTCAAATTTTATAGCTTTATAATTTTGGAGCTAGAAGGAACCTTATAAGATATTCAGAGTAAACCCCTCATTTCAGAGAAAAGGAAAATGTGGCACAAAGAGCATAACCTTGGCTCAGTGTGACAACATGGTTGGGATTCAAATTGTTTTTATTTGAGTTTATCCAACATACTTTCTATTATACAATGGTGATTTTCTTCTTTGGTAACCTTTTTCATTCATTCAACCAAAATTAACTGAGCACCTACTAGTTGCAAGGTATTATGTGATTTAATGGAGGAAACAAATACAGCATTATATATTTAGACCTGAATGGAATCATGTGGTCCAATCTTGTTATTTGAGAGAGAAATGCCTCATTTTCTTCTAGGCACTTTACTGAATGGTGTAGAAAGGGATTTCTTTCCAGAACCTGTACCTTCCAAGATAGAGAATATTGAAATCTGTACCAATGCAAAATCAGTTTCAAATTCAAATTCAGATCTCTCAAATCATAACTGTAGAATCGATCATATATAAAAAATAGATCACAACAAATTGGCTCTGCATCCATACCATGATTAATTTTATCTGCTGTTGTTGAAATAAAGATCAGTGTTTAAGACCTTTAAAATACTGACTGATAATATTATGAAAAAAGAGATATGCTCAAAATAGTCTATATTTAAGTATGACAATATGTTTCCTATTAAAATTATCAATATTGAAACACGAGTAGGGGTTAAAAATTGAGAATTTTCTCATGTTGAAGATGTAACAAGCTCAATTTAATTCTGCCATTCTAATTTTAAAAGTAACACTAAACAAAGACAAAATTGTCATGTCTTCAAATTATCACTGGAAAATGTATGTATTACTTTAATTGCACCTTCATTTTCCTGAGCCACTTCTAGATCAGACAAAGATTTACCTTCTTAAAAGTTATAATTTTCTTCATACTTACCCCTGATTTCAGTTACCTGCTCTCACGTTGAAGGCATGGAAGTTGGACACTTCTAGATTTGTACAATACAATAAAAAACATTTTAAAAAAACCATGTAATAGAAGTTATTCTGATACACATAAAGGCGCCCAAATTGGGAATTGCATCATTAAAACTTTTTTTCCATGGAAGGAGTCTATTATAGACAGATTTTGTTAAGGAACTAAGAATAAATAGCTTAGAATACATATTATTGCCAATTTTTAATATATTTGGAATTTTCCTCCTGTAGAATGTCTTGATTTTAAGGACAAGTAGGTTCAGAAGTATCAGAAAGTTGATATAGGTAAGCAGTACACACACACACACACACACACACATACACACACAAATAATGTCCTGATACAATACTGTACATTTATTTCAATAACACATATTTTCATAACACAGATGAATTTTTATAGAAAACTATGATGTTTGAATTAATGTCTCATTATTGATTTTTTATTTCTACCTACATTTCCAAGATGTGATGTGGAGACATATTACAATGTTCTATTTAGGCTTACTTTTCAAGTAAATGTCTTTGTTTTGATCTAAATGTATCTGCTGGCTGACTATCACAGGTAAATATAATGGTAGGGGCTTGGTAATGTGAACCCACAAAGAAATTTGTGTTAAACAACTGTCATCTCAAGGAGCCCAAGTTGCAAATATAAGTTGATGTGTAATTTGAAGCAGATGACACCAGTACCTCAAGCTCCATCACAGCAGGTGCTATTTCATTTTTGTTATGTATTGCCAATGCCTTGCATACCACCTAATATTTAGTAAGCACCTAATAAATTCTTTTTATTGATTGATAAATGAAAGAAAAATTCATGCTATTGAAGTCTACCATCTATAATGTATCATGGCACTTAAATTTATTTTACTTCAGTTGAAATTAAAAATAACACAAATATACTATTAGTAAAGAGCACACATATAGATATATGTCTACATGTAATACAGTTGCTTCAGGGCTTCTCAGAAGTTACTTTGTTACCATATTGTCCTATATTTCTTAATCTTCTCTACAGTTCATATAATTTTATATGAAGAAATAAACACATGAAAATGATTATTAAATAAATTCACAAAATTAGGTCATTAAATATAGAGGACCACTGTGTCAAGTTAGGGTTTTAATGATGGAAGATATGATTTTAAAAATATAATTCTGTCATTTAGCATTCTGTTTTAAAAAAAACCCTTCCATAGCCAACTTATTTCAATCAATTTTCAGCAGGGGCCTGTGGAGATATATTGTTGAAACACGCTATACTTTTCAACATCAGAAACACCACAGCAGGGCTATTTAATGGACTAGCTCCACAGCCTGGCACAGCAGTAAAGGTCAGAGCAGGTACAAATTAAGAGTAAGGAATTACACAACACACAATTAATCCTTCCTGCCTACAGTAACCTGGTTAACAAAAGAATGACACTTTTTTCCTGAATGTTCGTTTTGTCAGGGGTGACACAGTTTCACAGGGGTGACTTATACTTCTAGCTCAACATTTTGCTCATATTAAGTGGAAAGAGAAAAAGAGAGGAGAGAGGAAGATAATGGAAGTGGAGAAAGGAGGAGAATGAGAAGGAGGAGGAGGAGAAAGGAGAAAAAGAAGGTAAAAAAGAAGAAAGAAGCATGTAAATGTGGAAAGTAATGTTATAAAACAGGATAACTCAGACAGAAGGGGCAGCTAGAACTGAAGCTTATTTTTTAGCAAATGACACTATGTTGTGAACTTATAATATGAACTTTTCTTTCCACTGATTTACTCATTTCGTGGCATGTTATGTCATAGAAGTGACTCTCAGTACCTAAAGGCAACAGAATAGCAGGTCCTATAAAGCTGGAAAGGCTGTAATTATTTACCCCTTCTCGTATTATATATCTGTCATAATAGCCTAAATATATACAGACTGACTTCAGATTAGAAGGTTGGTCAATAATAGACAAATTCTTCTCTGCACAGCATTCCTCAAAGATCATTTCCTAAAAGAAGAGACTGTGTACTGCAGAAATGTGTGCCCCAAATGATGAAATCATCAGTCCTTTTTTTAACAGAATCTCTCAATTTAAAGAAACTACAGAAATCATCTGAAAAAATCTTGATGTGAACAGGACTTTTTTTAAATAACATTTTGATTCCACATAAAGAACTCTTACAATGTGCAATCCACTTTCTTTAAAATAATATATTCTAGTATGGGATAGTGCTAATTGTTGGAAGGTTTTCTCTTATGTTGAGCTAAAATCTTCTCTGCAGTATTCGCTTAAGTTCAGAAATATGGATAGGGATACATACTGGCACCATGAATTTAACATTGTAGGTAAATTCTAAATAAGGATATCCACTCTACCAAAGCATATTGACACCCATTCTGCAAATTGTCTTAGAAAGTTGCCTAGAGCACTGAGCTCTCTGCAACTTATAGTTGTAGAGAGCTGCATGAAGTATTGAAAGCTTATGTAACTTGTCCAGGGATGTACATTCAAGTGTGTGCTAGGAAAGGGACTTGAACCCATTTTTGCCCTGTTTCAATGCTGGCTCTCTAACTACTATGTCATGCTGCCTCACTGTTAAGATATGCTGAAGTAATAATATCTCTCAATTACAAATCATTTCATGCTTTCATTGTGTTTTCTTCATAACTACCCCCATCACATAAAGAACTAATGATCATAAAGACAAGATTTTTAAAATCCTATTGTGACTTGATCTCCCTTGTGTAGTGACCCATCCATCAAAATAACATTTTCAGGGGTATTGTTTTATGAGTAGCTTTAAGTACATGGTATTTTCATGGAGTTTTACTAAAAATTAAAAGCAGAAAGAAATGGGAATAATCAATAAAAAAAGGAACTGTGGAAAAGGTAAAGAGATTTTCTGGATCATTGCCATTCAATCAGTGTCTGCCATAGCCAGCTAAGGGATGACTTTGGTGACTTTATATACCTTGTCTTAATATACTTTGGCTGGATCTCAGAAACAACTTGGAAGCAGACAGGAGAATATAGAAAAGGTCACATATAAATGATGTGTTTCATTCTGAGGTTTCACAATTCCCTGGGATTCAGAGCTGTGAGAATCAGGGTTGTGCTGTCATAGCCAAGCAAAGGCATCTATTTAAAGCTATCACCACAAGCTGTTGGCCGCTGCTGTGTTGATCAGGGTTCTTGAATGACAAATGAAAAGACACTTATTTCTTCACAGACTCAAACTTCGTGATAATATAATTATTCCTGGATAAAAAGAGAAGTGAGTTATTTAAAACAATGTCAACACCAGGAGTCAAGCTAATACAGCAATGACTATTAAAACTCTGACCACCTGCCTTGCCACAAATTGTGGCAAAGTGCTATCTGTAAATTACCACAATGAAGAAAAAAAAATTTTGCACCACCAGTTAAGATGTGAATTAGTTCAAATGTCCTGGAAAATGATCTGGAATAATATGAGAAAAGTCACTAAACTCTTACTAATCTTTGATCAGCATTCCCTCTATTGGTCATTTACACCAAGGAGATCAGAAAGAAAAAGGTTTTATATGTACCAAAATTGTCATAACAGCACTTTAAGTGAAGGAAGAAAAATGGAAACTAAGTGAGTATTCATAGTTCATGAAATAGCTAAACCAATAAAAAGGAAATTTTAAAATACACACTATGCGCTAGGCACTGAGTGAAGTCCTGCATATACAAATATGAAGATTGAAATGCTCCCTATTCTCAAGAAAATTAAAATCAAGTGAGTAAAAGAATTAAAATACTTTTCTTGGCAACATGGAGTAGTGGATATGAATTTGCCCTTGAAATCTTGAAGTTCTAAATTCTAGTCCCTACATACCATGAGATCTTGGGTTAATCACTTCACACTTAATACAATCTTTGGCATATATTAAGGGCTTAACAAATGCATATTGACTAACTTAATCTCTCTGTGATTTACACAATGCTTTAAGACTACAAGTTGCAGATAAGGTGCCAATTTGCATTAGTAGCTAGGGTTTCCTCACTTAGGAATTCCACACTTATTGAAATCAGAAAATCAATGATACCTACTCCTTCCAATCATTCTTCAACCTTTTGGAGTCTGGCTTCTGACTTCATCACTCAACTAAAACAGCTGTCTTCAGAGTTACCATTAAACTTTTCATTGCCAAATCTAATATGCTATATTTGACATTACTTACCTCCTTTTCCTTTTGATACATTGTCATCTCTGGGTTTTCTAGATACTAGTCTCATGGTTCACCTATCAGTCTGACCATTGTTTTAGTCTTCTTTACTAACTATCCATATCATGGGCCTTAGTTATGTATAGTACACCAGGGTCTATCTTAGGTTCTTTTTTTCTCTTCTTCTTCAGATATGTTTATTAAGAACCTCATAATTTCCAGTGGGTTTAACTATCATCTCTAGCTGAAGATACCAAGATCTATGCATCCAGTCCCAGTCTTAACCTTGACTTTTGGTCCCACCTTACCAACTGCTAATTGAACATTTTAAATTGGATGTCCCAAAATATCTTAAATTCAATGTATCCAAAACTGATCTCATTATTATTCTTTCTAAACCCTACCCTCTTCTAAAACGTTTCCCATTTCTGTCAAATGCAATATCAACTACTCTTACAGGTCTGTTAACATATCCTTATTCTGGTCTCTTCATTCTCCCAAATCCCACATTTCCAATCACCTGTCAAATCTTTCTGTTGCTATCTTCACAACATATTTTACAGATGCTGCAAAGAAGTCAAAAAGGTTGATGATCTTGAGAAAAGGTCATCAGATTTAAAAACTAAGACACCACCAATAACTTTGGAGAGAATATTTGCCATGAAACAAATGGTATCAGTTTAGCATGTTTCAGTGGTTGGACTCTGTGGCTGTGCTATGCCAGGGTGCTAAATTATGAATAATCAAAACAAGATAATCTGTACAGATACAAATACATCTAATATTAACTCTAATTAAAACACTAAGTACTTGCATTTTTAAAATTTGTCCAGGTATCATTAAAAGACATGTAAAACACAGACAACATACTGAGTACTGAACTTCACAATAAAAGAAGGGGAAGGGAATATACATTTATATAGCAGCTCCTACATACCATTGTAATGGCAAGCAATGGAGAACTTAGATCCTTGTTTCAGTTATTCAAGCTTTTAGCTTCTTGTTTCAGTTCTTCAAGTACCTTTGAGCTCTACCTATGATTTGGAGGTGGGAAGAACTTGCTGATGCAACAGGAAGGGGCAAAATAGGAAGGAGCTGATGATATAAAAGCTTGAGCACAAGCTAGAACTTAGCAGAATTGAGAAGGAGAACACTTGTGGCATCTGGCACTCTGTTCTGTCTATGTTGATTTGTGTTTGTGTTACTTTGTCAGACAGAAGTGTTCTGTTGACTTCCAATTGTGTTACTTTCCCAGATAGAAGGATTCTATCTGTTGATTGTATTACTTTATCAGACAGAAGAACCCTGTTGGTTGGTCTGTGTTGATTTAACAGGTAGAAAGTGAACTGATGATAGTGCTGGCAATGCATATAAGCATTGTTGTTACTCTGCTAAGTTTGATGTGTGAAGCTGGACCAGGAGCTGGGAGGGTCCTACCTATGAATCCATGTGACAGTTGGGTGAATTCAGGAAAGAGCTGGGAGCATGGAAGAGGAACCATGGAGTTTGGGCGTTTGTTATTTAAGTTGAAGAACAGATTATGACAGGGGTAGGCGCCCTAGGGTAGGGGAGAAAGGAAGGAGACAGGGAGATGAGAGCCTCTCATCTGTGTTTCCTCTAAGTAGGGTTGATGCTGATTTCTAATACTGGTCTAGGGTACACAAGGAAGTACACAATAAGATGTGGTTCCAGGGCTAAAAGTTGAGGAAAACACCAGGGGGTGGCCAGAGTTACACATCAAGTAAGAGGTGGGGGCTGGGATTCTTCTTGGATCAGCAGCACTGCTTCCTTTTAGGGACTAAAGCCTAGAGATAAGTTCTATCTCACATATTTCTTATAAAACACCCTTGTAGTTAGAGTATTTGTGCTGAGTGGAGCCAAGATGGTGGAGTAGAATTACAAACTTGGCCTGAGCACTTACTCCAACCAATTCTAACACATGTAAAAAAATGACTCTAAACAAAATTTAGAGCTACAGAACTAACAAAGTGACAGAGAGAAACAAATCTACCACTGAAGACAGCCTGGTGGGCTGACAGGAAAGGTCTATTATAGCATATTGGGAACTGAGCTCATGCCCCCATGAGCTGAAGTTCTGGCCCCAGAGTGGCCCCAACCAGCGGCAGTCAGAGAAGACTTCAGGAGAGTGAATCACCAGCAGTTGTAGTGGTTTCCAGACTTCTCAACCCCATAAAAAACAAAAGAACAAGTAAAAGGTCAGTGTGAACTCTGCTGGGAAACAGGAGGATGTAAGAGCACAGTCTGGCCCCTACCTTGGGGTGAGAAGGAGCACAGGAAAAGCAGCTATGCAGCTGTCATGGCATGGCTGCCTCAGGAGCTCATGGACTGCAGACTGCAGGGGGACCAAGGGATCATTCAGAAGGTAATCACCCTTGTTTTACCATGCGTGGATCTGTATTGTGGTCTTGGGTGGTGGTCCTGGGGTGTGTGGCCAGTGAGCCAGAGATTGTGGGGGTTATAGAGAAGGAGTCCTCCTAATAGCTCCAGCAACTACGAAAACCCCAGCTATTTGGGACAAAGCTCTGTCTATTATGGAAGCAGAGTTCTACTGTGGCAAAAAGCTCAAAATTCAAGGAACTGTCAGGCAATATGAGCAAGCAGAGGAAGCACAAACAGACCATAGAATCCTTTTTGGGGGGTCAAAAAGGATCAAGGCATGGAGTTGAAGGAAGACAGCAAAGTCAGAACTCCTGCATCAAAAGCCTCCAAAAAAAATATTACCGGCCATGGAGGAGCTCAGGAAGGATTTTGAAAATCAAGTAAGAGAAATAGAGGAAAATTTGGGAAGATAAATTAGAATGATGCAAGAAAATCATGAAGAGGGAGTCAACAGCCTGCTAAAGGAGACCCAAATATACACTGAAGAAAATAACACTTTTAAAATAGACTAACTTAAATGTCAAAAGACTCCCAAAAAGCCAATGAGGAGAGTACCTTAAAAAATTGAATTGGCCAGGTGTTAAAGAAATTTAAAAAACTCATTGAAGAGAATCACTCCTTCAAAATTAGATTGGAAAAATTGGAAGCTAATGACTTTCTGATAAATCAAGATATTATTTAACACATCCTAACAAATGAAAAAAATTGAAAGCAATGTAAAATATATCATTGGAAAAACCACTGACCTGGAAAATAGATCCAGAAGAGACAATTTTAAAATTATTGGACTACCTGAAAGCCATGATAAAAAAAAGAACTTAGAAAGCATCCTTCAAGAAATTCTCAATGAAAATTGCCATGATATTTTAGAATCAGAGGGCAAAAGAGAACATGAAAGAATTCACCTATCACCTCTTGAAGAAGATCCCCAAAAGAAAACTCCTAGAAATGTTATAGCCAGATTCCAGAATCCTGACACCAATGAGAAAATATTACAGGCTGCCAAGAGGAAACAATTTGAATACTGTGGCAACACAATTACGATAACCCAGGATCTGGTAGCTTCTACATTGAGGGATTGAAGGGTCTGGAATATGATTTTCTGGAGATCAAGGGAGGTAGGATTAAAATCAAGAATCACCTACACAGCAAAAGTGAGTATAATGTTCCAGGGGAAAATATAGTCATTCAGTGAGGTGGAGGACTTTCAAGCACTCTTGCTGAAAAAACCAGAACTGAACAGAAAATTTGACATTCAAACACAAGAAGCATGAGAAGGTAAACATAGGAAAGAAATCATAAGGAACTTTTCAAATTTGAACTATTTACAGGCCAATATGGAAAAATGATAATAGTAACTTATGAAGCTTTTCTTAGTATTACGCTAGGTGAAGGGAATACAAATGTGTGTGTGTGTGTGTGTATATATATATATATATATATATATATTTAT
>CM053598.1:182426249-182455091 GCA_028646575.1 Pseudocheirus occidentalis
GACAAAATGGGGTTAATCATCCCACATAGAAGAGGCAAGGGATAACTGTTACTACTTTACTTTCATTTACTCTCATTGAATTTGGCTTAGGGAAGGAATGACATAAACTCTAAACTGGGTATCTTGCCACACAGGAGAGTAGGGGAGACAGGGATGAGAGGTGGGATGACAGAGGGGAGGACAGGGTCTGGGGGAGGGTTGCTGGAAGCACACACTTCAGTAAAGAGACAAGGAGAGGCTTGAGAATAGAACAAGGGGGGGGCGGGATAGGAAGGAGGGACATATAATCATCCTCTCAAAATATATCCACTGTGGAGATGTCCTGTGCATTTGCTTGTCCTTCTAGTGGGGATGGGTGAGAAGGGAGGAACCAAAAGAATCTTGAATTTGAAGCTCTACAATCAAATGTTAAAAAATTATATACATATATATATATGTATATATATATATATATATAATTATTATTAACTATATGCAACTGGGAATTAAGATATACAGGCACTGGGCTAGGGAGACCCTCCCTGCCCTACCAGAAAGTTAGAGGGGCATTTGAGGAGGACATAAAAGAGAGCAGATTGGGGGAGGGGCTTTGCAGTGGAATCACTCTTTTGGGGTTGGGGTAGGGGAAAGACAGGGGGAAAATGTGTAACTCAAAATCTGATGGAAATGAATGATGAAAACAAGAAAATAAATAAAATAATTAATTTTTTAAAAAGACGTCATTCAGAAAGTCCTTAATTCAATTATCCTTGAGGAGCAATCATCCTTAAGGGATACAAAGCAAAAAGGTCTCCCACTCCTAAGTCACATTGTCTTAATCTCATCAGTCACAAAGTCTTCTTTAATCTTGATTGGAGACTATCCAACCATCCTTAACTCAATCATCCTTAAGGAGTACAAAGGATAAAATTCTCCTACCCATAGGTCACAAAAAATCATGATCTTGTCAGTCAGAACTAAGTACCCAAGGAGACATCCTTTCATCTTGACTTGAGGATGACTTCCAAACTCAATGTTTCCTCTTCCATGTTCCCAGCTCTTGTCTGAATTTACCTAAGCATTACTTGGATTCACAGGTAGGCATCCTCCAGCTCCTGTTTCAGTTCTAGCTCCAGCTCAAAGTTCATGGTGATCAGTCCAGCTCAAGCCCAAGTCTCTGTTTCTGGGAAGAGAAAACTTAACAGAGCCAAAATATCTCCACACATCAAATTTATCAGAGTAGCAACAATATTCATGCACATTGTCAGCACTATCATCTCAATCCACTTTCTGCCTGTGAAATCCACACAATTCCACAAACAGGATGCTTCTGTCTGACAAAGAAACACAATTCAACAGATAGAATGCTTCTGCATCACAAAGTAACACAAACATAAATCACCACAGACAGAACATACAAACAAAATGCTGGACATGACAAGTGTTCTCCCTCTCAGTTCTGCTTGTTCTCAGCTTGTGCTCCTTGCTTTAATATGGTCTTTTGGCAACTTCCTCACACTGTGGGTTTCACAGGTTCTGTTTCTAACAAAGACTTCATATAATCACAGACAGGATCAAAGACACTTGAAGAACTTAAGCAAGGACCTAAGTACTCCTTTGCTTGCCATTACAGTTTCCTTAGCAGTAAAATGAGGTGGAACTCAGTGGCTTCCTAGCTCTAAATCCGGGAATACTTTGATTCTGTATAAAATAAATAAATTGACACATCCATTCCTCAAAGAGGCACTAAAGTTAATACTTATTGAAGATTTTCATTTTTTTAATGAAGAAAAGGGAGAGGAGAACTGATAACTGCCCCCACACACACACACACACACTTGCATATTTCTGATGATGGAACTACCATAATCTAAATCCCCCATTTGGAAGCTTTGTCATTATCTTTGAACCTTTTCCTCTCTTACAAATCACAGCCATTCAATCAGCTCCTGATTTCTGCCAGTTCTATGCCTGCAATATCTCATCTATGTTTCTTTTACCATTCCCATTTTGGCTTAGCATCTAATCATCTCTTCTGTGAACTACTGGAATCACCTCTTAGTGTTTCATTCTTTCAATATCTTCTATACCCTATCTGTTGCCCATATAATCAATGAACTTTTATTCAAAACACCATCAATGTCTTCCCCTTTTACTACTGTATGAATGATTATATTACCACTTAAGGCCTTCTACAGTCTAGCTCCAAAATGGTTTTTTAGCATTAACTTATGACATTTATTTTACACTTAAACTTCATAGCATTTTACAATAAAACCTTCAACTCTTCTTAAACTCTATTTTCAAGGGTTTTAAACCAAAGATGTTTTTGCTGAATAAATCCATCTGAGGTAGGATGGGGTTGGAGGAGCAGGGGGAAATTTTTTTTCTCCTTAAACCTTTCTTCCAAAATAGTATTTTTATCCATGAGAAACAGACATATACACAAAGGTATTAAAAGGTTCACTGGGCCATCAGCTCTACCTATTCAGTAGCCAATAAAAGAAATAGGGATTACCTAATTATTTCTAACTTTCTGGCTCCCTCAGCAATGAATTATGCCCAAATGGTTGCCTAGAAGCAAGAAGGGCAGTTCTGAGCATGCTCTATTTAAACCATGCTTCCTCTATGAAAATGGAAAAGAACAAAAAAAATCAACTCAACCTTGTTGAGACCTACAATAGCAACAGATAGTAAGAGAATAGATAATAGAAATAAAGTCTTTCTGACTGAAACTAGAGAAAAATTCATTTGTATGAGAGAAACAGAGAAAGAAGTGGAGAGAGAGGGAGACAGAGAGGATAGTCATGTGCCAAGCCCTTGGAATTCAAACAAGAGAAGACAACACATAAATGGTAACTTACATTGTACTTATTGATTGGATGAGAAACAACAATTTCTTGAGGACAGTTACCTTAGTGATGAGTTCGCTGAAGAGAGTAAGCTACTGACTGTTAACATGCATTTTTTTTCCTGTTTCTGACTAACGTCTTGGGGGGATTCCCTGTCTTGGCCACAGCTTCTATTACAAAGGTCTCATTAATCTACTCGGTATTAAAAAAACACTTTAAGTGGAGAGGATGAATGTGGCTACATAAATCAATATATCTGTATGTATGTATGTGTATTCATACATATTATAAAAATATGTAAAGGAAAAGGGAAATAAAACATTCCTGATACTGTTTTGACTGTTATTCATTGGTCTGGCTACTATTGTCAAGCCTCCCAACTCAAATCAAGCTATTATTGGTCATAAGGTTTTATTCCTGGACCTTCTTTGTTCTCATAGAATCACAAATTGAGAACTGAGCTAACCTTCCATAAGAAGTATATTGTCCCTTCAACTCCCTATTAGAATATATGTTCCCCTTTATGTTTTGCTCCTACTAGAAGATATGCTTGCCTATTTATTTTCAGTCCTTAGCACTGTCTAGCACATAGTAAGTTCTTAATAAATGCTTTATGTTTATCTATTTAGTCTGTTCATCTGTCTATGGCCCCAAACTCTGCAATGGGAGCCTCATTATTCTATTCTATATTAAAAAAATCATTTTACTACAAATGGCAAGGAAAGATATGTCTATGCACATTTAAACACAATAGACATATATATATATATGTGTGTATCTATGTATATAAGTATGTATAAGTGCCTGTCTTATAAACAGTTAATCTTATTTTATAGCTTAAATTAACTTGCCTTTCCTCAAGAAACAGAAAAAGTTTAGTTGCCTTTCTTATCAACAAGAAGTTAAATTCATGCATAGAAAAATAAGGTATCACATATTAAAATTTTGATAGAAAGAGGAGATTTTGAAAATTCACAAAATCTATGTAAAATCCCTTGCATCAGTTTACCCATAAGATTACTCCAAATAAAATCCTTCTTGATGGGCTGGAACACTGTCGATTAATGAAGTAATAAACTTCCATTCTTGCATGAATAGGTCAGAGAAGAACACATGACTTCTGTTATTAATAATTAAATCAAGACTAGTTGTTTTAGTGATGATGGCACATCACTATTAGCTGTTAGCTGAAATGAACCTTCCACAGGGACTGCCTATGAGAAATGCAATTAAGGGCCATCTGAGCCATAGAGCCTCAGAGTGCATGTGGAATAATAAATGGGTTTCAAAGATTTACAAGGAAATGATTCCATTGAGGGAATCTAGTGACACATAAACCACCAGAGCTCAGCCTTCAAATGGCTTCTAATTTTTACCAGAACTCTGGGATGGAATTAATTCCATGTAAATCACTGCAAAACATCCATTCTGTGTTATAATTTGAAGATCTGACAATGTGTGTGAGCTTTTTGGGAGGGAGAAGGGGGTGGCACTGAAACATTTAAAATAACCGACACATTAATTATTGAAGGAGACATGCTAAGAATTATTCAAACTATTCCAGTGCTCCAGTTGTGGCAGGCTTGATTCTGCAGTCATCAGTCAGTCCTGAATCCTCCTGATTTCTGCAGGGGGTTTATGAGATGCAGAACCACAAAACATACCACACCCGCATTTTCTATCTTAGCTGATTTCTTTGAACTAAAATTCACAGTTTCCTTGAGGAAATGATATGTTTAGATAGCTCCATATTACAATTTATCATCTTTCCATTCTCAAATTGATTTTCATGGCAACTTCCAGGAATAACAGAACACTCTTGGGCAGTGGAGTCTGGAGAAATCTACAAAAAAGTTTTGGGAAAAGTGGGCAAATACTTGACTTGGGGAGAATGGGTCATACACTGTATTTTGCAGCACAAACTAGAACAGATTTGTTTTTCACCTGGAACCTTGAAAACAAGAACTGTATATGTTCAAGTTTTCAAAATAAAGTGAGATTTTTGTATTTTAAATAAGAGCCTTTTTTATTCTGAATTCACAAAGTTTCATGCATGAGTCATATCCCATCCTCAAATAATTTATCCAATGGGATTTTAGCTGCTATTTGAATATGATAATAACTCAAACAACTAAATTAAAATAAGATATTATGATACCATATACTTTTGAAAAGACAACAGGTACTCCAGTTATGTCACTTTTATTGATTGTATCTATAATCCTATGGAAATATACTATGCCAACTATGGAGGTTAAACTACAATTAATTATTTTTGTCCCCTTTTGGCATGCAAGAGATAAAGAAAAGAAGCAAATGATATATGCATAATAAATTGTAGATAACAACCCATCTTTTTGTCTTCAAAATGATGCATTTATCTTGGTTTTCAGAGACAAGCCTGTGAAATACAAAAGGTAATATTACCCAGTAACCTCCTTTATGGAAGGATATTGACAGGTCTGAGAACAAGTGGAGGAAGCAGATCAAAAATGTAAAATCATTCCACATAAAGGAGGAACTAGGCTTCTCTTCATCTTGATGCATGGCAAGTTCTAAGTAATCTCTGTTCCAAGAGAGACAAAGCTTAACAAAGCCACAATATACATTGTCAGTGTCCTCATCAATTTCCTCTCTGCCTGCAGACCAGTCTCAGGACCCCTGAACCAATGGCAAGGTTCCAAGACCCCTGAAACAATAGAACTGTCCTTTACCAGCAGAAAATCTGGCAAAACAACACCAAAACAGACAGGCAAAATACCAGCATCACAGTTATGCCTCCTCAGTTCTTGGCAGCTCCAGGTGGCAGCTCTCAACAGTCCTGGGCAGCTCAAACTGACCCTCAGTGGTCCTGGTGGCTTTAGTTGGCAGATGTTTCTCTCTCCCAGCAACTCTGGCTCCCAGCAATTCTCCTCTCTCTCTGCCTCCATGATACTGCTCCCCAAAAGTTTTTCTGCCTCTCTCTCTGCTTGAGCCTTCTCTCTGCTTGGGCCTCCCTCTAAATTCATGGCACCAGCTCCTCCCAGTTCAGCCCTCTCTCTTAATATCAAGTAGTCCATCCCAGAAGTGGGATTCATAAGGTGTGGTCTTCAACACTCAACCCAAAAACCAAGCCAAAACAGTGGGATCTCTAAATTTCATTACCATTAGAGTGCTCTATTCACTGCACTGTATAGCTACCCCAAATTCGGGATGTTTAATTGGTTCTTTTCCCAACTTTTTAAAGTTACATTCTCAATTTATTGATCTGATCTTTCTCTATTATATTAATGGAAGAATTTAGAGATGTAAGTTTTCCTCTATATATTTCTTTGATGGCATCACATAATTTTTATGTTGTCTCATTGATGTCATTCTCTTTATTGGAATCACTGGTCATTTCTATGACTTGCTCTTTGATCTACTTTTAATAACAATAAAATTCTTAGAAGCTGTAATTATCATCTTTCCATATAAGAATATAAGCATTTTAACCTTATTGATTCTCTTATGATTTCTCTTTTATGTTTCTTTTGAGTGCTGTATTTGACAATCAGTGTTTTGTATTCAGCTCTGGTCTTTTTTCAGGAATGCTTGAAAGTCTTGTATTTTAATAAATATACATTTTTTCCTAATGAAGGATTATATTCAGTTTTTATGGATAGGTTATTCTTGCTTGTAATCTTAGCCCATTTGCCTTCAGGAAGATCATATTCCAAGTCTTCCAGTCCTTTAGTAGGGAAGCTGCTAAATCTTCTCTTATTCTGACTGTTGCTCCAAAAAAACAATTGATTTTTTTTTCTAGCTGCTTACAATATTTTCTCTTTGACCTGAGAGCTCTGGAATTTGACTGTAATATTCCTAGCAGTTTTCATTTAGGAATGTCATTTAGAAGGTAGAATCTTTATATTTCTATTTTACCCTCTGGTTCTAGGATATCAGGGAACTTTTTCTTGATAATGTCTTGAATTATGATGTCTAGGTTCTTCTTCTCTCTTTTTTTAAATTACGGTTTGAGGTAGTCCAAGCATTCTTAAATTACTTCTCCAATATATTTCCAGGTCAGTTGTTTTTCCAATAAGATACTTCACAGTTCCTTTTATTTTTTTTCATTCTCTTGATATTGTTTCATTTTTAATTTGTGTGTGTGTCTAAAGGTTTCATTGGCTTTTGTTTGTCCAATTTTAATTTTTATAGAATAATTTCTTCAGTAAGCTTTTGTACTTCTTTTTCCCTTTGGTCAGTTCTGACTTTTAAGGCATTTTCTTCAGTGTCCTGTGCTCCTAGTGCTTGCCACCTCCCTAGTAAGCCATAACTTCCCTGATGACCTCTTGAGTTGTCTTGAGCTGGAAAATTGTTTCACCTCACCTTTTTTTTTGGTTCTGCCACTCCAGAATTTGAATTGTGGCATTCTTTTAGAATTATTTGGAGAAGAATTTGGGAGAACTAGGCTGAGTGTTTCACTTATCTATCAGCTTGGCTCCTGGAGTGTAAATTTTTTTTGAGATCAGGGACTATTCCATCTTTCTCTTTATATCCCCACAACTTGGGATGGTGTTTAGCATATGACAAGAACATCACAAATGTCTGTTGCTTGCTTGAGTCTTTTCATTCATATAAATACTCTAAATTCTTCTAGGGATAACCCTCTAAGTGTTCTCTTGATCTCCTTTCCTTTCCTTCTTCTTCCAGTAATTATTTCATTTCTCCTATATATCTTTATTTTTCTGCCCCACTCATTTGCTTAGGAACATTTCACAGTCTTTTTCATTTTATGCAAGTCTTCACTGGACTTTTTAAAAATCTCATCTTACTATTATTCTTATTTTCATTTTTCTTCTCTCATAAACTTTTTCCCCTTTTTCCATAGTTTGCAAATTGTGTCACATATATTATATCATTTAGCAATGATACTGTTAGGTATATACTATAAATGGTGGGTGTTTGTAGAATTCTGGGGTCTGGGGTCAAGAAGAACTGAGTTCAAAACTATCCCTATTAGTTGTGAGATCCTGGGCAAATCACTTAACCCTGTTTGACTTCATTTCTTCCTCTATAAAAGGAGCTGCAGGAGGAAATGGCAAAACACTACAGTATCGGCAAAAAAAAAACCCTCAGAAATGGGGTCACAAAGAGTCAAACATGACTGAAATGACTGAAAAGCAAATGTATGTTTGGATAGAAAGACAGACAGACATATAGATAGATAGATAGATAGATAGATAGATAGATAGATAGACAGATGTCTCAGTCTCTATTCTCAGTCTATTATGTCCATATGTCTTGAATTTGTAGTTAATCATTGTTGTTTTTGTCACTGAAGTATTTTACTTCTGTCTGACTCTTCATGATCCCATTTGTGGTTTTCTTGATAAAGAAACTAAAGTGGTTTTGCCATGTCCTTCCTCAGCTCATTTTACAGAGAAGTAACCTGAGGCAAACAGGTTAAGGGATTTGTCCAGGATCACACAGATAGTAAGTAGTGAAGCCAGATTTCCAAATTTGAAGTCAAGTCTTCCTGACTCTAGGCTTGGCATTCTATGCACTGTGTCTCTTAGCTGTGCATATGAACATTTACTATATGAGAAATTCAAGCATCTTAATACCATTCTGAAAATATTTTCACTTTCTGGATCATATAATAGGGTCTCAAAGATCCTCCAAGACCTCTGGACTACACTTGGAGAATCACTATCTTAGAATATAGCTCTGAATAGAGTAAATATAGTTAATAAATGCTTATTGAATGAATGAAGCACAAATAGATGTCATAAGAGAAGGTACAAACCA
The DNA here is from genome assembly GCA_028646575.1 of Pseudocheirus occidentalis. Lineage (NCBI taxonomy): Eukaryota > Metazoa > Chordata > Mammalia > Diprotodontia > Pseudocheiridae > Pseudocheirus > Pseudocheirus occidentalis. The sequence goes on from CM053598.1 coordinate 182,434,850, forward strand.
GAAATAGAAAGGTTTCTTATCAACTTAGTGTCGGAGTTTGTGAGAAAGTATCACAGTCAATTTCTTTAAAATGTGTGTATATCAATGATCAAAGACTAAAGGACTTGTGATGAAAAATGCTATCAATATCAAGAGAAAGAATTGATGATGTTTGAATATACATTGAAGCATACTTTTCATACTTCATTTTTTTAAGATTTTGCTTTAATCTATGTTTTCTTTCAGAAAATGACTAATATGGAAATGTTCTTAATGATTACACATGTATTACCTCTTTCAAATTCTTTGCCTTCTCAAATAAAAAGGGTGGGAGGGGAGGATAAAATTTGAAACTCCAAGTTTATAAAATGAATGTTAAAATTGTTTTTACATATAACTGTGGAAATATATAAATGCCAAATAATTTTTAAATAGAAGAAAATATGCGTTTATACACACTTTTGTATACACTCATATATGTACACATATACACACACATACGAGTGTGTACATACATGCCCGTGTATATGCATATGTGTGTTCATACAAACATGCACGTATACATATGTACATGTGTATGTATATAGATAGATACAGATATATATACAAGCATAAGAATTCATATTTATTTCACATCTTAGTGGAATAATGCCAATGTTTTATTCAGTCAATATCTTTTTTTAACACTGACTTTGTCATCAAACATGTACACCATTTCTTCCAGGTTAGAGTCACTGCCCATGTGAGGGATATGCTTTCTATCAATATATCCAAGCAATGGATGAATATGTTAAATAATAATATTGACAAAATGGCGAAGTAACAAGCAGCCTACAGACAGCTCTACGTAAACTAGACCAGATAAAATAAGTTAATATACCCAAATCACTAAAGCAAGAATAGGTGAAAAAAAGCTAACTAGTCTAAAAAGTCTACTATGTGGCAGGAACTTCTCAAAGTTATTCTGGAAGCTGGTGATATTATTGTCCCACTTTACAGTTGAGCAAACTGAGGCAAACTAAGGTTATGTGATGTGCAAAGGGTGACACAAGTTCATAAGTGCCTGAAGTCAGATTCAATCTCCAGACTTTCTAACTTCAAAACTAAATCTATATCCATTGTTACCAACCTGCTTCTCACTTTTTATAATGAAAAAAATCTCCCACAAGGTAATTTTAAAACTATTTTATTGGTACTCTTTTCTTTAAACTGTCTCTTCCCACCTCCTCTCCTTGACACCATACCACTTCCCTTGTAACAAATATAGTCTAGAAAAACAAATCAACACAAGAGTCATATCTGAGAACATATGTCATACTCTGCTCCAAGACCACAACTTTTAAGTTGAGATGGACATATGCTTTACCAGTATGACTAATCTCTACATTCATAGAAATTATTTTGATGTTATTTGAATGAACAACCATCTGCATTAACACTATACCCTCCACTCTTGATTAATTGTCATGTAAACTGCTGATGTCCATGAAGGATCTTTGAGGCCTGCCATTTCTTTCACTACTGTACCCCCAGGCCCAACAGGCTCAACTAAAGGTAAACCTGGGGTTTTCTTGTAAATGTTTGAAAATCAGTTACCCAGATTGTATAGTGGTAATGGTCATAGAGTAATGGTAAGTGGTTAATGGCAATATGATAAATAGCACTAATGTATATTTAGGTAAATGTATATATCTACTTTAAATACATCTATATCTATCTGCATTAATATGATTTTTGTCACCCATATTACGATCAACCATTTATCATTACCATATGACCACTACCAGTATATATTCTGGATAACTGGGGTTCAACTTTAGTTGAGCCTATTGGTCCTGAGTGTACAGCAGCAATACAAATGGCAGAATCATTTACATAAATATCAATAAACATAGATAAATATCTATCTGTCTATGTCTGTGTCTGTCTATCTATTATCTATCTAATATCTATCATCTATTATCTATTTATCTATCTAACATCTATCTATCTATCTATCATCTATCTATCTATCATCTATCTATCTATAATCTATCATCTATCATATATCTATCTATCTGCATTACTCCTATTTTCTCATCATTTTTAAGTGTAAACAGAAAAAAAATCAAGCCCCAATTTGTAGTTTTCCTGATTTCTGAAATATAAATACTCACACTGAAAATGTAACAATTGGCTCTAGACAATGAAGCTGAACTTGCCCTGATATCCTGAAAGTACAAGGTAAAAAGACATTAAAAGAATCCACTGACCACCTCAGGAAAAAAATCCCACAATATAATGTTCTAAGAAGCACTATAGTTAAATTTCAAGATTATAAGGTCAAGGGAAAAATACCACAAATGGCCAGAAAGAAAGAATTCAAATAGCAGGGAAATACAAATAAGATGTCACAGGACTTGGGAGCTACAACATTAAAAGAGCTAAAGTTATGGACCAGCATATTCCAGAAGGCAAAGGAACAAGGACTACCACCAAGTATCACCTACAGGGAAAAATTAAGAATCATACTTCAAGGGAAAATAGTCATTCAATGACATATTAAGATTTCAAGGTTTCATTATGAAAACAATGGAACTGAGCAAAAAAAAATGATCTCCAATATCAAGACCTGAGACACACGAATAGATAAAAAGGGAAAAGAAAACATAAGGAATTCAATAGAGTTAAACTGTTTACATTCCTATGTAGGAAAATGATACTTGTAATCCTTAAAAAATCGTACCACTAATAGTACAACTAGAAGGAATACACATAGGCAGTGAGGTTGAGTATAAGGTGAATTAGAGGGAATGACCAAAAAAAAGATTAAGGAATAAAACAGAGGAATATACTGGTTGCAGAAGTAAGGAAGAGGTCGAATAGGGTAAATTATTTCACAGGAAGAGGTGTGAAAGACCTGTTACAGTGGAGGGGAAGATGAGGGAGTGGAGTGGGCAATGAATGTTACTTGAATCATGAACGCCTGAATCACTTGAACACAATCAGTTGAATACAGAAATCTACCTTACCCCATAGGGAAATAGTAAGGGAGGTGATTAATTAAAGGGAGCTTGGGGACTAACGGAAGGGAGGGAAGATTAGTAAAGGTTACAGATAGAAGCAAAACACTGATGAGGAGGGAAAGGGTGAAAGGAGAGAGAGGACAAACAGGAGGAAGAAAAGCATGGAAGGAAATATACAGGTAGTAATCAATCATAACCGTGAATGTGAATGGAATGAACTTATAAAACAGAAGCAGAGAGCAGAGTGGATCAAAAGCTACAATACATTATTTACAAGAAACCCATTTGAAGCAGACACACACGGAGTATAGATAAGGGTCTGGATCAGCATCTATTATGCTTCAGATGAAGTAAAAAAAAAAGAGCATGTGTGTAATCCTGACCTCAGACAAAGTAAAAGCAAAAATAGGCCTAATTAAAACAGAAAAGGAATTAAACTACATCTTGCTAAAAGGTACCATAGACAATGAAGCAATATAAATACTAAGCATATATTCAGCCATTACTATAGCACCCAAATTCCTAAAGGAGAAGTTAAGTGAGTTACAGGAAGAAATAACAAAACTGTACAATGAGAAGAAAAACACTTTGAAAAGCAAAATTGGCCAAATAAAAAAGAGGCACAAAAATTCACTGAAAATAAAACTCTTTATAAAGTACTCTTGGCCAAATAGAAAAGCAGGTACAAAAGGCCATTGAAGAAAATAATTCTTTAAAAATTAGATTTAAGCAAATGGAAGCTAATGCCTTTATGAGAAATCATGAAACAAGGCCAATGAACAAAAAAGAAAAAAGACTATGTGAAATATCTCATCACAAAAATAACTGACCTAGAAAACAGATCCAGGAGAGATAATTTTAAAAAAGTGAAGAGGAAAAGATGGGAGGTGATGGGGAATGAGTGAAATTTACTCTCATCAGATTTGGATTAAGGAGGGAATAACATACACACTTAATTAGGTAAGAAAATCTATCTTATCCTATCAGAAAGTAGAGGGAGATGGGTTATAAGGGGGCAACGACAGAAGGGAGAGCAGACTGGAGGAGATGGTAGTCAGAAGTAAAACACTTTTGAGGAGATACAGGGTGAAAGGAGAGATAGAATCAAATAAAAGGGTTATGGGATGGAGGGAAATATAGTTATCAATAGTAACTATTAAAAAAGTAGGGAAAGTTGGCTAGTCCAGGCCTTTCTTCAGAATGGAAGTTCCAGAAAGAACTAACCAATTGGAGAAGGTGGATGGAATAAAGAAGAGATGTTTCCGATTTGGTAAGAGGACAAAGGGATATTCCAGATTGAGGAGGGCCTAGGCATTGAGGGATGTAAGAGAAGACAGCTGAGTAATTTTGCAGTCCAGAAATCTTAGAGTAATCCTCAGTTCTTCACTCTATCTCCCCCTCCCCCTATCAAATCACTTATCAGTTCTTAGCAGTGCTACCTGTACATGTCTAACATTTATCCTCTCTCCACAAACATAGCCACACCCCCAATCCAAGATCCCTCACCTGATTATTACAACATCCTAATTTGTCTCCTTGCCTCATTCCCATTCCCATTCTCTCCTCTCTCCTATTCATCCTCCTCATAGTTGCCAAATTGTTTTACTTAAAGCACAGGGCTAACCTGACCATAGCACTACTATTAACAAGAATATCCAGTGATTCCCTATTATCTCTAGGATAATACCCAAACTCCTCTGTTCAGCATTAAAAGTCCTTAACAATTAGATTCCAACCTGTATTTGCAGAAGAAATTAACATTTCTCCATGTCATACACTCTATACTGGGGCCAAGTAGCTTATCATCTGTACTGTAGAAACAGAATATCATCTCTTGCCTCCATACTTTTGCACAGGCAGCATCACCCACAACTTGAATCTTAAATGCTGTCCCTCTTTACCAACACCTTTTAGAATTCATAGCTTCCTTAAAGGCTCAGACCTAATGCTACATTCTTCAGAAAGCTAATCCTAATGCTCCTAATTGTTAATGCCAAACTTCCTCCCTCAATTACTTCATACTTACTTTGTATATAAGTGTGCCTATTTGGGTCTCAGCAGAATGTTAATCTGAAACAGAAGTGACACTTCTCTTTTTTACCATTTCATTCCCAGCTCCTGTAACAATGCCTTGCCAATAGTGGGTTTTTTTCACCAGTCTAACTTCTTTTTTTTTGGTTATCCACTGTTTTGAAATTTTTGTACCTTTCCCTTTTTCAGTGGTACAGGAAAACAATATCTGACTGTATTAAATATTTACCATACATAGTACTGAGTAAAGGCTATTTAACAATAAAACTTTTAAAAGCACGTGGTCTCAGCTCTTATATGATTCATGAACTAATACAATAGTACAAGTAACTCTGCTTGGGATGGCCCAACTGATTTTGTTCAAGTCTCACCTTACCTAACCAAAACTCTAAGACCATAAGTTCATAGACCTAGAGCTATAAAGAAGCCTCACAAACCATCCAGTCACACCCTCTCATTTCATAGATAAAACTGAAATCCATTGACTCAGCCAAGGCTATAAAACTAATAAGCATCATAGGTGAGATTTGAACACAAATCTCAATCTCCAGAGAAATTGCTCTTTCCACTTTATCTACTTAGCTACCATTTTAGACATAGAGCCATATGGAGAATTGTGTTTGGGGTAAGAGCACCTGGATTTCAATGCTGTTTTCTTAGGTGCTACCTGTGTAATTTTGGATAGATCATGTAACCCATTTGGGACTCAGTTTTCTCATTTGTAAAAAGATTTCTCCAGTCTCTTCCATTTCTAAATCTATGATCTCATGCTTTTGTCTTCTGTTGCTTTGTCTCTGTCTATGTCTGTTTCTGTCTGTGTCTGTCTATCTCTGTCCCTCTGTCTGTCTCTCTCTCTCTCTCTCTCTCTCTTTCTTTCTCCCTCTCTCTCTTTCTCTGTGTCTGTGTGTGTGTGTGTGTCTTTCTCTCCCCCCTTTGGTTTTGACCTCCCTTTCACTGTCCCTTCACCTTTCTTTCACTGCCTGTTCCTCTTTCTTCCTGCCTTTCCCAATTTCTCTTCTCTCTATTTCTCTTCAATATTTCTCTCAACCTTGACCCCTGCTAAAAAAAGATGAATTTAATGTGAACAGAACAGTATTTTGTAAATCTAGTAAATACTATGGCTATATCTAAATACTAGAGGTGCACTTAACAGTGGACTGTGAGTGATCATTAGACCAGTTTTCTAGGACTCATTTTTACAAGAAGCCAAAGCAGCATTTTCAGTTTCCAGTATTATTCAGCTGAGGCATATCAAGCCAGGCTGATTGTATTTTGCAGTACCAATTAGATTCATCATGATTGTGTAGCCAATGTCCAATATAAGGTCTGGATGATGAATTACCTATCAATTTTTAAGCCTAATTCCTTATGTACAAAAGCAGTGAGGGCACATATTGCATATTTATTGCCTTCTGGGACTGTTTCATACTTATTTCAATACTTCAAGAGATCAATGGTTCCATCTTTGGGGGTAGTTTCTTCACAGAAACAGATCATACTCAGTAGATGAGCTTGCTGAGGTGCTTGTGTCTGAGACAAAAAAAAAAAAAGACACCTGGTGGCCAGGTGCTAGTGCCGAGTCTTTCCAAATTTAGCTTGGCTGGTCTTTGATTGCCAGGAGTATCATTAGGCCTGTACTAAACGCAAAGCCTTTCCATCTAGGTAGAAACTGCCAGCTCTAGTGCTCTTTTTACAAAAGTTTCATGATCTCAACTCATATGCTATTCTGTGACTTCTGATCAGGACATTGGACAGGGATATGCAGGCACCAACTTGAACTAGCAGGCTAGAACTGATTTCATAATTTTCCACGTGAGCATGAATACCTAAAAAAAAATGGTGAATGCTACAGATCATATCTTGATTTAATATTTTCTTGACTATCCAGACTTAATAAAGAGATGGAGAAAATGTTAATAATGCAGCTTATGCCTAAAAGTGTTGTGGGTGCCTTTTTTGAGAGGGTTATTAAACACCATTATGCTTCCGATCTTAGGGGAAAATTCACACATGTCATCATCAGTGATTTAGCTGGACAATTAGCAACATTTTGAGTTTTGACATCTGGATCATTCTGAAAAATAGGAAGAACTGGAAGGACTGAGGTCTGAAGAGTTAGCTACCAAATGAGCCTGTTGCTGAAGATCCTGCTGTGCCAGATGTTCTTAAGGAATTTGCTCCTGCTGCAATAGCAGTATTAGCCAGTATGCCACAGTGAGCATTTGGAATGATCAATCTGGGCTGCTTAAAAAGCATGTGGAAGCTTAGAAGAGCAGAATCAACGATCCAAGAATTCAATGTCTGGAACTGATCATATCCTGAATATTTTTCCCTCTCAGCCTTCTGCAGTCAATTGATCATCTAATGCTACCACATCCATATGGTTTTGCTAATATATTTCCCCTTAGCTGATTACAGTGTTATTCTATAAGGTATCAGTACTAATCATGAAGTTTTACAAGAGACGTCTGATTGGAGGTGTTTTCTTTTATTTTTAAGCACAGTGAATTTCACATTCTAAAGTGGACCAAGGATGAATTATCTCTATTGATTTTCTATTGACAACATCTTACTATCTTGCCAAAATTATATTCTAATCAAGCCTGTTTCCCTTCAATTAGAACAGCAGTTCTCAACCTGTGGGTCATGATCCCTTTTGGGGGTCAAATAACTCAAATAACACAAGGGTCACCTAAGACCATCAGAAAACACATATTTCCAATGTTCTTAGGAACCAAGACACTGCTCCCCTATCTATCTCCAGGCAGGTCCGCCCACATGCAGATACACACATACCAGTATTAAAGGGTGGAGGCATTAGGAAGGTTCAGAACCACTTAATTAGAAACATTTGTATTTGTTATTTTGACCCTAAATAATTCAATGCATCATTTCCTCTGGGATCAAATACTATGCTAATTTCCCTGTAACTTAATCCATGCTGTTTGTTACCTCCCTGCTCTTTATAATAATGAAAAATGTAAAAAGAATTAAAGAAACATTTATTAAACTTCTACTATGCTGTGGGAGCAAATATTAATATAATAATAATAACAAATAATAAATATTAATATAATAATAACAAATAACAAATAATAATAAGCCCAAAAGTACTTATGAAGTACCTACTATATACCAGGCATTAACCACAACAAGGATAATGATAACTCAAAAAGCTTTAATTTAATGTGGACAGCATAGCAGGCACCACCACCCACACTGCTACCAGCAGCCCTGCTACTACCACTGCTGCAGAAATTCATGATTTCATAAGAATAGGGAATTCCCAAAAAACCCAAGGCAGATTAAAACCTGTCTATAACAGTAGATAAGGCCTAGCATGTTCCTTGTTTAATTTAAATGATAAATGATTAGTCTGAATTCATACAATTGGTGAAAGGCAGGGACAACTACGGTTGCTGGTGATCTTGCTTTTGTTGATGTTTCTTGCTTTGTTTTCCAGATCTTTGTTGTTTCTACTTCATTCTTAAAGAGGAGCAAAGCTATCATAAGGGTGATGTCATGACTTGCAAGTGAATTGGATTTAAGTAAGGCAGAGCTTTGTAAAATCATCATCCTCACTTCCTTCTCCAGAGTTATCCAGAACACAGTGGCAAGACATAGGTCAGGATGAGTGGTGATGGCACCGGATGCTATAGATGACCTTTGCCTTTTTAAGCTAAGGTCTTTCACAGTTCTGTTTTTCTGAAGCAACACCTTCTTAGTGATTAAAGATTAGGTAAGAATTGAAGCCAAAGCTGGCCTGATTTGCCTTCTCAAAACAAATCAATCTGAAAAGGGAAGATCCTCAAGATTTCTGACCAGAACAGAGACAATTGTCAGTGCTTAGGACGGTGCCTAACACAGAGTAGGTCCTTAATAAAATGTTTGTTGACAGACTAAATGCTACCTTAATACAAGTCCATTGCTTTATTCAAAACTCTAATGAGCTGTACCTTTAGTCATAATGATGTGTCATTTCTATTGCCTCGTAAGACTTATAGAATGCTTTACTCTCAAGAGCCCTTTAATGTAGGCAACAGAATGATGATTATCTCTTTTTTAAATGAGGAAATGGAGGCTTAACATGGCACCAAGTTTTGTCGTTAGTTGTTGGAGATAGTACTGGAACACAGGACTTATGACTCCAAGGATTCTTTCTAGTACACAACAGTTTCCATGATCAATCTGATCACAGTATTAGTCTCGCTATCTTAAAGAAAGAAGAAAATGAAGCAGCCCTCTGATGTCTGATATGTATCTGTTTATGAGGACCATGTTGTTAGTAGAAAGGTCCAATCAACTCAGAAATGATTTGATGATTTATACTATTTTCTTTTGGTTTGCTCTTGAAGCCATAGCTGTTCAAATTTCAGCTAATGTACAAAAATAGGCCACCTGTATGTGCCTACCTGCTGTCTCTAAGTGCTTTTATTGGGTAAAATGTTATTGCTTTTCTAAGGTACTCTTACACCTGCTGTTCAGGACCTCAAAAATACCACTCTCATAATTGCTGCTTAGAAAGGAACTAAGCTTTTCCCTTGCCTAATGAGACTACAGTTAAGATTTTGTGTTTTACATGTTGTTTGGAGAGCCTACTGATGAGACGTATGTTTTCTATCTATAGCTGTTTATTCTATTGTAAGGACTGGTATGCTTCCCCAATGCATTCCCTATACTGAGAAAATGAACCATTTTCTCCTGTGTTGTCAAGACAAGTAAGAACACAAGAGAATAACATGTACTATTTGGTCCATACCTGCTGGGATCACCAAATCAAGTTGAAACATGAAGGTTCAATAAAATCCCATCAGTTTTCCTAAAGTGCACTGGTAGAATTGAAATAAATTGGAACTTTCACCAATGCGGTATCCAGACAGGGATTTATATAATCCTTAAAATATGTCTGTCCCAAGGTTGGGGTTCTCTTACATAAGGATTAAGTACCTCTAGTCTAAAGAGTCAAACAACCACCTCTCTGGTCTGGTAGACCCCACTGTCTCCAAAGACCGTTGAAAATCTCTACTCCCCCTCAACCCCCAATAAAAGGTAACTTGGGGTCAATAAATAATTGACCCTCTTGTCTGAACCTGCACAATTCATGTAACCCATAGTATCACTTAAAGACAAAGTTTAAGATTTGTTGGTTTCTTTTTAGGCCACATCATGACTTTGTCCTTTGCTGTTTCTTAGCTCCCATTCTTGCTTTGTGGAAGAATCTTGTTATTTGATTTAAGAATTTCATTTGATCTACTCATTCCATGAACCTTTCCATTTTATGCTGAGACTGAGAGGTTTAGTTCAGGAACTACTTTGGTTCCATAGATTCCTCTACTAGTCCAGCAGGCTCTTCCTGTCTCTATAATCATAGATTTAGCATTGGAATGAACCTTAAAGGTCATCTCTTTCAGAACACTCATTTTACCTATTAGTAAACTATGGGACATATAGGCTAAGTGACCTTCCCAAAGTCACACAGTAAGTGGTAAAGGCAGAATTCAATTTCCAATTCATACTTTCCTTCCAAAAGTAAAGATATTTAAGCTGAGAAGACATTCTTCAGGGAGATCCTAAATGCTTAACAAGCACCTGATTTCCTGCACAGTTAGACTTCCTTCATAAATTGAAGCTTGTTAATTAGTCTTGGCACTTTATAAGAATTCATTCTTTTTCTTTGACTGAAAGAAAATGAGGTTTTCTTCCATGCTACAATAGAATTTCCTGAAATATAAAGTATATAGGTAACAAAGCTCACTTTTTCCTGTCTGCTGCAAATCAATGTCTTGCCAAAAGGGAGAAGAGGGAAGGAAGTAAACGTGTATGTATGTATGTATGTGTATGTATGTGTGTGTGTGTGTATGTATTTGGAGGGGGAAGGCAGAGCAGTTGGGGCTAATTGACTTGCCTAAAATCACACAGCTAGTTAATTTTGTCAAGTGTCTGACTCAAGTTGAATTTGGAGTCAGGTTCTCCTGACTCCATGGCCAGTGCTCTATTCATCACACCACCTAGCTACCCCAACAATCATTTATTAAGCACTTACTTTGTTAAGCTAGGTACTCTGCCAAGTGCTCTCCAAGTATTATCTCATTTGATCTTTGTAACAACCTTGGGAGTTTCTGTCCCATTTTACAGTTGAGGAAAATGAGGCAGCGTGACTTGCCCAGGATTACACAGCTAATACATGTCTAAGACTAGATTTGAAATTAGGTCTTCTTCCTTCTAAACCTGATATACTATATTCTGCACCACTTATATGACAATAGAAAGAGTGAACCCATACAAAAAATTTATATTACCCTTTTAGTTTTAGTAGACAATCTAGTGACATGTGCTGTCATTGGATACAAATCTATAAAATATGTAATCATATTCGTTTTTTTTTAAACCTGACAGTTCTAAAGAAGGTAAGGGATATTATGAATGGGAAAAATGCCAAAAACTTTTCTCCAGATCCATGTCCTGAGCTAATTATTTCCTTACTTTCCATGTTATTTTATCAAGATGGTATAAAGCTTTTCCTTTCCTGATTCACTACACTATAGATCATTTTCTGTATCATATCAGAGGAATTTTTCAATTGTCTCACCCTCCCACACGTAGCCCACTGCAGAGTACAACATCTCATTCATGGATCTTCTACATATAAAGCAACCATGCTTCTCAAAGTATCTTAATGGGCCCATTGCCTGTTTGAGAGTCAATTTCTGAGTTAACCTGAGTATAGAGACGCTTACTTCTCTTCCCTACATCATGAAAGTCATAGACGATGGCTATCACTTGTGATTTAAAGGGTTTCTCCCCATATTCCTGGATTTCATAAGATCCTGGGATAATTGCAGAACTATGCTAGGCACTGAAACTACAATGATATCATGATTTTCCTAAGATGCACTAATGGACATACTAGCACAAAGCTTGAAGGACCCCTATGGAGTAGGAAAGATATTTTCACCATATGTTCGTATGAGGACCCTTCAAGTTCATATTGCTCTTATCATTCAGACACACTGTAACATGATCCCAAATAGTAATGTCATTTTGGTCCCCTTTGAGATAGAAGGACAACAACCAAGGAAAGATATTTTCACCAACACTAGCCCCTACACAGACAAAGACACACACATACACACACATGCATGCACACAAGCACACATGCACACACTCAGAGAGGTATAACAGAAACTTTAAGAGGCTAAAGAAGCTGAAACCTGTCTAAAGCACTCAAGGGTCTTCTGAATAAATTTAAAGGCTTTGAGGCTCCACACATCATTACAACTTTCTAGTGGTCCTTTAGATCTCCAAATCCAGTCTGGCCTAAGATCAAAGTTTCCATGTTGTATGCGATCTTATGACCCCAAAATCCAAAATTCCAAGTCATAACTAGCAATCTTGGCATGCAGATCAAGCAACAACAGCTGGAACAAGTGTCAAAATGTTTTTCCATGAAATCGACCACGTAATTCATTTATGTAAACAATGCAAAGAAGAAAGCTGCCATTATGACTTCAGGGACTAGGACTCTCACCTTTAGAAGGAAACTTGGAGGTCATATTTTCAAACACATAGTGTCTGATATCCCTTTTGTTAACCAATAAAACCTCACAAAGGCTTTTTCTACCCAGCATAAAGGAAAAAAGGTAGCATAGGAATGGGAGGTGTCTCTACTTGCTGAAAAGAAGTAAAAATCCTAGTTACCTCTGAAAAAAGAAAACAAGGAAAAATCTCTGGTTAGTGATGAGGGAGAAGTGGGATGCATGTTCTGGTTTTCCCAATGGCATGGAGATGGAGGAACTGAATAGGTTCTAATCCATTGTTGTAACAGCAAGCAAAGTGGGATTATTTTTTTGCTGTTTTTCTCTGTGTGTTATTCTGTTTCCCAGCCTCAGTCTTGCATGACTCAGCGTTGAGTCACTACAAGTGGGCTATAACCAGTTAGATATATGTGAGCTGTGTGACCTTGGGCAAGTCACTTTACCCCCATTTCCCTGCCTTCCCCCTCCAAAAAGCAAAAACAAGCAAACGAACATAAAACAACCAAAACTGTATGTAAAGAGAGCCAGTGTTGAGAAAGCAGACATTAAGGGAGCCAGTGTTGAGAGAACATCAGGGCTCAGAGAGAGAACCAGCTTGAGTGGGCAGAGAGAGGAAACCTCTCAACAGTTGGGAGGAGACCTCTGAGAGCAAAAAAGGAGATTTTTGATCACAAACACTTGCTGAAGGAGTTACTGAGCTGTAAAAGCAAATAGAAATGTAGGGCAGAAACTTGCCCAAAGGAAAGAAGCTTAGCTTAAGCCCCTTTTAAGAGCTGTTAAAGTGAACTGAGCTTTAACACAGAGTCTCCGGACTCTGGTGGTGAATTGAGGTGGTGGTGTTGGTAGTGAATGTTGTTGTCCTATTAAGCTTTGTTTCCCCAGAGGTAGAAGCTGCAGGCAGGAGCTTGCTATTACAAAGGAGCCTGAAGTAGAGCAGTCCCCATGAGCTGAGACCTGGAGCAAGAGCAGAGGGTTGCCTTCATGTGAATCCAGGTAAGAGTCAGGAGCAGTCAGTCCACAGAGGAAGAATCATGGGATTTAGAAGACAACCTCGAGTCAAGGTGAAAAAGGACTTTGATACTAGGTATTGATTAAGGAGATTGTTCTTACAGTGACGTAGGGTTGGAGGAAGTGGTATTTTCTTCTATCTCTTAAGGATACATCTTACTAGGGAAGACCCTAACTTGGGGCCCCTTGATTTTAGGGATGCAATGATATATGCTGTGTAGTGTGATGTTTTTACTGTGGCCTAGGGGTGGATGGTGTGATATTTTCTGCTTAAGGATATGTTGAGTTAGGGAAAACCCTAGCCTGGGACCCCCAGATTGTGTAAACAAGCATTCTGGGGAATGCTACTGAATGCAATGAAATATGATATGCACTATATGACATACTGAGTACATATACATATATACATACACATATAGTGTGTGCATGTATGTATGCATGTATGTGTTGAATGATGTGCTTTGCCAAAGAATGTTGCTTTGAATGTTATACTTTTATTTACTGAACAATATTTAGGTTCTGAATAGAGAGTTCATTATAGCATGTAATTAGACCCTAAAACCTGAACTTCCTTCTCTTCAGCCAGAATCTGTTATCATGCTCCCCTCCACTCACTTCCTTCTCTGCCAAAAGTACACATACAATAAATGTCTATGCCCTCTAAATTTCAGAGAGCCTAAATTTCCCAGGTTGAGGCAATGTCCAGATCAGAGTGCCTTTCTGATGGCTCTGCTTGTGTTTTAAGGAACTGCTTAGAGTGATGGACTACCTTGCCACACAGGAAAGTTGAGAATTCTCTGTATAAGAGAACAAATGAAGAAGTCCACTCAGAGGCTAGGCACTTTGAACTATCTAAAAAGAATTTCTTCTACTGCAAGACACCTCCTTTGAATGTACAAACAGATTTGGATGCTGCACAATTACTATGTCAAAATAAGCCCACTCTACAGAGGCTTTAAATTCAGGGAACAACTTAAAAACACGAACAACACAATTGTTCAAAATTTTCACAAATAAGTACTCCCTGATAAAAATAAACAACAGAATTTCTTCTCTAAGAAAAATAAGATCTTACATTTTTTACATTCTCTTCTCATAACCTTCTTCAATTTAAAATGGACACATAAAAATTTTCTGTCAAAGTATACTTACTGTACCTATGCTATACAAAGATGTTGCCTAGTATCCCAGCTACTTCTTTAACCCCAAGAATATTGAATGTAATGAAAATGTCACACAAGTTGCTTGAGTATATTATTAAAAAAACACTAAAACATAAATCACAAGTGGTAGGAATATTGCTCTAGAATTTACTGGCTGTAAGGCTGCATCTCGTATTACTCATCAAAATGGAAAAAGTCATACTTATTCTCATAGGAAATTAAGGAGACTTACAATGACTTAATGAGAGTTATTCTAACATACAATATAGCTATGTGAAAGGGAATGGATTAAATTCCTCTCCTCCCTGTCATAACCTTCAGAGACTACCAGAAATGTACAAAGCTAAAGAGCAATAATGGAGTGCCCCAATGACTCAAGGGCTGGATAAACATCTGTTATATTCATCTTCTTCCCATTAGGGTTTCTTTTCAAATGTACAGTAGCTGGGATGAGTATCACTTGGATAAATTGCTTAGAGTAGCAGGAAGATAAACCTGGTAGATTATCCTAATTGAGTACATGAAAGAAAATAGCAGTGATCAGGCAAAACAGCAATCACTGACTTCCTTACACCCCATCCAGGAATCTTCCTTACCTCACTCTTTAAAATTTCAGCAAAGATTAGGTAGAGTATAGAAAATAGATTGGGTATCAAGAAGCAACATCCAATGGACATGTTGTGAGCTTAAATGAAATAATAAATGAAAACACTTTGCAAATCTTAAAATAAATTATTATAATTATTATTCGGCTATAGTTACCAAGTCTTCAGTATGGTGATGACTTCATTTCCTGAACCTCCCAATACACTTTTACTGAGCTCAATCAATGTTTATAGAGAAATGCCTGAGTGTACTGGGAAATGTTTAATAAAAAAGTATGTTTGCATACATATTTTTAAATTCAGTTCTCATTATTAACATGTCTAAACTGTCAAGAAAATCAAGCTGATTTATAGTGATTGCCTACTTCTGGTGGATAAATGTTCACATTAAAAATTTAAAAATGGGTTATGGCAAGGTGGCTCAAGCTGGTTCCAGCACACTTCTGTCAAAAAAGTAACACTACTGTGGGAAGCAAAAAGTGGAAGGAGCCCTTAAGATACAAGATAAAGCAATAAGGAGGTTGCCTGGGAGATAATGGGGAAAGACATGAGAGGTAGTCAATAGAGAACCAACTAGGTCTTGCCATGGATATAATGGTAGTCCTGGGGTCAGGAAGACTCATCTCCCTGAGCTCAACTCTGGCCTTAGTCACTAACTGTGTTGTAACCCCCCATTTTGTGAACATCCCCCATCTCTCCCCATCATAGGAGACCTGCCTAGGACACTTGCCTAAAATGCAACAAAGCCTGCCTAGGCAACAAAACTGCCAAGTAAACCTTCCCAAACCTGCTACCTGGAGCCCATAGGCCCCCTTTTTGGTTTAGTCCTCAAAATAGACTTGGGAACTTTGCAGTTGGGCAACAAACTGATTGCCGGGCAACCATCATTAGGCAATGAACTGATTGCTACCTTTGGGATTCCATATTTTCTTTGCTTGTGTAGCAACTGACTAAATTGTGGATATGTTATGACTTTCGTATATATAAGCTCCAAGGAAATGCATCTTGGGGCTGCTTGATTTGGGTGGTGCTCACCCCTTTCAATTGCCAGCTCATTAAACTCAACTTAAAATGAATAATGGTTTCACTCTCTGTCGTTCTCCTTACAACAACTTGATGTATGACCCTAGCCAAATCACTTACCCCTCTTTGCCTCAGCTATATATCATCATCTGATATTCCTCGTGTGAAGAATGAAATAGCAAACCACTCCAGTATCTGTGTCATGAAAACGCTAAATTGAGTCAGAGTTGGAGACAACTGAACAACAAGGTATGTTTGGCCTCTGACTCATACTGGTTTAGGGACACTAGGCAATTCATTTAATCTCTTAGTCCCTTAGGCAGCTTTATGAGATTATTAACTGAAGGGAGACTGCCTCTTTAATGAGGTAGCTTGCTTATTAAGACCTCCCTATATCAGTGAAAACACAGTTTACTCCCTGCACCCCCCTTCCCCTCCCCACACACAGTCAAGTGCAGAAAGGGTAGGAGGAGAAAAGGTAGGAGGATCTCATGGATCCTTGTAGAAAGAACATTAGCAGTGACTAATAGGACTAATGACAGTTTCATAAAGGACACAGATCTTATTCAATGACTGCAGTGTTAAGCTGATAAAACTTGAGGCCATAATGGTAAATCACAACTCAATGAGAGCATTTCTGTTGGGAACTGAATGACTATAGTCCCATGATTTTATGTTTGATGATCTGAGTTAATATATGGAAAGAGCTTGAAGGATCATTTTTAGCATACCCATTAGATATTTCTCAATATTCACAATACTTCATGAGACTGATTATCCCCATTTTGCCTGTAAAAGAAAAAAATAAGGCTCAAGGGAGATCAAAAGTCTTTTCCAAGATTAAATAGCTAATTAGTAAGAAACCAGGAATTCAAATTTAGGTGTTAGGAGTTCAAGACCAGAGCTTATTCCACTAGCTCATACTGAAGGGGCAATAGAAATAATGTATTTTAAGCTCTCATATTACAGATTAGGAAAGTGATTTCCAGAGAGGTAGAAGTACTTGCTCAAGATGAATACTGTATGGCTGATGGGAGCTAGAATCCACAAATAGCAAGATGTTGAATAAAAGTTATAAACTCTAGAATTATTTGAACACTACAAAAATGTAAGCTATTTGTAATGTTATTAAACTTACGAGTTGCCATAGTCAAAATTAATTAATTCACCTTTTGATCAAACTTCCGGCTTTGATGAGCCTCTTCAGATTTTGCTGGAATTATCCTAAAACAACAAATATGTATTCCATCCCTGTACTGTGAAGATCCTTAGAGTTCAAAGGCAAACGTATTGTCCTGGTCCTTTTGAGATGAAACATGAGATAATAATGACCAATACCTCAAACTGCGGTTTCACAGAGGTCACACATCCAACTTGTTGTTAGTCACCCATCAAGCCACCATTCTATTTTATCACTTAGGCAAGTAAGTAAAGCACTGAGTATGTAGTCAAGAAGATCTAAATTCAAATCTGGGGGTGGCTAGGTGATGCAGTGAATAGAACACTGGCCCTGGAGTCAGGAAGATCTGAGTTCAAATCCGACCTCAGACACTTAACACAAAAACTAGTCGTGTGACCTTGGGCAAGTCACTTAACCCCAACTGCCCTCCCAAAAGCAAAAAGAAAAAAATTAAAATTAAATAAAAATAAATAAATTCAAATCTGGCCTATCTTTGTGACCCTGGTTAAGTCACTCCTCTTCTGTAAAATTGATATAATCATAGCACCTATCTCCCATTATTATTTTGAGAATTTCTATTTTATCACCTTTACCTAAACTAATATAATCACTTCCTAAGTAATCTTCTGTCTTTAAGTCTCTCCTCCATCCTATCCATCCTCTAAACAGCTGCCAAAGTGATATTTTTAAAGAACAGATATGATAAAGTCACTCTCCATAAGTCCCCTGCTCAATAAACTGAAATTTATTATTTCTTGAATGAAATTCATTCTCTCCTGTTTGGCATTTGAAATCCTTAACAGATTAATTCCGAAACATGGTTGTAGGCTTATTGTATATCATCACTCCCTTCAAGGGCTGAGATGGTGCAATGATTAGAAGCAGTGCAGTGAACACACCTCCAAAAACGCCTCCTAACAGATCTAGAAATATATCAGACCAAATCCTTATATAGAAAGTAAGAAAAAGTTGCAATGGATTTTTAGTCCAGCACAGTTCAGCATAGAGAGACAGAGAGGTTTGTAGACGTTCGGGGACTGGATCAGGCCAGAAACATGCTGGGGAAAGCATTCAGGCACTTAGGGAAAGACCTGGGTAAAAAACACAAGCTTGGACATCCTCTGACCTGATAAGGTATTGAGATGGGGACAGGTTCCATCTTACAGCTTTCTCTCCCATAACTCAGTCCTGAGTGGCAGATCTAAAGCAAAGTGAGAAAAAGTCCTATTCAGGCAGTTGCATTACAAAGCAGAGGAGCCCTGGGGAAAATGAAAAATGAAGAAGTGCAGAACCTCACCCCCACCCCCAAGCAGCAGGAGCAATAGTGCAAAGCAACACCAGGTCAGGAATTCTAGACCAAAGGGTTGTCTATAATTCTGCTGCTTTGAATCAATAGAACTTTCCAAACAGCTGATAGTGGAAAAGTCCAACAATAGTCTAGTACTTATCAGATGCAAACCCAATTAAGGAATTTGCAGAGCTCAGAAAAGGGGTCAGAAAATAGGAATTCCTATGAGAAATAATGAAAGCTTGTAGGAAATCCTAGAATACAATCAATAACCCAAAAAAGTAGTAATAGCACCAGCCCAGACCTTTCCTCCAGAAGTTTCAGAGAGTCTAACTCTAAGTCTAAAGTCAGGAAGTAGGTTGCAAGAATGGCCAAATAAAAATAAACCCCTATTATGTTGCCAAAGACATTCAATACATAAATGCAAAATAGATTAATTCCCAAATATCTCCAAGCATTGACTCAAACTAAAACATAGCATGGGCACAAACTGAATAAGAATTCCTGGAAGAGATGAAGCAAAAATAGCAAAAAGAGTTTGAAGAACTTCCTATTTTATAAAGGGAAAGATAGCACTTCAGAAAAGAAAAGAATAGAAATAGCTATAAAAGAAAAAAATTGGAAAGAGAATTAACATTTTGGCACATATACAATATCTTGCCCATGCAACAAATTCCCAGAAAATTCAAATGGACCAAATAGAAAAATGATGACCATATGAGCCAAAAATAATATTAAAATAAAATCAAAAGGAAAGAAATAAGAAATAAATGTAACTTGTGTCCTAGCCACAAAAATATTAAAACAAAATAAAACTTCTGTAAAGACAGGGAAAAAGGTAAGATTACAAAAAAGTAGCTGACTTGGTAAAAAAAAAATAAGAGAAAAAAACTAAGAATAATTAGAACATCTGAATGGTATGACACAAAAGGAACCTAGATATCATACTTTAGGATATCTTAAAAGAAAATTTCCCCAATCTCTTAGAGCTATAGGACAAGGTAGAAATAGAAAGAATCTACTAATCACTTCTTTAAAGAACCCAAAAATGAAAATTCCCAGAAACATTATAGCCTGTATCCAAAGTTTCTAAGTAAAACAAACAAAAAATTTCAATCAGATAGAAAAAAAGAATTCAAGTACTGATCAGCCACAGTCAGGATCATACATGAGTTAGTAGCCACTATGATAAAGGAGCACCAAACTGATAAATATGATATTTTTTTTAATTTAGTTTTTATTTGTTTTCTTGTTTACATTATTCATTTTCATTACATTTTTTGAATTACACATTTTCTCCCCGTCTTGCTCCTGCCCCAACCCCATAACAGCGATCCCACTGTAAAGCCCCTCCCCTGCTCTGCTCTCCCATTTTCTGGTAGGGCAGGAGGGCTCTCCCTATCCCAGCCCCTGTATATCTTAATT
>CM053598.1:182455591-182492417 GCA_028646575.1 Pseudocheirus occidentalis
AGCCTTCTCCTGGGTCAGAGAATGTCACAGCCCTCTTGACCCACTGTCCAATTACAAAGCAATAAGGTACGGCTATTCCCGAAGAAACAAACCTCCCACCACAGGCTCCATGTGACCACATTCACCCTATTGGGGGCTGAGCATACTTTCAAATCAGGGAACATTCTCAGAGCCACTTAGGCCTATCAAAGGGTCTAGAGGCAGGAAAGATCTTCAGATTCCCAGTACAGTGAGCTTTGGAAATTCTTTTCCATCTGGCAAATTTGGCTTTTTAAAGCCTTCTTCTCCTCTTTGGCTTTTTGGTCCTCCTTTGACATTTGAGTTAGTCTATTTTTAAGGTGTTATTTTCTTCAGTTAGGTTGTTTGACTCTCTTTTCATGATTTTCTTGCATCGTTCTCATTTCTCTTCCCAATTTTTCTCCCACTTCTCTTATTTAATTTTTGAAATCCTTCCTAAGCCCCTCTATGGCCTGTAACCAAGTCATATTTTTCTTGGAAGCTTTTGGCACAGGAGTTCTGACTATGTTGTCTTCCTCTGGTTCCATGCTTATGAAGAATCTAAAGTTGGGTGGCTGTGCTTGCTTTGCTTACTTTGCTTATTCATGTTGACGCTCAATTACTTGACTTTTGAACTCATTTGCACAGTAGAACTGTGCTTCCAGAGAGGAGAGCTTTGTCCCAAATCACTAGAGTGTTCAGAGCTGCCAGAGCTATTAGGAGGGTGCCTTCTCTACAGCCCCCACCAGCTTGAGCTCACTGATAACACACCTCAGGACCAACACCCAAGACCACAATCCAGATCCAGGCATGTTAAAGCAAGAGTGCTTAGCCTCTGAATGGTCACTTGGCCCCCTTACAATCTGCAGGCCAGGAGCTCTGAAGCAGCCATGTGGAGGTGGCTGCAGGGTTGGCACTTCTGCTGACTTTTGCTCTGGGAGCAGGGGCTGGTATGCACCTCCATACCCTCCAGATCCAGTGGAGTTCCAACAACCTTTCACTTTGTCTTTGGCATTTATGGGTTGATAATTCTGGAAACCGCCACAGCTGCTGGTGATACACTTTCCTGAATGCTCCAGCTGCAACTGTCCAGGGCCACCCAGGTCTGAAACCATGGGCTCATTTGGGGCTGTGCTGTGCTCCTAGTGTGCTGCAATTGACCCTTCCTGCTGGCCTTCCATGCTTCTGTCAGTGTGAGATTTGTTCCTCTCTGTCACTTCGTGGATTCTTTAGCTCTAAAATTTGTTTGGAGTCATATTTTATAGGTATTTGAGGTGATTATGAGGGTAACCCACAGAGTTTTCTTGCTTTTATGCCGCCATCTGGACTCTGCCCCCCTGAAAGATTTCTTGAAAACTGCATCACCACAACATAACCAACTGCTCTCAAGTATCCTAAATTGTTAAAGGCCCTGAATATGGTCTGGTAAGGCACTATAAGTCTGTTTCTTGACTCAGAAAAATCTCATCACCAAACTGGTGACCAAGAATATGACAATTTTTGATTGTGACCAATCATTAAACTACCTACTAAGGGACAGTTAAATTTCGAACTCCATAAATGAAATGAAGACTATCTATGATAGTAAAAGCATAGATCATTTGAAATACTCTACTGTGTCATATAAAATGAAATGAATCAATGCAATGAAAACAAAAAGGAAAAAGTTAGATGTGAGGAGACAGTTTGAAAATAACCATCCAGAGGACATGGAAGGGAGTTGTGACATGGTCTAAATTTCCTGAAGAATGATTCAAAAATTCCAAGGATTATTTTCTAGGATAACTTTTCTCTTCACACCAATAACTGTCCAACTATGTTTAAAATGATTAGGTGCCAGGGACAGCTATAGATTACTTTGTAATCTTGCCAACTAAACCATAATTCAAAGCCATGCACCAGCAGATTCCCAAAAGAATGCTACTGTGAACAGCTTTTAAGGTTCAGATTATACAGTAATAGTGAAGACTCTGTTTATTCCATTTCAAATCAAGGCAAACATTCACAATATGTCACAATATATTGTTCACAACATTACATCACAGAAAGTCACAATATAGTGCCCATAACAGCTTAACATTAGCATGGCCACACAGTTTTCACTACAGTGGCCACAATATTTAGAACAAGGAACAAAATTATGACCTGGTTTCCCTAAGGGGGAAATCCTTCTCACTTAATCATTCAGTCAATCAATTCACAATATATCAATCTTCCACTCACTGGGCAACCATTAACTTAATCAGTCACTCATCTAGCAGTTAGTCACTAAGCTAGATTCCCAGTTACTAAATATCATTAATCACAAGTACAGTCATTAGAAAACCACACAAACTCTCCACCCCTAGGTGTCCAGCAAATCTCAGTTTCATCCAAAGGGAAGCCTTTTCTTCATCTTGACTCTGGGGGGTCTCTTTGATTCCATGGATCCCCTTCTATGGTTCCATCTCCCTCCTGAATCATCCAAACTATCACCAGGATTCAGAAGCAAACAGCTGCCAGGTTCTCATTCAGTCCTCAGAGGTAGACAGCTCCCAGGTCCTTGTCTAGTTCTCAGGGCAATCCCCAGCACACACTGAAGTTCCCAGGGTCCAGCACATCTCAAACCCTTCACCACTTCTCTTGACTGGAACTCAAGGATCATGCAGGCCATGAAAAAACAAAGTCTTATCTTGGTCATGCTTCTTTAGCTCTCCAGCACTTCAGCACTGGCCCTATGACCCAGAAGAAATATTGGCCTTCTAGGTGGCCTTCACCAGATTCTGGTCACAGGAAATTTCCAATTCAGTTCTCAGTCAGCTTTCAGATTCTGGGGTAGAAACTCTCTCTCTGTCTCTCTCTCTGTCTCTCTCTGTCTCTCTCTCTGTCTCTCTCTGTCTCTCTCTCTCTGTCTCTCTCTCTCTCTATGTCTCTGTCTCTCTCTCTGTCTCTGTCTCTGTCTCTCTCTCTCTCTCTCTCTCTCTCTCTCTCCCACTCTCTTCCGCTCTCTCCCTCTCTCAGGTGGCTTCAGTCTCCATGAATCTTCCTTCACAAGGAGCAACACTCCAATTCTGTCTCTCTGGCTCTAGAATTCTTCTTTATATACAGCACTGGCCTCCTTTCTCAGCCAATAGCCTTATTCCACATCAACAGGGGAGTTCATGCCTTCTCAACAGTGAACAGGGCTCACACCTCCCATACTTAGCCCCAAGTTGCTAAGTGCTACTTATCTCTAAGTTACTAAGTGCTAAGTATCCACTAAACTTGATTGATAGCACAATAGTGCAGTGGAAAGAGTACTATCCTGGAAGTAAAGACCTGAGTTCAAATGCTGCTTCAGACACTTATTCTCTGTATAACCCTGGGTAAGGCAATTGACCTCTGTCTGCTTCAATTTCCTCAACTCTAAATGGGGACACATTGGAGAAGGAAACGGCAAACCATGCCAGTATCTTTGCAATGAAAAACACATGACTATATCCATGGGGTCATGAAGAGTCAGACACAATTTAGTGACCCAACAACAACAAAGATGCAAGAGTCATTTTAAAGAATAATTAACAAGATATGGTTTGATTATGGAAGTAAGGAGTGGGGAACACAAGAATCATGCTGAGATTTTAATCATCTTGGGTGGCTACATGAAGAAGACATCATGAATGCAAACTGAAAAGTTATGGGCACATTTAGGGGGAAAATATGAGACATAGGATTATGTTATCAAAGATATAGAGCTGGAAAAGCACTTAGTAGCCATGTTACATATTCCCTCTTTTTTACCTTTGAGGAAATTGATGCTTAGAGAACTTATATGATTTACTTCCAACACAAAGTTATCAAGTATAAATAGTACAATTTGATCCCCAGTCTTCCTGACCCTTAGTTTAATAATCCACCTAGTTTTCAAATTCCTAGATTACAATATGGACAGAAAGAACTTTGTAATAAATAGTTTTGTCAAAGTTATTTTATTTCTCCAATGGATTTCATTGATTTGGGTAGGCATGCTAGTGGAGCAGATAACTAATCATCCATACTTGCCTATGCTATGCAAATCTTGCCCCTGTCTTTTCATATATCACTACATATCTCTCTATAGATGTATAGACATTATATGGAAAATGGTGAAAACAAAAGGGGGAAAATTATTTTTAATGCTGTAGTGGGGGAAGAAATCATTTAACAAGCCCAAGTATCACTATTGTAGAGAAGTATAGCAGGTACTAGGTTAAAAAAAGACTTATAAGTCAGTAGAGGAAATGAGAAAAATTATAAAAAGAAACTGGAAAAAACAATGAGAGATAAACTAAACAGTGCTTACTATTTTATTTCCTGCATGCCTGTCCTTTAGAGGCCAATACATGTATTATTATGCAGTAATCAAATAATTTGGTGGAATGCTTTTTAGTTGAGTTCCAACACTGTGCGTCTGGTAACAGCTCCAACCAACAGGCGTTGTGGTAGTTGTGCGACCATTAAAAAAGACACTAGTTGTAAAATAATTCTTAATTTCAACGGAAGAATTTATTGCTTCAAAAGAAAAGAAAACCCCCAAGGTTCACTGACTCCACTATACTGGATAAAGAAAAAAATAAAGTTTAGGAAATTTGCTGTATGACTAGGTTATTGTAACAACCAGAAGGGTGGGAGGAAACAGACAAATAGTTCAAAATATTAATAAAGAAAATATAGCCAAAGGGGAAATAAGAGGGAGGGGCATTAAGTTTAAAGAAATAAAAATGAACAATATTTGGGAGATTGTGAGCCTAAAGCTATTTGATTCATGCTTTCCTATAGGAATATGAACTGGATGTTCTTACCAATGCTTTAGTAAATTACTTGGTGAAACCATATCCCTGTAGACAATGAACACCTTGCTTGCTTTGTTTAAATGCTTGTATCATGATGTGAAGCAGAATTTAAGTTGCATACTTTGAAATTTTAAGGATTTATAAGATCACCGTAAAAGCAAAATTGCATTCTCTCCAGATAATGCTTGTATTGTCAGAAGTAAAAATTGTCCAGGAATATTTGTTTACCCAATTTTTGTCTACATTTTCCACAAAAGTTTAATGTTAATGCGTTATCATGGAATCATTAAGCATGGAGGTAACAGTGGATTCTCAAAGGTTATGCCAGCCAAGTCAAGGGTTGGGCAAGATCCACCAAGCTGAAACTTTGAGGAAGAGTCAAGTGATGGGCAGTGGATATGTTCAGGGAAAGGCTGATCATCAGAGCACTGGCTATCTGATGATTAAATTCTTTAGTCACAGCAATGCAACTGAATTTAATATTGGTAAAGAGATGATTTACAATAATCAAATCTGATATATTTTGACCTATTCATCTACAGTGCCAAAAGCAAATAAATAATCCACTTTAGTATTGTTCATTTTCTGAGGCTACTGGGGGATCATTGAAAATGTGTTTTACTCAAGGATGTGCAAAATTAAAACTGATATGAAAAGAATTATTTACATCATCTTACTTTTAACTACTCTCAACAACTTACTTTTAACTACTTTCAATAACAAAGAAACAAAAATAACTGAACATAGAAGTAAACTTGAAATGAGAAGGTCTAATTTAAAGTGAAAGGAGTCCCCATTAAGATAAGGTACCAATATTGGTTAGCATGTGTAGTCTTAGGACAGTAATAACGCTTAGCAGTGTAACACTCAGAGAAAAATATTTTAAATCTCAATTCAATTAATTCCAAATTATAATGAAGTAGCTACCAGATTCAAGATGCTGAGTTGGATAATGAGGTTACAAAGACAAAAACAATGCAGTTCTTGTCCTCAAGAAAAAATTTTGTGTTTGTTCTTCATATGTGTGTATGCAGCATGAATGCATATGCATATATGTGTGTATATGTGTGTGTATATGTGTATATGTTTGTGTATAAATGTATATGTATGTGTGTGTGAATACACACACACATATGGGGGGTCTCCATAGAGATTATACCATTCTTTATATTTATATTCTCAGGACCTAACGTAGTACATCATGTATAGTGTGTATCTACTTAATATGGTGATGAATTAATTAGCCCCAGAAGCCTTAATTGGGTGCAAATATTTTAAGCAAGATTTAGGTTTCAGGTAAGGAAAGACTTAACAACTAGGATTAACACAAAATGGAATATGTGGGCACTAGAAGCAGTAGCAAACAAAGAAGACATATAGAGAATATGTATTAGATCTCAGTCAACCAGTGATGGAACTCTGGGGTTCTTTCTAACTGAGATTTTAGGGTTCTGTGATAATTGAGAGAGAGAGACTCTATTTTTTCATTAATTCACTGAATTGACCCAGAATATGATGTAAAAACAAGCAAAATAAACAAGGGATTTTTAAATACAAAATGGCAATGAATTACTGGGGCAAAATGGATATATATAAAATAAAATATACATACAGGTATATACACATATACATTCATATAGACACATTTATTGTCTCATCTATATACATAGACACATATTTGAGAGTAAAGATATATTGAATAAACCAAAATTATAGGAGACAGGACCAATATTTAAAGAAAGTAGTTGTGTGAGAGAAAGCATATGGTTCTTAAAAAGACTATAATGGAAAATTAAAGGAAATTAATCCAAGCTAAAAGAGTCATATATGAGGGCACATGATTCAGTTCTTCTCAAGAAGGGATATGCTTTTGAAGTACACATAGTTAAAACATACCTTGTAGTGTCTTCTGAGGGATCACAGTGTTTTTTGAAAAATAGACAAAAGACAAAATGAACTATGCTGGAAACATTACCTTAGAAAAGGAAAACGTCTTTTCTGAAAGCCAGGTGCCATAAATAATAGAAGAAGCATAAAGAAGGTTCTTCATGATTGGTTCTCAGTCAAGAGTATGTCATGGAAATCTGTACTAGTCTATTAAAAAACCTACATAAATAATAAATATTCTGAATAAAAACTTTGATGGAGTAGGAGGAAATTAGTCAGTCACTAACCATTTATTGAACTTTTTTTTAAGTTGATGTAGTGGATAAAGTAAGCCAGAAAGACTTGAGTTTAAATTCTGATTCAAGCACTAGTTTCTGTGTAAGTCACTTAACCTCTGCTTGCCTTGGTATCCTCATCTATAAAATTGCCATAATAGCACTTACCTTCCAGAGTTGTTGTGAGGCACATAGTAAACAAGATATAAATTTTTTTTCTGATATACAATTTACTATGTAAGTATTATTTTACTATATACAACTAACTTTGCTAAGTGCTAGGAATATAAAGAAAGATAAAAAAAACAATGCCTACCCTCAAGGGGCTCAAATTCTAATGACAAAGGCAACATGCAAAAAAAAACCTATAGAGTAATTGAAGATAATTTAAGAGGAAAGTTATTTGAAAGTCAATGGGAATTGCAGGGATACCCATCAATTGGGGAATGGAAGAACAAGTTGTGGTATATGTATGGAATGAAATGCCACTGTTATAAGAAAATATGGGTTCAATGATCTTAGAAAGACATGGAAAAACACATTAAATAATGAAAAGTGAAATGAGCAGATTTAAGAGAATATTGTATACAGTAATAGCAATATTGTCTTATGAATGACTTTGAGCAAATAAGTCATTTAGACCATTATAAATATCCAGAGTAATTATAAAGGACATATGAAGAAAAAATGCTATTCTGCATTCAGGAAAAGAACTGATAAATAGAAGTATGTATACAATAATGTATACATGTATGTATATATACATTATAAACACATATAGATGTACATATACATACAAATATGCACAGCCTACATACATATTTGGATGTAGTATTTGTATCTAATGGTGGTCATCTCAAGGGTGGGGGAAAGAGAAGAAAAAATTAATTTAAATAACAATGTTATATATTTAAAAGAAATAGCAAATTATACACAATAGATTTGCAATTTCATGTGCATTCGTCTTTTTATTATACTATGCTTTAGAAATGCTTGTTGTATTTCATGCATTTTTAAATATTCTGAAAAGATACACATAAAAAAGCAAAGTCAACGGGAGACCACTGCCCTTTATAGGATATGAGATTTGAGTTGTCTTGAATGTAGACTGGGAAGCCAGGAGGCAAAGAAAAGCTGAGAAAGCCTTTTGGTCGTGAGAGACAGCCAGTGAAAAGGCATGAGTTGACGAGGTAAGAGTATTCTGCAAGTAACAGTAAAGAATCCAGGACGGCTGGAGGGGGAATAAAGTATAAGAAGACTGGAAAAGTTGGAAGTTGCAAGACTGGAAAAGACTTTACAAGCCAAACAGAATATTTTATTGTGATACTGAAGGAAGTAAATGGAGTATATTGAGCAGGCAGGTTACATGGTCAGATGTGCTAAAAATATCACTTTGGCAGCTCAGTATAAATGGAAAGTTGAGTTTGACACCAAGGTGTGGTACCTGCTAAAGTAATAGGGAAGCTCAGAAAAAAAAGAAAGGTGTGGGAGAAAAGATGATGAGTTGTGTTTTAGGTATGTTGAGTTTGAGATGTCTACACAACATTTAGATTGAGGTATCCAACAGGGATGTGAGATTAGGGATTAGGAGAGTAATAACAGACATAAGAATCACCTGCATAAAGATGAGAATTAATCCCATTGCAAATGATCAGATTAATAATCAAGAAAGTATCAGAAATATAAGAATCTTATATTAGAATGAAATGGATTTTCAATTTTAATATTAAAAGTCAAGTAATTTAAAAAAATAGAAATCATATCTGATGACTTTCGAAGCTATGGATAAGAGAACATGCATTCTTAACCAAATATAGAGATGAAATTGCAAAAGCTAAGATAAATCATTTCAGTTACATGAAATTGTAAATCTTTCGCACAATCAAAACATCAGTAATAAGGGGAGGAACTGAATGGGGAAATATTTTTTAAACAAATTTTTCAGATAAAGTCTTGACATTCAAGATACACAATTAACAAATACATAAAACACAAAACTATTCCCCAAAAGATAAACAGCCAAAGAATACAAATCAACAGTCCTCAAAAGAGGAGTATGCAAACAGCCATATGGAAGAAAATTCAAAATCACTAATAATGAGAAAAATCTAAATCAAGGAAATGGGCACCCAAAAACATAGCAAAGAGGATAGTCAATTTGGGCAAATAAACACACTAGTGCATTGTTGGTTAGATATGAAACAGCAAAATCTTTTTAGAAAGCAATTTGGAACTATTCAAATAACATGAACAAAATGTCCAAACATTTTGATCCAAAGATTCCATTAATAGGCTTATACTTCAAGAAGTAGAAGAAAAAAAAAAGATACCACATGCACTCAACTATTTATAGTGGCGCATTTTGTAGTACCAAAGAACTGGAAACAAAGCAGATGCCTAAGTGATGACTGAACACATCGTGGTATGATCCTATATAAAATCTTGATTAATGTGAATAACGGATTGGAAGAAGTAGTCTAATTATTTCAATTCATCCCACATATTTCCACTGAGCTAGAACCATTAACCATATTTTACATAAGTGTAATGGAATAGTGAAAATGTGAATATATGTTACTACTTCATGGAATTCATAATTTTCACTAATTGGAACTCAACTATAGTATTTACCTTTAAAAAAGGAAAATTGTACTGTCTTTAAAATAAGTCAAAATCAGTATTTAAAATACCTTCTAGCTCTTTGACTTCAAATGGACAGATGAGGGAATGGTTCTTTCTCCAATTGTTTCAATAAAAGTTTGTTCCTTTCAAAAAATAAATTTAAGATTAAATATAACACATAAATAAAAATAAAATTAACAGAAAAAGACACAAAAATGCATGAAACAAGGAAGACCACCATCACAAATATTATATAATATTGTATTGGAAATTCTGGCAATAGCAAGAGAAGAAAAAGAAATAAAAGGAATCGGAATAGGAAACAGGAAAAAAAAACTATCTCTTTTTGCAGATGATATGATGATATACTTGGAAAATCTTAAAGATTTAACTAGAAAGTTAACTAAAACAATTAATAAATTCATCAAAGTAGCAGGATACAAAGTAAACCCATATAAACTATCAGCATTCCTATGTATTATGAACAGGATACTGCAGGAAGGGATATCGAGATAGCCAATTTAAAATCATTCTAGAAAGCATAAAATAACTGGAAAAATAACTACCAAAACAAACATAAGATCAATACAAACAAAACCATAAAAATCTTTGTACGTGCAAAAAAATCAGATTTAGATAAATGGAGAAATATTAGTTGCACAAGGGTAGGCAGAGCCAGTATGAAAAAAACTATAATTTTATCAAAAATTAATCTATATATTCAAACCTATATTAATTAAATTACTAAAAATTATTTTAAAGAGCTAAAAAAAAGAATAAAAGTTAGAGGATATCAAAGGAAGAAAGAAAGTAAAGGTAGGAAGTTTTGCAATACCAGATCATAAACTATATTATAAGGCAGTAATTATCAAAACTATCTAGTACAGTCTCAGAAATAGAAAAGTGGACCAGTGGAACAGGGTAGAAATACAATCTATAGCAGCAAATGAATATAGTTACCTAGTGTTTGACAAATGCAAAGATATAATTTTTGGCATAAGAATTCATTATTTATGAAAATATTATTGGAAAAAACAGGAAAGTAATCTGGCAGATATCAGTCATAGACCAATTTCTTACACCATTTACCAAGATAAAGTCAAAATAGGTACATGACCTAAACATAAAGGACAATATTACAGGAAAATCTCCAGAACATTGAATGTATTACCTAACAGTATTATGGATAGATGAACAATTTTTTAATTGAGAGAGTGTTTTTATACAAATGAAACAAATGTAGCAAGATCAGAAGCAAATCAGAAAACTGGGGGAAAATTTTAGACATAATTTTTCAGATAAAGGTCTAACATCTCAAATATATAAAGAACATTGTCAAATTTATACAAATGCAAATCATTCCCCAATTGATAAATGGTAAAAGGATAGGAAAAGGCAGTTTTCCAATGAAGAAACTAAAACAACTTATAGTCATATGAAAGTGTGCTCTAAATCATTATTGATTAGAAAAAATGCAAATTAAAACAAGCTCAAGACATCATTTTATGCTCATCAGAATGGCTAAAATGATAGAAGGGGAAAGTGGCAAATGTTGGAGGCAAATGTGGAAAAATCAGGGTCTTTAATTTACAGTTGCTAGATCTGTGGGATGACCCAATCATTTTGGAGAAAGATTTCAAATTATGCCCATAATCTATCTGCTTATATCCTTTGACCCTGCAATACCTCTATTAGTTCTCTTTCCAAATACATTTAAGGGAAATGGAAAAGAACATACATATTCTAAAACATTTATAACAGCTCTCTTTGCAGTGGCAAAGAACTGGAAATTGAAGAGCTGCCTGTCAATTGGAGAACAGCTAAACAAATTGCAATATATGTTCATGATGGAATATGATTCCACCACAAGAAATGATGCGTTTCCTTCTCTCATGTCAAGCTCCTTACAATAACAGGTCTTTCGTGCTGCTGCACTCAGCACTTCCCTGAACCAGCCTTCTTATCTACAACCACTCAAGATGCCTGAGCAAGTACAGGATGGAGAGGAGTAGGTGGAGACCTTTGCCTTCCAGGCAGAGATTGGCCAACTTATGTCCTCGATTATCAACACCTTTTATTCTACCAAAGAAATCTTTTGAGAGATCATTTCCAATGCCTCTGATGCTCTGGGCAAGATCCACTATGAGAGTTTCACAGATCTTTCAAAATTGGACAGTGTTAAAGAGCTAAAGATTGACATCATTCCAAAACCTCAGGAGTATGCCCTGACTTTGGTAGACACTGGCACTGGCATGACAAAAGCTGATTTGATCAGTAACTTGGGAACTATTGCCAAGTCTGGCACCAAGGCTTTCATGGAGGCATTGAAAGATGGAGCAGACATCTTCGTGACTGGTCAGTTTGGTATGGGTTTCTAATATGCTTATTTGCTGGCAGAAAAGGTAGTTGTCATCACCAAGCACAATAATGATAATTAGTATGCCTGGGAGTCTTCAGCTGGTGGCTCCTTCACAGTCCATGCTAATCATGGTGAGACTATTGGCAGAGGCACAAGGGTGATCTTACATCTGAAAGAAGACCAGACAAAGTATCCAGAAGAGAGGAGTGTCAAGGAAGTTGTAAAGAAATACTCTCAATTCATTAGCTATACCATCACACTTTATTTGGAGAAAGAATAAGAGAAGGAAATCAGTGATGATGAGATAGAGCAAGACAATGAGAAAGAAGAGGAAAAGCCACCAAAAGATGTTTGAAGATGTAAGATCAGATGAAGAAGATAAAATCAAGGATAAGAAGAAGTAAATCAAGAAGATCAAGGAGAAATACATTAACCAGAAACAGCTGAACAAGTCTAAGACCACCTGGACATATAACCCTGCTGACATCAGCCAAAAGGAATATGGCAAGCTTTATAAGTGCCTCACCAATGATTGGGAAGATTATTTGGCAGTAAAGCATTTCTCTGTGGAAGGTCAGCTAGAACTGAGGGCTCTATTCTTCATTCCCCACCTGGCTCCTTTTGATCTCTTTGAAAAAAAAATAAAAAGAAGAAGAACATTAAGCTGCATGTATGGCATGTGTTCATAATGGACAGTCGTGATGAGCTTATTTCTGAGTATTTTAATTTTATCTGCCCCTCAACATTTCCAGAGAGATGGTGCAGAAGAGAAAGATCTTAAAGCTCATCCATAAGAACATTGTCAAGAAGTGTCTAGAGCTCTTTTCTGAACAGGCAAAAGATAAAGAATTATAAAACGTTCTACAAGGCTTTTTTTGAAAAACCTGAAGCTTAAAATCCATGAGGACTCAACCAACAGACACTGTCTATCTGAACTGTCATGTTATCATACATCTTGGTCAGGAGATGAGATGACTTCCTTGTCTGAATATTTGTCTAGAATGAATGAAATCCATAAATGTATCTAGTATATCATTGATGAGAGAAAAGAACAAGTGACTATAAAGCCAAGCACAAGCAGCTTTCCAGAGGACTGCTACTGTGAACAGCTCTAAGATTCTGATCACATAGTATAGTGAACTCTCTATTCAGTAGTAAACTAAAGCAAAATAGTCAAAGAAACAAAAGTAAAGCATTCACAATGATATAGAATAACAACTTATCACTAAAGTGGCCACATAGTTGTAAACAAAAGATATCACTCACTAAGTCCTTAACCCAATCATTCTTAAGGGAAAAGCTTCTTTAAGGGACACAAAGTACAAAAGTCTAAGTTCTCCACCCTCAGGTCACATTGTCTTAATCTCTCAGTCAAAAAGTTTTCTTTCTCCTTGATTGGAGATTAGTTTCCAATCATCCTTAACTCAATCTTCCTTAAGAGGTACAAGGTACAGAGAACAAAGTTCTCCCACCCCTAGGCCACAATTAATCATGATGTTCTCAGTCAGTACTAAGTAAGCAAGGAGAGATCTTTTCATCTTGACTTGAGGCTGGCTCTCAGATTCCATGGCTCCTCTTCCATGGTCCCAGTTTTTGTCTGAATTTACCCAACTATCACCTGGATTCAAAGTTAGGCAGCTCTCATCTCCTCATCTAGCTCCTCATGCAACCCCTCATCCAGTTCCTCACCCAGTTCCCATCCCGTATTGAAGTTCACAGTGGCCAGTCCACCTCAAGTCTTTCACAGTTTCTGTTTCTGGGAAGACAAAGCCTAACAGAGCCAAAACAACATTCATTCACATTGCTGTCACCATAATCAATTCATTTTCTGCCTGTGAAATCAACAGAGACCCACAAAGTCTGAGAGCTCAACACAAATTGTAAGTATAGCCCTGAAACCCTCCTCCAGGACTTCTGTAAACAGACAACAAGAAAATCTTTCAGGTCTTCTAA
This sequence comes from Pseudocheirus occidentalis, assembly GCA_028646575.1. NCBI lineage: Eukaryota > Metazoa > Chordata > Mammalia > Diprotodontia > Pseudocheiridae > Pseudocheirus > Pseudocheirus occidentalis. The sequence goes on from CM053598.1 coordinate 182,469,475, forward strand.
TAAGGTCCCAGGGATTCTATACAAAGTATGACAATCACAAATCAGCACAGACAGATGAATAGAGTGCTATCAGCGCAAGTTATCCCTCCTCAATTCTGATCTCTCCCAGCTTGTGCTCAGCTTTTTATCTGATCATTCGCTCCTCCCTGCTCCACCTACCTCTTACGTCCTTCCTCTTCCTGTCTTTGGCAAGTCCCTCCCAATGAGGATTTCACAAGTTCTGTTTCTTAACAAAGATTTGATACAATCATGGAAAGGCTCAAAAGAAACTTGAACTGAAGCAAGATGCTAAATAATTAATTAACTGTAACAAGGTGCTAAGTACTTCTTTGCTTGTCATTACAGTGGCTAACTCTGCTTTTGAAGAATAGGTACAGAAACATGGTTTTGAAGTAGTATGCATGACAAAGCTCATTGATGAGTATTGTGTGCAGCAGCTAAAGGAATCTGATGGGAAGACCTTTGTCTCTGTTACTAAGGAAAGATTAGAACTTCCAAAGGATGAAGAAGAAAAGAAAAAAATGGAAGAGAGTAAGACAAAATTTGTCATGTCCAATGTATATGGCTTTCTCCTTGATCTTAGGCCAGTGGTTATCAATCTTCCTAATGCCGCAACCCTTTAATACTCCTAGGTGGGCATATCTGCATGTGGGTGGACCCACCTGGAGATGGATAGAGGAGTGGTGTCTTGGTTCCTAAGACCACCTGAAATATGTATTTTCTGATGTTCTTAGGTGACCCTGTTCGAACCCCAAAGGGGTTGTGACCCACAGGTTGAGAACCACTGCCTTACACCTTTACCTACATCTATCTGTAAATAAATTAGAAGATTAATTACTTTAGCAGCAGCTGGAAGCTTGGTGGCACAGTGGATACAGTGCTGGACCTGGAAGACTCATCTTCCTAAATTCAAACCTGGCCTCAGAAACTTACCAGCTGTGCGACCCTGGGCAAATCATCTTACCCTGTTTGCCTTAGTTTCCTCATCTATGAAGTGAGCCAGAGAAGGAAATGGCAAATTACTCCAGTATTTTGCCAAGAAAAGCACAAATTAGGTCATAAAGAGTCAGACACAACATAAAAATGACTGAACAACACAAATTTCACAATAAGTTTTCAGAAAATGTAATTAATATACTACTCTATAAATTCTATTATGGCAAAAGTGTATGATATTGCTTTTTTGCTTAACAAGAGGGAATTTTTTTCTTTTATTTTACTGATCCACATTGACCTTCAGTATGTGAAGTCAGAAAGGCAACTTGAGGTGGTAGACTGTGAAACAGCATTGGAGACAGGTGGGCTAGAATTCACATCTTGCTTCTTACACATACAAGCTGTGTAATTATAGGCAAAGTTACTTAACCCCATCAGTGCCTAAGAAAATTCTCTAAGGCAATGAGTTCTACATAAGAATTTCAATACTTTGATAAAATCTTAAGTCCAGAACAACAAATAAGAAAGTTTCTGATGATATTACTACCATAAGATCTTACTAAGGTGTCAGAAGAGTGCTATTTGAATAGATTTCACTTTTATAGAAAACACAAATTTGGAATTCAAGAGGTCATTTGTTCTGGCACTTGTTTTCATAAATAAGTAAATGCTGGGACAACTATAAAAGCAAGGGAAGGACTTAATTAGTATTTATATAGTATCTACCATCCACTAAGCTGTGATATAATTATCCATTTTCATGTCCATTGTGTATGCTTTAAAAACAAAAACCTCAAATTAGCTTCCATTTTGTAGAAATGACATTTTCCTGTAATTAATTGCAATATACAAAAAAATTGAACAATAAGCATTTATTAAGTACCTACTATTTAACATCTCTTGCAGCAGTACACTAAAGGAAATTATACTCTTTCTCCATAAATAAAAACTTATTCTCACTCATGCAACACAGGGCAGCACAACCATGGAGTTATGCTATGTTTTTGATTTTGATATGTGAGACTTGTTTATGTAAGCAATTCAATTAGCCATGCAGGTGAGACTTGTACTCACATAATCAGACAGAATGTTTTGAAAATACCGTACCCAGGAGAACAGAAAACTTAACGTCTATAATGATAGCTTGGGAAATCATCTGAGGACTTTAGGAATTCCGCTAAGATACCAATAGCCGCACTAGTATTGTGAAATTATGTTTGTAAGCACCATAATATAGCAGTAATTATATCAACATAATAATAAATCTTGGATACAGCAGACTAATAATGAAACATCCCTCTCCATGAAGAAGAGATATATTAATAGCTGCAGATTGAGTTATGTGCTATAAGACGAAGTCAATATATTAAGTTGTCTTGCATCTTGTTACCAAAAAGGCTTCTGTTGGGGGAAAGGAGAACTTGAGGAGTCATAGTAATGTAAAAGTAGCAATAAGATATTTTAACAGAGATTTGTGTTTTGTAAATCAATGCCAATATGGGTAACATACGAAATAGTCAGCAAGTATCTGAAAGTCACTCTAGATTTTTAATATCTCCAAAACAGCTTTAAGTCCATTTTACAAAGCATTTTACATTATTTCAAAGCAGAGAACAATTACCTTATAGTTTCAAATGTAACAAGTAATATAAAATTCATTTTTTAAAGTCAAGAGTAAGTAAAATGGTTTTGGATGCCACTAAACATAACTTGTAGCCATTAAACGGAAGACAAAAAAGTCAATGCTAAATTAGTAGAGGATTCACTCTACTAGTTTTTATTAATACTTATTCACTTAGATTCTTCATTCTTTTCCAATGGCTGGCACTAGAATACCATTTTTTCCCAGATCTCTATCCATTCTTTGAGTACAATGTATATTTGGGAGAGGTTTATTTCTTGGTAAGATGGAAGTGGTGTGTTGACTTGACATTTATTTGAAGTAGAACACTATGAGGTAGGTAAATGTAAGAATGAGATGTAACTCATAAATGGAAGTAATTAAAATTAATGCTGCTTTTAATTAAAACCAAGGAGAGAAATAAAGTTTTATAGGAGCTTCTACTTCTTAACTGAGATATTTTTGGACTATAGGATTGTTAAATATGGAATTTTTATGTGTATTCCAACTTATCACCCCTTTCTCTGATGAGGCAGTGACTGATCACTCTTTTACCAGGACTATTACTAAATATTTGCAGGAAAATATTAAAATTCAGGCTGTGCTATTCAGTTTTCTCATTTATAAAATGTAGAAAGTATTAGTATTTATCTCCTAGAATTGTTGTGATAATAAACTAAATAATATTTATAAATTGCATCACAACTTTAAAGCACTATCATCATCATCATCATCTTCATCCTCACCATCATTATCATTTATGTTAGCACATCTGTGTACCGTTTGTGAAACTATGGAATGAATCACCTTCTATAGGAAATTTCTCCTGATCCCCCTAAGTTGCTAGGGTACCATCCCTCCTCCCACTACCACATTCCCTTGTATTTATTTTGTATATATTTATTTTTTGTTCAGTCACTTTACTCCGAACTCTTGTAACTCCATCTGTTTTTTTTTTTGTGGGAAGATTGTTTGTCTTTGTTTTTGTTTTGTTTCTTTTTACTCTGGAACGGTTTTCCATTTATTTTCTTCTCCAGCTCATTTTACAAATGAAGCAGTTGAGGTAAATAGAGGGGAAGTGACTTGCCCAGGGTATAAAATCAAGCACAAGAAGCTCTTCTAAGGACTGTTGCTATGAATAACTTTAAGGTTCTGATCATGTAGTATAGTGAAGTCTCTATTTATTCAGTAATAAACTAAAACAAAACATTCACAGAAAATAAAATACAACATTCACGATGATATAACATAACAACTTTTCACTAATGTGGCCACACAGTCTTAAAAAAAGATATCATTCAGTAAGTCCCAATCTCAATCAATAAATATAAAGTATCTATCTAAAGTCTTCCTTCATCTTGACTGGAGCCTGGCTTCAAATCATTCTTAACTCAATCATCCCTAAGGACAATCATCCTTCAAGGGTTCAAAGTACAAAGTACAAAGATCTCCTACCCCTGAATCACATTGTCTTAAGCATCAGTTAAGTACCCAAGTAAAGATCCTTTCATCTTCACTGGAGACTAACTTCCAAACTCCATGGTTCTTCTTCCATGCTCCCAGTTCCTTGCCTGAATTGACCCAACTGTCACCTGAATTCACAGGTAGGCAGCTCCCAGCTCTTGATTCAGCTAGAAGCTCACAGTGACAAGTCTTCCTCAAGCCCTTTACAGTTTCTGTTTCTGGGAAGACAAAGCTTAACAGAACCACAATGATATCTACACACACTAAGCTTAGCAGAATTACAACAATATTCACACACCTTGCTGGCACTATCATCTCAATTCACTTTCTGCTGGTGACATCAAAACAAGTCAATAGACAGGGTGCTTCTGACTGACAAAGTAACACAATCACAAGTCAGCAGAGTGCCACTGTCTGACAAAGTATACAAATCAACAGATAGAATGCTTCTATCTGAGAAAGTAACACACTCAACAGAGAGTCTTTCTATCTGACAAAGTAACAATCAACAGACAGAATGCTTCTGTCTGATAAAGTAACACAACCACAAGTCAGAGTACTTCTATCTAAAAAAGCATACAAATCAACAGACAGAATGCTTCTGTATGACAAAGTAACACAAACACAAATCAACACAGATAGAACAGATGGACAGAGGGCCAACATCCCAATTGTTCTCCTTCTCAGTTTTGCTTGGTTCCAGCTTGTATTTGTGATTTTATATTCTCTTTTGGCAGCTTCTTCCCACATGGGCTCCATGTGATGATGTTAGTTTCCAACAAAGACTTGACACAAATGAAGGCAGGCTCAAAGGCACTTGAATAGCTGAAACAAGGAGCTAAATACTTGAACACCTGAAACAAGGAGAAAATTACCATTTTTCTTGCCATTACACGGGGTCACACAGTTCATGAGTTCCTAAGGCTAGATTTGAACTTGTGTTCTTAACCCTAGGTCCAGCACTCTATCCACCACGCCACCTATATATTTATACATATATATATGTACATTTTTCAGTTTCATAAAGATTTGAACTGTTTCATTTTTCCCTTTTTTCCTAACATTTGACACAATTCCTGAAATATTGTAGGTAGGTTCTTTACACATGATTGTTCATTGCAATTAATTTAGTCCTTTGAAATAAAAAGCTTTGTAAATCTTAAGGCTCTCTATAGATGTGAGCTAGGAGCAGCAATTATTATAATGGTACAAAATAGAGATAGCCATTTGTATGTGTGGATTGATCTTAAGCTATCATGGAGAAGTCATTTCCTGTGTTCTTCCGACCTTATTGACAAGAAGTCTGTCTGTTATGGTTTCTGTGTCTGTTATGTATTTATAAGCTGTTATTTTCAATTCTGACAAGCAGTGATTCAGCCTTACTGACATGATCTGCCATAAATGTCAGGTATAGTTAAGAGACGCTATTGGGAATAAGCAATATGAACTCCACAAACACAAGGTGATCCTACAACATGGACTAAAACATATCCCAGCTTGCAGCCATGAGACAGTCGGGACAGCTCTGCAAGGATAAGATTTGTGTCCTCACTAGACTATTGATTCTGAGAATGACATATTTTTATCTGAATAATGATTGAGAGTAATCATAATCTGTTCTTTCAATGACCTCACAAATTAATTGAAAGCCTTCATCTTTGGTGAAGCAAAAAAAAATTAAGGAGCTCATTAGGATGCATTTTTAAGTCTCAAATGCTGTCAGGATGAAAGTATACTTCTATGGTGATATATACATACATATATATGTATATATATATATATACACACACATGTACATTTATAAACACACATGTATATATGTATACATATATACATGTATATATGTATGCATATACATATATGCATATGAGGCATAATTTTAAAGACAGAAGTATAATTCTTTTACATACTGTATTAAGACACCAGCTGACTAGCCTCAGACTCTTTTGTATATCTATTAAAAAACATAAATACTGGTCTACTCAGATTTTAGGACTAAGGCCATATTCTCTTTTTCTTCAGAGTATTTTCAATAATGTACTTACATTAAATGAGTTTGTGAAGTTTTATCAAGAGTCCATCTTTATCAACTAAATAATTGATGTTTTATGTCAGCAACAGTCAAGTCATGGACAAACCTTCAACATGGCTAAACTTAATTGCTACAGAAACTGCTCTAAGTTCACCCTCACTTTCAATTGATAATTTAAAATGTAGAAAACCATAAATAATAGTTAATTTATATAGAGTATTAAGGTTTGCAAATCATTTAGCAAATATCTCATTTTATTCTCACCACTCTATTGGGAGATAAGTACTATTATTATCCCAATTTTACAGATGAGAAATCTGAGTTTAAGTGATTTATCCAGGTTTACATAGTTAGGAAATGTCTGAGACTGGATTTGAACTCAAATTTTCCTGACTCTAGATCCAGAACTGTGCTACCTAGTTGCCTAAGGAATTCAAAGGAAATAGTATCACTACATTGCACTAGAGGCTCTTGACAAATATGATACTATGGTACCCTTACAGCCTTAAAATTCTACATTTCTACTTATATTTCTGGGTTCTCATGCATCACATAACTTTTTACCACCACCCCACCATGCCCCACAAGTGTATGCAGGTATACTTTGACACTCTTTTTGAAAGATGAGGCAATTGTATGACAGGGTTAGAGTCAGGTCTAGTTCTCAGAAAAACTTTGAAGTAAGAAAATGTTTGTTATCCCTCAAATTTCTTTCTCATCATTTAAAGCTATAGAAGTCCCAATAAATATTTAATAATGGGCTCTCAAAATTGTGTATGGCAAAATTTTAAGCTTAATCTTCATTAACTTTATCTTTATCACTTTCTCAGGTCTGGACAATAAGCAAAACAATAAATCAAACACTGACTTGTAATTTTTGCTCACAATCAAAGTATAAATGCTTGAACTGAAAATTTCACAATCATCTTTCATGATCCCTATGATCTGTCTCCAGCACATCAGTAGATTCTCACTCCCAGAAACCCCATCTCCTTGACCAGCACTTCCATTACAATTTATTTTCCAGACCAAGACCTTCCCCAACAAAAACTTAGCTATTTCATTTATGAGGGCCTGCTCTGTATTAGAGAATTTATGAACAAATCTTTAGCAAAGTGTTAACAGGTGGTAATGGATTAATGTGCCATTCCCCTGGGTAACATATTAGCATTTTAACAGAGATTTCTTGGAAGGAATAACACGTTAATGCAAAGAATAGCTTTTACTTGGTGCGAATTTAAGGCACCAGGTCAGAGTGAAGAGGGAGATTTGAAGAGTCAAGAAAGCCTTTCAGCACTCATCAAGTCACACTGTATAGAGAACCACTTTCTATATATGCAGAGTTCCTAGGAAAGGTTCCAGTGTGGAAAAAAGTTGAGAGAGGTGAAGTTAACTAGATTCCTCTGTTTATTTCAAAATCCCTCTGCTCTGTTTTCATGGGCGCTAGAGGACCATATTGCAGATAAGTTCAAGCAGGTCTTGTGTATAACAGGGTGCTTTAAAATTTAAGGTGAAAATAAGTCATCCTTCATCTGCTGAAGATGCATTTTTTTTAAAAAGATAGTGTGTGGCCCTTGAGACAGAAAGATTTCTTTGCTACTGTTCATCCCAGCATTAGTAATCTAAAGATAATGTCTCACAAGTAAAACCCATCACTTCTTTTGCTTTTAAAAATTACTTGGTGCTGTCAGCCCCAAATTAAATACCAAATGTATATTGTTTCATAAAATGAACTTAACATGACCTGACAGCTCATCAGAAATTACTCACTTTCTCCCATAACATGATTTACTTGTAGCTTTTTTTGAGTAGAACTGCTAAGAAATATATTTGTAGATATAATATATACCTATATAAACTTAAGCATATTTGTCTGTTTATATCATATATTGATTTTACATTAAAAAGGGTATGTGCATTTATGACCAGAGAAAGAATTTTGATTAGCATATGATGGTAAAATTAAGTCATGTTATGTGTCTGATCCTCAGACTTGTGTGTTCTTGGATCTTTCCTTTTTACACTAACTCACCAAAATTTGCAGTAGAAATTCTAACCATGAGAAGGCAATCAGTTTAGGCTTGGCTTTAAAAATATTATAATATTACAATGGTTACAAATGCAGAATATGAGAATTGGAAGGGACTTTAGAGGGTACCTAGTCTGTCCTTTGTCTGTAGGAATCTTTTCTATATCATGTGTGATAACTGACCATCCCAAGTTTGCTTCTAGACCTCTAGTAGATGTCACCCCACTACCACCCCAGGGAGACCATTCCATTCTTGGATAGTTCTAACTGTAAGGAAATTTCAGCTTTAATTGAGTTAAAAATACACATTTCTGAAATTTCCAGTTCTTGTTCCTCATTCTATCTTCCGAACCCAAGCAGAATAAATCTTTTTCCTCTTCCATGTGACCATCTTTCAAATATTTCAATACAGCTATCATGCTCACTTAATCTTCTCATCTCTAGAATAAGAATCCCCAACTGTTTTTAACTGATCCAGTATGACACAATATCAATGATCTTCACTACCTTTGTTTCCCACTTCTGAATGCTTTATATTGTTCCTGTAGGAGCCTGTAGTATTACAGATGAATTAAGAGTAAGAACTCTTGGGATAGTCTTTGCCAATGACTGATGTGATTCCTGGAAGTCTGAATTCCACTAATTAAGCACACATTTTATAGCAGGAGGAGAGAGAGCAAGGACAAGAGCGAGAGACAGAGACAGAGAGACAGACAGAGACAGAGACAGAGAAAGAGAGACAGAGAGAGATACAGAGGGTGAGACAGAGACAGAGACAGAGAGACAGAGAGAGAGAGACAGAGAGACAGAGAGAGACAGAGAGAGAGAGACAGAGAGAGACAGAGAGAGAGAGAGAGACAGGGAGTGACAGACAGACAGAGAGAGAGAAAGAGAGAGAGACAGACAGACAGATAGAGAGACAGACAGAGAGAGACAGACAGATAGACAGACAGAGAGACAGACAGAGAGAAAGGGAGGGAGGGAGGGAGGAGGGAGAGAGAATGAGAATTCCAAATTTCCTTTCAGGGTCAAGTCAGTTGGATTCCTCTTGTATAGGAAAGAGAGAGTGTATAAACTTAAACCACCATTTCACAGACTTATTAAAGAAGCCAGTGAGGTAAAAATAGCCCATATAGGGAATATAGCCCATATAGGGAATATAGCCCATATACCCCATATAGCCCATACCTTACTTGGTATGAGGGCTAGAAAATTAGTACCATTAGGGGTGCTAAAACTGAGTGCTATCAACTTTATCTCTTGTGCAGGAAGGATTTCTAATACAAACCCACATCCCCATCAGCCCTCTCTGGTGAAACACAAGATACATATTATTATTGTTGTTGTTGTTGTTGTTATTATTATTATTATTATTATTATTATGGCATATTTTCCTATGCTATACATGGGAGTTCATGTAACAAATTCAAATTAAACCAATTTCCTGAGAAGATACTGCTTGGGTGACTCTGTAGGGAATATAAACAACAGATAAGGACAAAGGTTGAGTGGGTTCAATAACTGAAATTGCTGAAGCAAGGACCCAGGTCAATGAGCCAATGGAGTATTTAAGTAATAAGAATTTTATATCTCACCCTATTGAATTTCAGCATAGTGATATATGCATAATATTTAGAGGTGGAAGGATTGCTGACATTCTTAAGGCTAAAAATTTCAATATACAGCTGAAAAACCCAATTGAGAGAGCCCACAGAGCTTTCTTAAATCTGGAAACCTTCATGGTATTACCTACTAATTCTATACTGTCTCTGAATCAGCAAAGCAAAGCCTATTATTGAGCATTACCTCCACTTGTGGTTCGGGGTCCCTAGAGGTTCAGTTGACTACTACCCTCTTAGAATACTATTAGGCAACCCCGATGGTTTGGAAGTTTGAACACCATCTTTCAAAAGCATCCTCTGATATATGCTCCTCATCAAAAATTAATCAATCATATAAATTCCATTAGCTTTTAGGAAAAAAAAAAGATTTGCTGAGAAGGTATAGCAAGAACCATTGGTGCAAAACATTCACCACAGACTAGAGGTACACTCTTCCTTTATTCATACTAGGTCCCTAAGGAAAATGGGATCCATAGTAGGAAGGCATACATGAAGAAAACACATATTGTACTCTTGGCCCTAGAGTACTTAGAAGTCCTCCCCTTAAGGGAGTCCTTATGTTCCCTTTAAGTCTACCTCTTTGTTGAGCAAAGTCACTAATCTGCTGTGACTGCTACTCCTTCCAATTCCCAATTTCTACTCAGAATCTAGAGAAGGGAATATTTGAATTATAGTATAACTTCTGTACTGCCTTTTTCTAAGTTTCGCTGATGCAGGGTTACAGCATTCAGTGGCTGCCTGTGAGATTTCCAAATCCTGTAATGCCCACAAAATTGCTGCTCAATGTGTCCATCTCAGAGTTGCTGATCACTTAAACCTTCACTCCTAGGGCTACTGATACATCATCTGGTTGGCAGGTGCTAAATATAAGGCTGCACCCTAACAAGATTAAAATGCAACTGGGAAATGTTATAAAAAATAAAAATATGAAAGAACAAAGAATATTAAAACATGATTTTGTAAGTCAACATGTGGCCCTAGGAATCCTTATGTATTGTGGTTCTGCTTCTATTTTAGCTTGAGACCACTGTTCTAAGGGATTCTCAACAACTCTGTTTGCTTAACAGGATATTTGGGATCTCCTGAACACATAGGTTTGTGACCCCAGTGAATCCATCCTACAAATACCTGCTCATCTAATATCAGGAAAAAACAGACACAAAAGAAACAGGACCATTGTGTACTCATAGACTCATGACAAGTGAGTGGATTAATGGAGCCAACTCCCCCTTGCCTACCATCCAGCTTAAAGAATCTTCTTTACTTAATGTCACCAAGAAAAAGTGAGAGACAAATGGGTTATGTACTTTTATATGCATACTTACTTCTGGCTCAGAAATGTCCAGGATTTTGGTTAATTCAGTGCCACAAGCAATTAGAAAACATTTTGTTATTACAAAGTACCAGCCCCTGAGTCATCAGGGCCAAAAACTGGCTCCCAAACTTTCCATATGGTAGCTATGTGTATTTCAAAGCCTGAAACTAAGTAGAAAATATCTGTGCTTATTTTAAGAACTGACAGATAGCCCGGTCCACTTATGTTAAATTTATAAATGCAGTGACAAATACAATTCCCTCACAACATAGCATACAACTAAAAAATAATCACCCTATAATGGATTCCCTAATTTCTACATTACTAGTTTACTTTTTTATTTTAAAATAATAGACTTTGTTGTGTCAATATTTTAAAATTTAAAAATAACCTTTAAAATATGAAAAAAACATGTTTTGTTCTTGAATGAAACACTTTAAATCTCATATAGGGGTGGGGAGCCTATGGCCTCAAGGCCACATGTGACCCTCTAGATCAGCGGTTCTCAGTCTGTGGGTCATGACCCCTTTAGGGGTTGAACAACCCTTTCACAGTGGTAACAATGGTCACCTAAGACCATCGGAAAACAAATATTTCCGATGGTCTTAGGAACCGAGACACCACTCTTCCATCCATCCCCAGGAGGGTCCACCCACATGCAGATATGCCCACATACAAGTATTAAACCGTCGCAGCATAAGGAAGGTTGAGAACCACTGCTCTAGATGCTCAGGTGTGGTCTTTTGACTGAGTCCAAGTTTTGCAGAACAAATCCTTTTATTAATAGGATGTGTTCTGTAAAGTTTGGATTCAGTCAAAGAGATACACTTTGAGGACCTAGAGGGCCACCTGTGGCCCTGAGACCACAAGCTTCCCACCCCTGTCATAGGTTATATGAGTTATACTCTAGGCCACAGCTTTCCAATAGTGGATTCCAACATTTATTTTACTCTTCTTTCAGTGTTAGGTATATTTCCCCTTGCCCTATATTTAGCACCTCTTTATTCTCAGACTATATCATATGTTGACCGTTTTGTTCCTTATTTTGGATCCCTAAATAATTTTGTTATTTAGGATTACTATCTTAGACTTCTAGAACCACACCAGCCCCTGGATGATAATACAGCTGCCTAAATATCATCATTCTTTCTTTGTGACTTTTTTTTACTTCTTTTAGATAGAGATCCTCGAAGTAGGATTTTGCCTAGCAGAATCTCTCCCTTCTTATCTGTTGTTTCTGTGTCAGTAACCACACCTTTTCTTTTGGAACACGAAGTCTGCATTCTGGTGTCTACATTCAGAATTTCTCAGACTCCAGATAACTAGTTTTGTTCAATGAATTAAGGAGGTGATGGAAACAATGAACATGAACTTAGACATGGTGAGACAGTGGAGGATAGAAGAGCCTGATGTACCATCAGGGAAAAAGAGTTGGACATAACCAAACCATTTAACAACAGCAACAACAATTAGGTATGTAGAGAAGGTCATGGATCTTAAACTTCATAAATTGGATCTATGTATTTGAAAATCAATCAAGGAATCCCTTTTAATTAAAAAAAGATGCGACTGAATAAGTGTTTCAATGGCTCTGAGTGTCTTTCAAATATAGATGAAAATGTGATACACACAGATGAAACAAACCAACTGAAAATAAGTTTGTATTTGTCTTTTTCCCATTATTTCCTCTCTGTCACAAACAAAAAAGAGAAAAATAAATGTATGGAATGTCTAAATAAGATCCCCCCTATATAGCATTCAGAGAAGAAATACCAACTGCTGGAATTCAAATGACCCATTAGTTTCAAAAAAGCAGGTCCACACTCAACTGTACCTAAAAGCAGCATTTTAATTATGCTGCTGGGCATAAAACTGACACTGTGCTACTGCTTATATACTTCCGTCCTAATTCTCATTACTGGTCTGGCTTGCTTAGACTCCATCAGAGAGTTTCTTTAGTTTATCACCTCAAATTTCAACACTATCAATAGGACAAAAAAAAGACTCAATTAAAAAAAATTGTTCACTGATGAAATTTAATTCCAGGTACAAGATATAAATTCTGAATTGGTAATTTAATGGGGAAAACAAAGAATTTAATCCATTAAAATGAAATAATTGTTTCACAATCTGATATAATTTTACATATTGATTTATCAATGTAGACTTACAAAAATGATGGGCTTTTTGAGATTTGGAACTTGCGCATGGACACAAGTTTTGTCAAAAGACAGAAATAAAAGACTATATATCTTGGCTAATCATATACAAAAGAACAAGGGAGAGGGAAAGGGGTGGTGGTTGAAAAGCAGCATGGAATAGTGAATAAAATGTAAGCCCCAGAATCAGAAAGATTTGGGATGAAATATTCCTCCTAGTACTGCTAGCTGTGTAACCATGGGCAAGTCCCTTAAGCTATTTCCTTTTGCCTCTTTTCTTTTAAAAAATGGAGATAATAATGCCTAATGCCTATACTAATATCAGAGAATTATTGTCAAGTTCAATTTAAACAATAAAGAACTATATAAATGTCAACCATTATTATAATTTAGAAAAAATAACAAGGCGCATACAGATAGCAAACGTGATTTGAACCATATAGTAATAGCAGAAGTACAAACTGGCTTGTGAGTTTCCTTTCTTGAACTTACAGAATGATAGTCTCTCACTGCACTAATTATGCAGTGAGAGGATGCAATGTCTGAATTCTCCAAAAACCTCAGCTTCTCTCTGTCAAACTGGTGGGACGGTCTCTCAAAAGGTTCCCTTCTGTTGTTCATCCTGAAAAAGTTGTTCATCCTGAAAAAAAAAATCTAGTCTGTTTTATTGCTGCAGCATGTGGCTTCAAGAGAAGGAACACCAACTAGGTTAAATTCAGGACTGAAATTTCCCTGGAGGATGATATAAAATATATCATGAGATATTAGAATTGTGAAATCAGCAGCTCCAGAGCAAACACTCATTATATGACTTATATAGTTGCCAGCTCCACTCCCCAATACGGATACATCTTCAGGGAACTCAGATATCACATATTGGGAGCCCATATCTTATTGAGCATAATGAAAATGGAAGGGGAAAGGCTAAGCATTCATATGTTTCTCAATATCTTTTAAAAACTTCTTCTTAGATACCTTCCCAATTCTTAAAGATTAGAGATAGAACATTCATTCACAAGCAACCTATACCTAGAGAGCCCTCTCTCCTCCTTACATTCTGATTTCTACCTCTGCTTTAGGGAGCGGTTTACCAACCTGCCTCATCTGTGACAAAAATGAGTCACTGCTTGATAGAATCTTGGCCAATGGCCTCAGAGTCAACTATGTCTCAGAGTTCTTGCTGTTTCAGACTGCCTGAAAATAGCCTGGCAATCATGATCTCTAATGTTTTAAGTAACTGAAGGAAGAAAACCCCCAAATTGCTAATCAGACTATTAATCTTTTATTTTCTCTCTCCTACCCTGCAGTTTTGTACCTAATTTAAGAGTGTGCTCCCTGAAACTTCTGGTGATGGGAGGTATGTTTTAAGTTTCTAGTCTCTTCCTCCTGAAGTCATCATTATCTTCAGGCACAGAATATGTGAGTAAATAACAGTTAGCATTTATGCAGCCTAAGGTTTAGCTCTTTAAGGTTTGTAAAACTTTTCACAAATAGCAGCTCATTTGATCCTCACAACAACCTTGGGAGGCAGATGCCATTATTGTTATCCTGATTTTAGAGTTAAAGGAAAAGAGCCATACAGAATATGGGTAGTAAACCTTGAAATGTCTGAGAACTCAGGTCTTCTCCAGCTCCAGTACTCTACCCACTGTGCCACCTATCTTAAAACATTAAAAGATAAAAGGATCCATAAACAGAATAAAAAATGTGATCTTTGGTAGTTTCACAGCCACCATTACTGTCCCAATAAATATCATCATAACAAAAGAAATACTCTATTGACTGGGAGACAAAAAGAGTGTACCCCTAAACTCCAGTGCTATAAAGAGAAATATTCTAGGTTTTGTAATTATTAGACAAGTCATCCAGAAGTTCCAGATTTTTTTTATTGCTCTTACTGATTGTGACAAAGATTGATTCTACTCTGAATTCATGACCTAGCCATGTACTGTAAATATAGCAAATGCACAAATATAGTGAGAATGTTAGAGTAAATAATGTCCAAGTGGGAAATTGTTCCCTGTTCAAAATATCTTGCCAACATTACAGTGTCAAGGACAATTAATGTATAGCATGTAACAATTTTCAGGAAGACAATTTAAACTCTTTATGACTTTGCCTGGCCTTAGATCCATTATAATTGCTCTTAAATAGAACTAAGAACAGCTTCCATTTTTAAGAGGAAGGGGAAATACTTGGTTACATGGGTGAAATCAAACCATATTACTCCACTAATTACACATTAAATATACTCTACATATCTTGAAATCTCTTTTCCAATTATAATCAAACTTTTATTTGAACTTGATAAATGTGAAGTTCTCAATTTGCTCCAACAAAAGATAAAGAATAAAGACTTCAAGCCTGAATCTAGAAATAGGATTAAACCCCCTAAGAAAATATATACTAATTCTCTGGTCTCCTCCAAGAGTGCATAGACTGTATAATCCATCAAGATATATGTAACTGAATTCAGTAAGAGGTTTAGTAGCATCCTGAAAAATATACCACAATAATTTTGTAATATATATTGTTAGAAAGTACTGTGTCAATTAAATATAGGTACCATTACCCTAAGGCAGCTATGATAAATTTATATTGTTTCATCTAATAGAGGGAAGAGGATTAATAGACATTATAAAAAATCTGAAACATACAGAAATCCCCTTGAAACAAGTAAACATCATTTCAATTAACACTAGCGAAGGCTGATCACAGATACACACTACTAGGATTTGTTAAATGTTACCAACATCTGTTAATTTTCAGATAAAGTATATAAAGAGGCTAAGATTCAATAGTGGAATCAACAGGCCTTCACAGGCAACAATTACATAAATGCAATCAGCAACAGGTTTACAAAGTCCTATGGATTTATCCCAGGATGATGACAATTCAGGTCCATGGGAAAGTACAGAGGGTTTTTCTGAAGGACCCTAGACTTAGTGTTAAATATAGAATTTGCAAGGAAAATATAACAACTATGCAACATGTTACTACAGGTCACAAAACTTTAGGATGCACTGATTATCTCATCAGACTTTAAGTGGTAGCTAGAATTATATTTCATAAGGTCATTATATTTCATATAATGTCAGATGATAAATTCACATATTATGAATAGTAACCTTAACAAATTCCTGAGAACCCAAACAGAAAAACTGTACTGGAACCAGATCTATATCAAAGTCTAAACTATTGCCTACATTTACCCAGACAGAACATCTATTCATCAGAACTTAAGAACAATATTTTAAATTGATAAAGCAATCTGAAATGCCCATAATTTCTAAGTACATAAAACATAAAATTTTCTAATTATGGAGACCTATAGAAGAAATCAAATTATGTAGGAAAAAATAAGGTACATGTTATTTCCACCAACCTCTCTGCTACCAGAGAGAAACCAAAGAAAATTTCAGTGAGCCTACAAGGAATGACAGTTTATATGCTAATATTTTTACAGTGTTCAACTACAGAAAAAAAATAGTTTTATCTAGCTATGCAGATGTTCCACAAAACTAGTTAGTCAGATAGTCAAATGGTAAATATGTTAAGTATTTACTACATGTCAATTGCTATAATAAGTACTCAAAGTATAAATACAAGTAGAAAGAGTCCATGCCCTTCAGAAGTTTACTTCTGTTAACTTCAGGAGTTTACATTCAAGTGAGGGAAGACAACAGGTAAAATGAAGCTGAAAAGGAGGTGAAAGAGGAGACAAAAGTGCATGTCACAGGAACCATGGGAGAGGAAGTCCTGGGTTCAGCAAGAAGAGGAATGAGACGTGGAAGGCCTGGGCATCTTCATTAAATGTTCATTCTAGAAGTAGCCATCCAATCAAAGGGAGAGGCCACAATGGCAAGCTTACTTCCATTGGGTGAATTCTAAGGTCAGAATAAAACTTTAGGTTGAAGAATTGGGGGTGTGGTCAAGGAAATCAAGAGTACATCCTGGAAAGAAATGAATTAAATAAAAACAAATTACTCTGTTTTTAATAAAAAAATTAAATATCAGGATAGAGATTTAGCCCAGTATCATCCTAAGTGAACTCCTCTGAACAAAACGAAAATTATTTTATAAAATAATGATAACAGCAGTAATACACATAGGGTATACCAAAATTTTAGTGAAGTTTTAAGCTATGGATAACAAAAATAATAATGATGATATTAACCACAATACAACGCTTCCTATGTGCCAGGCACTGTGCTAACTGCTTTACAATTATTATTTCATTTGGTTCTCACAATAACCGTAGGAGGAGGATACCTATCATCATTTTATAGATGAGGAAACTGAAACAGAGATTTGGTGATTTATTCATTGTCAAATAGCTATTAAGTGCCTGATACTGGATTTGAACTCAAGTCTTTCTGACTACAGATCTAGACATAGTATATTAGAGTTTTAATACCTTAAAATTCACTAAGACTTTTAAGCCAGCATTCATAGTGCTTTGGATGTTGCAAAGTTCTTAATATGCATTATCTCATCTGAACCTAAAAACAACCATACTTAGGTACTCTAGGTGTTATTGGTCTCCTTTTTTATAGAATCTATAATATAGATGGATGTCAGAGAAGTGATGGAGTTTACCCAAGGTCATCCTTCCTAATAATAAGCAACACTGAGAAAGACACCTTCTTAAAGAATACCAGAATAGCAGAAAAGGCACTAGAGAAGTACAAGGGAGAATCAGTAACTAGACTACAGAATTCAAATACAGCTCTAACTTCTTTCACACCTGTATGTTTCATACACTAAGCAGCAGATGTCCCAGAGCACTCTTTCTCAAACCTAGGGAATTATGATCAAAAAACTATATGGTTATTCAGCTACCCATCTGCTTTTCAGGAGCAATACAGTATGTGTGCTCATAATTTTTCACCATTCAAGTGGTATGCCCATAATAGACTATACAGAGTGTTCTGAAATGCCATCTGCAGAGTTTTAGACCATCCTATCTTCCAGAATGATAGATCTTATGCATAAATTAGCTTTTGACCTGAGTAGCTGGTATTTTTTAAGTCTCTCCTTCAATCCATCTTTCTCCATACACATATTTAAATATTATATATAATATGTTTTTAATTTTTTTCTTGATTGCTCCTCCTCCCCCTTAGGAATATGAGTAGGCTGTAAATGCGTGCCTCCAGACACCTAGACAAAAGCAGCAATCTTAATTACTCAAATTAAAACAGTAAGACACATCCGATTATCCCTTTTTAGTCTAAACCAGCTTCTAAAATGACAACTGATGCAAAAATAATTAAACCAAGGCAGACTGGAAAAAGAGGAGAAGTAATGTATTTAGATTTTGAAGAGAAGTAATTAGTTTTGGCAGGTTATTTATTTATGTAAATTGAAAAATTAGCTGTACTAGGCAGAGGCGGTGCATTCAAGTGTCTGTATCTTTGGCTCAGCATCAAGGAAGAAAAAGTTACTGTAAAAAAGCAACAAGATGCCTTTCAGTACCAGGAGACTTTAAATTATTATATTTTTTAAGGAAGACAAATTCTCAAAGCAAACAGAATTGGAAGCCTTGGAAATAATCTTTATCAAAGGAGTAAAAACCTGCATCCTTTCGGAGCCGTGGCTTCCACCTCCCTATCCTCCCCTACCTGTCTCAGTCGTGGCCCCGCTGCGGCTGCTGCTGCCCCAGATGTTGCGTCCGGGGCCCAGGCTCTGTGCGCTGCCGACACCCGCGCCTTCCTGAGGCCTCCTGCAGCTCCGGGGAACGCCCGGCCTATGCTCATGCACGTGCCGGGGGGGGGGGCCTACACTGAGGGCGACAAGGCTTTTGATGAATTCCTCACAGATGAAATTAAAGAGGAGAGCAAGATCCAGAAACACAAGATTCCGGGGATTGGGAACTGGGTGTGCAAGGGACAGAAGCCAAGTCAGTTTGGAGATTAGCTGGCGACAGTATCAAGGTCACATCCAGTATTCACAACAGTATCCCACCGACATTTGAAGATGAGCCACCAAAAGGACAGAAAATCCCAGAACAGCAAGAACCTGAAACTTAGGTCTGCCCAGAACTTCGTGGCGGAGATGGTGAAGGACAGTGTCCCTGGACTGGGCCCTGTATCATCTCCTGGACTTCCTGGTTGACCGAGAGCTGGACAACGCTTTTGCAGACGAACTGACTGAGCTCAGGACAGCCTTAGAGCACCAGGAGGACCTCAGCTTTCTGGAAGCTCTGAAAGGGTTTGTTAAGTGTCAGTAAGGGAGGCCTGAGGCTGCGACGCCCTGCTGTGCACCCAGAGCCCTTCTTTCAAAGAGAACGTTGTCTAGAGGCCATCATGGAGAAAGTGCCATGGAATGAAATACTGCCAAGCATGAAATATGTTGCCTAACCCTTTATTTCCTTTGTCTGCTGGCATTTTTGTAGGCCACAGAATGAGTAGAAATAAAACGCATGGACCCCTCCAAGAAAAAAGGGGGGGGCAGGGAAGCGGTAAACAGTTTCACTAATTTCATGAAACGAATTTTCCACAGTGCAAAGCTAGTTTGTTTTTTCTTCTCAGAATCATCCAGTTGTGTGTGTGTGTGTTTTATTCTTCCCATCCTGAATCACATTGATGGGGGTAATTTTCTTTCAGAATGTCTTTTTGTACAGGATAGATATGGGCAAATACACCCTAATATACCAATGTTACCTTGCAGCAAAGATATAAAATTGGTACAACTGGCCATTAGGAGCAGTGGCAAGGAATATATTTGAGAAGGTAAGGGATATAGAATGGAAAATAAATCCAACTGTTGAAGCAGAGGATGCCAGCAACAGAAAGGAGGTGGGGGTGGGGGAGAGTTCAGGTTTTATTAGTTTGTCTGAGTCAGATTGTTAATTACAAAGGCACAAACTTCAGAGGGTCTCACACATTTAGCAAGTGGGAAAGATGCTGAAGAAGGCACTGGCAGGAAGAAGCAAGGAAGGTTAAGGTAGAAGAAAGACGCGTTAGATGAGTCATGTCTTCGCTCAAATGCTAATTTTCTGCCTACCTAGTATATTTTCATCTCTATTTTATAATAATTCTTACTCTTCTTTGAAGGCTAAACTCTAATCCAGCCTCTTCATTTTATAGATAAAAAACTTAAGAATCAGAGAGGAAAGTGACTTGCCTATGATAACCTAACCAATTACTGCCAGGTTGCTTATAAAACAAATGCCTTCTTTTTTTCACAGTACATTGGCATAATTGGCAGAAATTAGATAGAATTTAAGAAAATATATTTTCAACAGGCTGAGGATCTTTTTTTTTCAGGCTGAAGAGCTTTATCCTTTTTTCCCTTAAATTGTTTTCCTTGCCCTTATGTGTCATTGTTCCCCATCATCTTGATAAGAATGCACAAATTAAGGGGCCTCAGTGGCATTATAAACAGGTTCACTGAAGCTGTAAATAGATGTTGCCACTGCCCATAAACTTTCGTTGGCACAACAAGGATCTAGCAATTTATCGAAAATATCATGTGGCTACACGTTTTCTTCAAGCTACAGGATGGCCAGGTACCGTTGGAGTGATTCACAATTTATAAAATAAGAAATATCCCTTCCATAACATGTTGTTGTAAATCTAAGATTATTTTCTAAAGCAGCAATTGTGACAAGCCCCCAAAGATATCATGGATTCTTTTTAATAATGACTTGTACAGCAATTCAGAAACAGCAATGCTCGTACAGTTTTCTATATTGATTTCCCAGAATCCTGGTGATATTGAGAAGAGATTGAAAGCAGGTAGGCATGATTTTTTTTTATTTTGCTGATGAGAAAAAGATGAAGCTCACAAAGGTTAAATACATGTTTGTTGAATTGAACTAAATTAAATGACTTGGTTGTGACAGATTGTCAGTAGTGGGACCAGAAATAGAAATCATATCTCCTTTCTAATAACTCATTGATTTCTTTGGTCATCTTTCTTATCCAGGATTCATACTACCAAAGAAACCCAGATTTATGAGTGTCACATTTAAATATAAGTTTTACATATCTAGACTTCTTCCTTTTTCTGGGGACCAAATTTGTATGTGTAGAGGAATTAGTAGGATTTCTTTCCCTGATGGACAGTAGAAAAACTAATTCACATACATTGATATTTTTGTACAAAATATGATTATTAACATATAAGCTTATAATCAGTTATTAATACAGCCATATATTGATTAATCATATTATATACGTGTATATATGTGTTATATACATATGTATGTATAATTATTAATCTAACTAATCCTGCTCCACTAAGTGGTAACTTACCTAAAAGCAAAGTGACATAGCCTGTGATTAGAACAATCCCTAAAGCTGACAAGAGAAATCCTCTCCCTGAAAATAAGCTGATGGGATGATTTATTAGAGATGGAAAGAACATTAGGGGTCATTTAGTCCAACTCCCTCATCCAACAGAACAGAAAACAGATTGCCCAGGTGGGTATCAAAGGCCAGATTCAAGTCTAGGAATACTAACTTCAGCTCCTGTTATCTGAATGTGGACTCCGATGACCATAGTATAAAAAGACAAGCTAGATCAGAGTTTCTTTGGGACACACATATCCTACCTTCTTGGACAGGAGCTGGAAAACAATGAAACAGACTTCAGATTAGAAGGTCACTAATGAATGAAGAGACAAGATACAGGAGGTAACTGAGGGAGCTAGCCATTTGTTTACCTCAACTTGTATCTCTGAGACATTGGCATATATTATGATATCTTGCATTTCCTTCCCCTGTCCTATTCTGATATGGTAATGTTGGCATAATCAGGGATAATTATGGGTCAATAAGGCTAGAAATCTTTGCCTGTTTTTTCTCACCCTTGCCTATAATAATTATTCTCAGTCTGGTTACTGACTTTACCTTGGGTCTAATTCTATTGCCATGGAAGTAACTCTGCCATCTTAGATAACTTTACCTCATCCTATTAAACAAGGCAACAGCATTCAGGCCTTCTTTTGAGCCCCCAGAGAATACAGAAGCATAGCACTAAGAGAGTAATTATGCCCTTTACCCATAGTAGTTTTCATGTTGTCACCTCCACTCAAATATGAGCACCTTGAGGGAAGGGACTCTTTCTTTGTCTCCCCAACACATATTCAGCTCATAATAAATGCCTGTTGCTTGTTGACTGATTGATTGTGTCACCTCACTATTCCATGGATTCAACATTCTCTGACATCAGAAAGAGTGATTTCTAACTTCCCCTGTTTCCCTCGAGCAGACTCAATCAGTAAGATCCTTCAGTCAATCGAGCCTCCCACCTACACCCTGAGAACTGTGATTTCTATGATTGTTCAGCTCCAATTCCAATCTTGAACCACTTCACCCTAGATCTGTCTTCCCCAGAAAAATATATTTTCTCTTATAGTGTGAGGCCATGTTCACCTCCTGTAAGTGGAATCTGAAGCTCTTTCCTGCCCCTAGCCCCATTGCTTAAGTGGCTTAAGTGGCTCCAAAAATGTTCCCTGATTTGAAAGTATACTCTGCCCCATAATAGGCTGAATGTGGTCATGTGGAGCCTGGGGCAAGAGGCTTATTTTTTGGCAATGGCCACACCACCTTGAGCCCCCCGGCTTTGGAAAACCCAGATGTTGATGCTTCCCTCTCTGGTAACTTGAATAGGTAATGGATGTGATGGTCAGATGGTTGGAAGCCCATCTGCTGATCTGTTTCTTGGTCTGTTTGTAACTTGTGCTTGTAACTTGGGTTTGTATTCTCTGGAGTTCAGGGTGCTGACTTTCCCCCCTGAACTAGGTAAATGATATGT
>CM053598.1:182492917-182526273 GCA_028646575.1 Pseudocheirus occidentalis
GGATCTGGCAGCTTCTACACTGAGGGATCGCAGGGCCTGGAATACGATATTTTGAAGATTAAGGGAGCTGGGATTAAAACCAAGAATCAACTACCCAGCAAAACTGAGCATATTATTCCAGGGGAAAATATGGTCATTCAATGAGGTGGAGGACTTTCAAGCATTCTTGCTGAAAAAACAAGAGCTGAACAGAAAATTTGACAAGCAAACACAAGAAGCATGAGAAGAGACAAGAGTCAACTGCTGAATGTTTTTGAGAAGGGAATGACATGTTAAGACCTGTGCTTTACGAGTATTATTTTGGTGGAACACTAATGCACTTGGTGGCATTGTGAACTGACCCAACCATTCTGGAAAGCAACTTGGACCCACATCGAAAGGGCTATTAAACCATGCATAATCTTTGATCCAGTAACACCACTACTAGGTCTGTATCCCTAAGAGATCATTTAAAAAAGAAGAAAAGGATCCACGTGTACAAAAATATTTATAGCAGTTCTTTTTTGTGGTTAGAAAGAACAGGAAATTGAAGGGATGCCCATTGATAGGGGAACTGGCTGAACAAGTTGTGATAAATAAATGGAATGGAATGTTATTATTCCATAAGAATGATGAGCAGGTGCATTTCAGAAACACGTGGAAAGATCTACATGAACTGATGCTGAGTGAAGTTAGCAGAAACAGAACATTGTACATGGTAACAGCAACATTGCGCAATGATCAAATAATAGACTTAGCTCTTCTCAGCCCTACAGGGATCCAGGACAAATCCAAAATACTCGTGATGGAAAACACTATCCAAATCCAGAGAAAGAAATGTAGAGTCTGAATGCACATCAGAGCAAATTATTTTCACTTTTTTGTTTTTTTTTCTTTCTCATGGTTTTCCCCTTCTACACTCGTTCTTCTTTCACAACATGACTAATGTGGAAATATGTTTACATGATTGTACTCTATAAACTATATCAGATTGCTTGCTACTTTGGGGAGGGGAAAGGCAAAGATGTGGGGCGGGGGGGGGAGAAAAATTTGGAACTCAAAACCTTCTGAAAAATGAATGTTTAAAACTATCCTTATGTGTAATTGGAAAAAATAAAATACCACCAAGTTCAAAAAACCCCAAAGAATATTATTTTTATCTCCATGTGAAGGCTGTATTGGAAAGGGGCATGACTAGGAGCCTGGCATAGGTTGTTGCAACTGTCTAAGAGGTGATGAGAATTTGAGCTAGTGTGATGACAACAAAAATGTCTAGTAGCAATAATAAAAATGATGACGATTATTCACAGTGTTCAAATAAAGAGCTTCTTAAACGCTTTAAAAAGAAAGGAGACCTGTAGAATACTACTAGAGACTCTTTCTAAGCTTATATCAATTTATTAATCAGCACATATTGTGGGGCAGCTAGGTGGCACAGTAAGTAGAGCACCAGCCCTGGAGTCAGGAGGACCTGAGTTCAAATCTGGCCTGGGATACTTAACACAAAAAAAAAACCTAGCCATGTGACTTTGGGCAAGTCACTTAATGACCAATTGCTCCTACCAAAAAGCAAAATAAAATGTCTTAGGTTCATAGATTCAAAGATGGAACAGCTTTGGGGGATGGGAGCATCCAGTCCAACCCACTCATTTTATGGATTAGAAAACAGAAACACAACAAGGCTAAATAACCTGAACTCATAGACATATTAAGTATCTAAAGCATGATTTGAACCCAGGCCCTCTTAATTCGCAGCTCAGTGCCCTATCCACTACACACATTTCCTCTTTAGATATATCCATTCAATTATCAATAAATAGATCCATTCACTCATTATATTAGTTAATTTTAATTATGTGGGGGTTTTTTGCTATGAAGGAAGTTTCAGTATGGAGATGAATAAAACAAATACAAAGTCATTTAGAGATAAAAACAGGAATAGAAATGAAAGATAATGATTTCTGCTTTGGACCTGCTACATTTGAGGGGTCTATTTGATATCTACTCTAATGTGCCAAATAATTAGCTGGTAACCCACTACAACAGCTCAAAAGATAGAGTAGTGCTGGATATATCTATTTGAGAGTTATTAGTAAGGGAATGATAAACAAATGCATGAAGCTAATAAGGGCAAGAAGAGATAAAATAGATATTTTTTGAAATGGAACTCTCAGGCTAGAGCCTCAGGATTCATCCACGATTGGTGGACATGGGATGGATGATGACAATCACAAAAGGATTCTGAGAAGGTGAGGTCACAGAAGTAGAAAGAGAACAATGAGAGAACAGTGTCATGGAAACCAAAGAGGAGAAGATTCAAGAGGGCAGAATAATCAAAAGTTTCAAATGGTTAGGACAGCTAGATGGTGCAGTGAATAGAGCACTGGTCCTAAAATCAGGAGGTCCTGAGTTCAAATCTGCTCTCAGACTCTTGACACTTAAATAGCTGTGTAACCTTGGGCAAGTCACATAACCTCAAATGCCTTGCCTTCCCCCCTCAAAAAAAAGTTGAAAATGGGACATAGATATTAAGAAAGATAAAAGTGGACAAGAAGATCATTAGATTTGGCAATTCAGATTCTCTGACAATGAGAATCGTAACTGGGTTTAACCAGAAGGATACTGAGTTGATCTGTGGGTCAGTAGATGCTCTCCCTCCACAGCAATAATACTGATGTTGAGTAGATTATAGCTTTCTGAGAAAGAAGACGAAGTCTGGCAATTGAACAGTGCAGATGGCAAGTCTGATAGTGAAAACAGTTAGGTGGATTCCTGGGGTCTGATTTCCCAATGAATGAGTTTCCTACATTTTATTTAATGCAGAAGTATGCTAAAGAGGGTTACAAATGTTTCTGTTCTCCATTTTGGCAGAGTTTTAATAAAAGCTATCCATTTTGGCATTTGTTCAACTGATAAGAACACCAAAAAGGAAGAAGAAAAAAGAAGAAAAAGATTATGCCCCTGGATGCTCCCAGGCAAATGAAACTTGAGAATGGAAGCTGGAATACAAATTCTTATCAGTTCATTCTCTCATTGGCCCACCACTGACACTTCTGGTGAATGTCATTTGGTCAAAGCCCAAAAGTGCAATTTAAAGTAAAAAAAAAGCACATTGGAACATTTGACATTGTATCATGATGGTAAAATAAGAACCTGGTATATAAAGACTCTTATGTCTACTATCCAGACTGATATTAAGACTCATGCATGCTGCAAAAGGTCAATTGGTCTCCAGGCTACCAGAATCATCTCATTCAGGTCTCTGCAGAGATTAATGATTCATTCAATAGCTGTCTACTGCTGACTCTGGCTTATTATTATTATTCCTGAGGGTAGAACACACTTTCAAAGTGTAGCTTCTTCTCTCATTCTTAAATGTAAAGTCATTAGGTAGAGATTTTAGTTGCTTACTTGCCACTAGAGTTTGATGATTTCTACAACATCAGATTCTCAGGAGAACTCAGAAATACCAACATTGAAATGGGCAAGAGGCCAGTGAATAACAGCTGTGATCCCACTGGAGAAAGGAGAGGTGTGGGGGGTCATTTAATGCTGTGCAGCACACATCTTTAAGTCTTTAATGCTCAAAAGAGATTTCATCATTATTTCCTCCCACAGGCCTCCTGGGATGAGTTAAATAAGAGAAAGGAAATTATATATGTGTGTGTGTATTTATGTATGTATGTGTCTACATATACACATACATTTTATAGGTGTGTGTATTTCAGCATAAGGAAACTGAAAAAGTGACGAAACACTCAAAGATAGAAGAGTTAGAAGATAGCGTGCATTTATACATAGACATACAATATTATATAAAAATATTTATGTGTATGTATGTATGCTTCTTCTATTTTACTCATGTATTTTCTCATATAAATATATATATACACTATATCATATTCATATACTCCATATTTACTCATATATATTCTACTCTTCACATACACACACGTTTGTCTGTATAAGCATGAGAAAAGAAATTAATATAACAGTTGAAAAGGAGTTTAAAAACTTGAAGATATAAGGGCTAAAAGAGAACAAGTATTAATCTTCATATGACCTAGGTACAAACAGGTACAAATTAGATTTAAAAAAAGAAAAGAAAAAAAATTCTTCAACTAATTTTTTGGAGTTGTTTGAATAACAGAAATCATTTTCATACTCTACTACCCTAAACTTTGTCAGAACTTATTCAGGAGTAGAAACAACATTCAGGGATGGTCAAAGTTTCACACAAGTAGCTAAGAGCCAAGAAACTCAGAATAAGATGTAGGGTTTCAAAGAGTGTCACTGAAAAAAGCACAGATATGTGCCATCCACAAATATAGAGTGTATAAGGCGCTATCAGAAGTTTTCTTGCTGCCTTAATACCCAGAAGGGAGAAGACATTTTGCTAGATGACTTTTACACCAACAAAATAACCAGATCAGTACTTCCCACAATGATTGACTATGCCTGTTCATATATGGTTTAGGTTAGGTGAGCTCTGAGGTTGCTTCCAATACTAAGATTCTATGATTCTTTGATACATAATTTTGTATTAAATCCAAGACCTGATAGTACTAATTATGAATAAATGAAATAACATGCGTGCAGTCCTTTCCATGTTGTAAAATGTATTAGAAATGCTAGCTATTACTATTTATTAAAAAGTAAAGATTAATCCATTTTCAGCAGGAAATAAAGGATATTTCTGATTTTTCTTTTCTTTTTTCTTTTTAAAAACTCTTCCTGGAATTTTGAGGAAGTGCTAGGACAAATCACATGTCAAGGGCAAAAGACTAATGGTGGTTAAGAGGAACAGAAGAATGGAAAAAGAATTATCAAAAGACATATTTGCCCAGGTTATCATGTAGCCAATATGAATAATGAAATAAGAATAGTAATTAGAGAAAACCAGATCAAAAGGGAAGAGAGCAGGTAAAGTTGCTATATGAGTAATTCACCATTGTGTTCAATTTACAAAAGTAGAACTTACCAAGGGTATTTAAGTAAAAAGTTGGTTGGTGTTTTTTTTTTGCTTTTTTTGGAGGGCAATTGGGGTTAAGTGACCTGCCCAAAGTCACACGGCTAGTAAGTGTGTCAGGTGTCTGAGGCCAGATTTGAACTCAGGTCGTCCTGAGTCCAGGGCCTGTGCTCTACTCACTGTGCCACCTAGCCACCCTTATTTAAATAAAAAGTTAACTAAAGTCCTACCCTCATACCTTCTTGTGGTATGAAGTTACAATGTGGTTCTTAAAGTCTATGCTAGCAAAACCAAAAATGTTGACAGATCCTGCCAGACAGGGAAGGCCTCAAATATACAGAAAGGCTTTTGCATCTCTGTTATGGCAAGCACACAAGTACTTAGGGCCTTGTTTCAGTTAAGCCTTGTCTTGATTATATCAAATCTTTGTTAAGAAACAGAACTTGTGAAGCCCACAGTGGGAGAAATTTGGTGATGCAACTGGAAGGGGTGGAACAGGCAGGAACTAATGACCAGATAAAAAGCTGAGAACAAGCTGGGAGAGAGCAGAACTGAGAAGGGAACACTTGTGGTGGCAGAGTTGAGAAGGGGAAAACTTATGGTATCCTCACACTCTGTTTGTCCTATCTATGTTGATTTGTGTTTATAATACTTTGTACAGAAGCCCTGGGACCTTACTGGAAGCCCTGCAAGAAGATTTTCTTGTTGTCTGTTTGCAGAAGTCTTTGAGGATGGTTTCAGAGGTGCTGGGACTATAATGACAATTTGTGTTGAGTTCTCAGATTTTGTTTGTGGGTCTGTGTTGATTTCACAGGCAGAAAGTGAAATGATGATGGTG
This sequence comes from Pseudocheirus occidentalis, assembly GCA_028646575.1. NCBI lineage: Eukaryota > Metazoa > Chordata > Mammalia > Diprotodontia > Pseudocheiridae > Pseudocheirus > Pseudocheirus occidentalis. Next base: position 182,498,704 of record CM053598.1, read on the forward strand.
CTGGCAATGTGAATGAATATTGTTTTGGTTCTGTTAGGCTTTTTCTTCCCAGAAACAGAAACTGTTAAGCACTTGAGGTGGAGTGGACACTATGAACTTCAACATGGAATGGGAACTGGATGAGGAATTGGGATAAGAAGCTGAATGAGGGGCTGAAAGCTGCCTACCTTTGAATCCAGGTGACAGTTGGGTAAATTCAGGCAAAAGCCAGCCTTCAATCAAGATGAAAAAACCTCTCCTTGGGTACTTAATGCTGACTTAGCCTAGGGGTGTAAGAACTTTGTACTCTGTACCTTGTGCCTCTTAAGGATGAATGAGTTAAGAGTAATTGGAAACTAATCTCCAGTTAAGAAGAAAGAAGACTTTTTGACTGAGAGATTAAGACAATGTGACCTAGGGGTGGAAAATTTTGACCTTTGTACTTTGTTTCCCTTAAGTAGGCTTTCTCCTTAAGGATGATTAAGTTAAGGACTTATTGAATGATATCTTCTGTTAAAAACTGTGTGTCCACTTTCGTGAAAACTACGTGGCCACTTTAGTGATAAGTGGTTACATTATAACATTTTGGATGCTGCAATTTTGTTTCTGTGAAAGTTTTGCTTCAGTTTACTGCTGAATAAATAGAGAGTTCACTATACTGTGTGATCAGAACCTTAAAGCTGTTCATAGCAGCAGTCCTCTGGAAACCTGCTCGTGCTTGGCTTTACAATCTCTCTTCTGAAACCTCTTCTATCTAAATTGGAAAAGACTCAGAAGGCTGGTCAGAAAACAATGAGGCTTTTGTTTGCTTGCTTCTTCTGCAGCATGGCAAGAAGACCATCTACTAAGGAATAGAGCACTTTGGATCTACATTGATTGAAAGGGGATTCATACCCAAAGATGTAAGAGAAGGATGATCAGTTATTGTTACTATAAGTGTAAGTAGCCTAGAATCAATCATATTATCTATGTGCAGATCTGAATTAGCAGTGAAATTTATTTAACTGTAATTGATTTAAGCCTTCAGTGAATGGTGGAGGATATGTCTATAAGGTGTAGTAATGCTACACAGTCATAGAAAGTATGAATCTATTTTCCACAACTCCCACAAGGCATTTCATGAATTATGCCTATAGTAGGTACTGGTTCTCAATATGAACATGAGGGGCAAGGTTGGATTGAGAAGAAAAACTCATGGGAAAGAACAACATATTTGTGATAGAAAAGTAACTTAGATTCAGTCTAAGCCACATATCTGCATAAAAACAATTAGACTCCTTCCTATCCCTCAAGGTTTTTGTTTGAGAGAAAGACTAAGATATTCTAGTTTAATATCACCAGAGACAGAGTAAACTGAGCCATGGTAGACATAATCACCATGTCATCTCTGTATCATTCCTGGATTTCCCTAGTTAGAAGGTGGTATATCAGCTCTGAGAGACTTCCCTGATTCCATCCTAAACATCCATTAGAAATGGCAAAAGGATCACTAGGGTATACATTTCCTTTCAGTAAATAATCTTGTATTCTTTTTCTCTCTCACCACTATTTTTTCAAAGGTGACTACACTAAAATTGAGTCAGTTTTTTTCTTCCTGTTATGCATGTCAAATGTGAACCAAATGCAAGAGAAACAATGATAAAAATCTCAAGTGAGTACAATGTCAAGCATAATTTATTTCTTTTTCTTCAACCTAATTGGCAGAACTTTGCTTTTTTCTAAAGTCAAGGACTGAAGTTCTAGAATCATGTTGTGTGTTAGTATCAAAATGCTTGACCCAATGAGAAATAGAAGCTGAAGGAAAATGAGAGGCCAAAAGTTGTTTGGACATGGGCAAGTGCCTAACATCTCAGTGTCCTCCTATGTAAAAAAGGAGTAATATTTGCACTACCTACCTCACAGGATTATTTTAAATAAAGTGCTTTGCAAGAACTATAATAAAGAAAACTAGGTGGTTTCTTGCAAGATACCATTTTTTAGCCAAAGAATGGCATAGAATAGGCAAAGTACTTATCACTTGGTTTCACTTATCTGCTTCTTTCTAGTCTTGATTATTTCTGATTTTGACAAGTTCCCCCAAATAAAATGTGTAGATCTGGTCCCTTTAAAATTTTCACACAGTGACAATTCATAAAAAAAGGTATCAAGATGAAATTCAGCAAACACAGAGAAGCTATTATGAGAAAATTGTAACGCATTAAATCTGCTTAGGACTGCAGGGTGCTTAACTGATAGTCACATTTGTTTTGGGACGTTTGCCTAGAAATAGTAGAAGATCTTTTAATAAATGTACTAAATAAGATGCATGATTTAGCTCCTCAGTGGAACACTGGCCAACTGCCAGTTTAGGGCTCTCATTCCCTTCCTTTCTCTGCTTCTTGATTTCTTCCTGTCTTTCTCAGGTTTAACATAGCACTAAGGTTACCTGCTGGCTAATACAAATGGCCTCATTAAAAGTAGTCGTTGCTGTGCTTGATGGCTTCATTTTCCCCCAATGGCTCAATTTATGTTTCTTCCTTTTCAGCATATGAGGACAAAGCTTCGCAAGGGTATGATTTTCCCCATACTCACCCAAAGCAGTATGGGAAAAGGGAGAACAACATGCAGCCTATTTGGTTTACTAAGAAGGAAGAAATGCTCATGGTCTTCTTCAGGCTAATTAATTTGGAGTTTCATATTTCCCTACAGCAGCAATAGACTGGCTTTCCTATCCCAATTTTGTTAAGTAATTACAAGCAAACCTCAATGGATAAGGACTAAAAGGGTCTTATTTCAAGTTACAAATTAATACAATTAGTTTTTTATCTTTGACATATGTCTTAACTTCATTATTCAACAGGGAATGAAAAGATGCTCCTTTTATTTTTTTTTAAATTCACACCTGTTATTTCATCACAATAAGGAGTGTACAATGAGAAATTTGTTATAAGAAATAATTCTGTAACTTGCCATTTAAACAGTGGCCTAGTAGGTAAGATCTAGATATAACTTGAGTTTTGATAGCTCTTAGCTTTCTTTTTTCATTTTTTAAAATGTATGTATTCATTTTAGTTGTAAATTTTCCTTTTTATAAGATTTTTATTTCTAATTTTTCCTGCATCTCTCCACTCCGTCCTTCCCAAGATGGCATGCAATCTGATGTAGGCTATACATGTATGATTATATTAAACATATTTCAATATTGTTCTTGTCATAAAAGAAGAATCAGAACAAAAGGGAAAAATCATGAGAAAGGAAAAAAAAACAACCGAAAAAGAGAAAATAGTATGGTTTGAAACGCATTCAGACTCCATAGTTCTTTCACTGGATGTAGATAACGTTTTCCACCCTGAGTCTTTTGGAATTGTCTAAGAGCATTGCATTGCTCAGAAGAGTTAAATCAAACAAAGTCAGTCATCACACAATGCTGCTGTTACTGTACAGTGTTCTCCCCACTCTGCTCCCTTCCTTCAGCATCAGTTCATGTAAGAATTTCCAGGTTTTTCTGAAATTTTCCTGCTTACCATTTTTTCCTATGGAATAATAGTATTCCATTGCATTCATATGCTACAATTTATTTGGCCATTTCCCAATTGATGGGCATCCCCTCAATTTCCAATTATTTGTTACTACAAAAAGAGCTGCTGTAAATATTTTTTGTACTTGTGGGTCTTTTTCCCTTTTTTATGATTTCTTCGGTCTGTAGACCTCGTAGTGGTATTGCTAGATCAAAGAGTGTATACAGTTTTATAGGTCTTTTGGCTTAGTTATAAATTGTTCTCCAGAATGGTTGAGTTCAGTTCACAACAGCACCAATGCATCAATATTCCAATTTTCCCACATTTTCTCCAACATTTATCATTGTCCTCTTTTGTCCTGTTAACCAATATAATACATGTAATGTGATACCCTCAGAGGTGTTTTAATTTGAATTTCTCTAATCTATAATGATTTTTCATATGACTGTAGATGACTAATTTCTTCATCAGAAAGTTGACTGTTCATATCCTTTTACCATTTATCAGTTGGGGAATGGCTTGTGTTCTCATAGATTTGACTCAGTTCTCTAAAAATTTTAGAAATGAAGGCTTTATCAGAATCACTTGTTGTAAAAACTGTTTCCCAGTCTTCTGTTTCCTTTCTAATCTTGGTTGCATTTGGTTTCTTTGTGCTGAAACTTTTTGATTTAATGTAATCAAAATTCTCCATTTTGTATTTCGTTATGTCCCCTAACTCTTTGTTTGGTCCTAAATTCTTCCCTCTCCGTAAATCCGACAGGTATACTAGTCCTTGCTGTCGTAATTTGCTCATAGTTTCACTCTTTATGTCTAAATCATGTACCCATTTTTATCTTATCTTGGTATATTGTGTAAGATGTTGGTCTTTGTTTAGTTTCTGCCATACTGTTTTCCAGTGTTCTAAGCAGTTTTTGTCAAATAGTGAGTTGTTATCTCAGAAGCTGGAGTCTTAGAGTTTATTGAACAGTAGATTACAATAGTCATGATTACTATGTCTTGTGTGTACCTAATCTATTCCACTGATGCACGATTCTGTTTCTTAGCTAGTACCAAGTAGTTTTAATGATTGCTGCTTTATAATACAGTTTTAGATTTTATATAGCTAGGCCTTCTCTTGCATTTCTTTTCACTAATTCACTTGATATTCTGGACCTTTTGTTCTTCCAGATGAATTTTATAATTTTTTTTCTAGCTCTATAAAATAATCTTGGTAGCTTAATTGATATGGCACTGAATAACTCAGCTAATTTAGGTGGAATTGACATTTTTATTGTATTAGCTTGACCTACCCACAAGCAACTGATGCATTTCCAATTGTTTAGATCTGTCTTTATTTCTATAAAAACTGTTTTGTAATTGTGTTCATATGGTTTCTGGGTTTGTCTTGACAGGTAGACTCCCAAATATTTTATATTAGTTACAGTTACTTTAAATGGAATGTCTCTATCTCTTGCTGCTGGGCTTTGTTGTCAGTATATAGAAATGCCTATGGTATATATGGGTTTATTTTATGTCATGCAACTTTGCTAAAGTTAATTATTTCATGTAGTGTTTTTAGTTGATTCTCTAAGTATACCATCATTTCATCTGCAAAAAAAAATGATAGCTTTGTTTCTTCATTGCCTATTCTAATTCCTTCAATTTCTTCTTCTTCTCTTATAGCTAAAGTTAACATTTCAGTTAACAATGTTGAACAGCAATGGTGATAATGAACATCTTTTTTTTCACCCCTGACCTTATTAGAAATGTTCCTAACTTATTGCCATTACATATAATGCTTGTTGAGGATTTTAGATAGATGCTACTTATCATTTTAAGGAAAGCTCCACTTATTCCTATACTCTCTCATGTTTTTAATAGGAATGGGTCTAATATTCTGTCCAAAGATTTTTTTCTGTATCTATTGAGATAATCACATGATTTCTCTTAATTTTGTTATTGATATGGTAAATCATGCTTATAGTTTTCCTAATATTGAACCAACCCTGCATTCCTGATATAAAGTCCACCTAAACATAGTGTTTTATCCTCATAATAAGTTGCTGCTATATCTTTGCTAATCTAACATTTTTAACAGGTAGTATGGTATGTTGGAAATAACATTGGACCTAGAGTCTTGAGAACTGGATTTATTTGTATGCTTGATTCTTGCTTCTGATACTTGCTATTCATTTTTCCATGAACAAGTCACTTAATTTCTCTGAATCCCAATTTCTTTACAGGAAAGATTGTGAAAATTATACCTCTTACCCATTTTGCAAAACTATTATTAGAAAAGATCTTTTTAACCTTAATTGAATTGTAGAAATATGGGCTGTCATTATTTATGAGAGAAAAGTGTCATACAAATTCAGGGTACTATTTTGTTTGAATCTACCCTTTGAACCAGAGAGCAGACATTCTCTGACCTTGGAAACCATAGAAGTTTCTGTAGCATCCATCAAGAATAAATGATCCACACAGAATTTTGTATTTGCTTATTATGAAATGAAACCTTACATTTGCTTTAGTTTGCATTTATCCTATTATTAATGATTCAGAGCACATTTTAACATAGTCATTTATGCTTTCCAGTTATTCTTTGTGAATCTGTTCATGCTCTTTGGCCACTTATCTTTAAAGAAATTCTACCATTATTTTGTTAGACCTTTTACCAAAGATATAAAATGTAGAAGGAAACATACAAGAGGGTAACAAAGGTCAAAATTTTCAAATAATTTAGATAAGTTTTAAGAGTGAACTTTGGTCCTACATTTACATAAGGGGGAGGACTAGATCTTACTTTCTTAGTTCTTCCAATCCTTCATTAAATTACTTCTAGGTTTGGCTTTTGCTCTACCTGAGGCTCATATATCTCCTTCTTGCCCTGTCCTTGTAGGATTTCTTGGACTACATCCCCTCCCTTTGCAGTAGGAAGAAAAACCACAATTTCTTCTTTGTTTTCCTCCCATTCTCTTGCCACTACCCACTTTCAGTAAAATAGGTAGCATTCCAACCTAAGGAGGACAACTGGTCTAATCTGAGTCCATGAAGACAATTACTTTGAATCTCATAGCTTCTTTTAGTCTAGGAGTTCCCAGCTTCCCTGTACATCTGCCTGGAAGAATATCAGCAGTCATATCTTCATGCCAGATCTTATCTACCCCTGTTCATTGGACTGAAACATGACCTTAGATCACAATTACTTCCTTCCTACTGCTGTATGCTCTGAGGCGCTGGGAACTGTCCCACACACAATCCCTGGGAAAAGAGAACAAAGAGTGCGGCATCTACAAGCAGGCAGGCAAGAACTCCAAATGAGTATTATTCATTTCTATCTGTTAAATCTAGAGGCAGCATCCTGAGTTTCTCCCACTGGGTAACAAAGAGAAACTGCAGAGCATACGGAGACATTTTTAAAATGACAATACTCTGTTCAATTCTCCCCTGTTGAGAAGGGTGAGTTAATTCATCTCTGTGAAATCTCCTGGGGAAAAGTGTTGTAAACATACTCAAGTAGTTGCTGTGTTCCAATTTCTAAGGCTTTTGCTCTCCACAATCCCATGGACCTGAGCTTATGTAACTTGCCACATAGCACACCACAATATAAAATTTACCACACTAGGTGAGATCTATTTTTTATTCAGTGTGATGCTCTGCCTTTAGCAGAGGAACCAAGGTAAAATTTGTGAGAGGATAGGACAGAAATTTCAAAATATTAGATACATTCTTCCCAAATCCAATTTTCCCTAAATGATACTTTATTATTTGCTTATCCATGAAGCTATATAAAGCTTAAAAAAAGACCAAACTATGCATATTTTATCCCCTAATCCTTATTGGAATAATGCATTCCATATGTTTTTATACTTTAGTATATTGTAATATTTTTTTCCTTTCCTGATGGTTCTAGGATTCCATATCTGGAATATAGCATTCAATATTAGGTGTCATATCAATAGAGAGTAAGTCTGGAGGACAATCAGGGTAATGAAAAAACTGGGAACTCTACCTGATAAGAAACATTTGAAGGCACTTGGTGATTAGCCTGAAGAAGAATTTAGAGAGGACATGTTTCCTATTTGTCTTCCAAGTATTTGAAGGAAATGTATGTGTGTGTATACACACATATATGTATATGTATACACACCCATATTTTCTTAAAGAGAGATGAGATTAGACTTGCTCAACTCAACCCCAAAGTATAAAACCAGGGCTAGTAGGTAGAAGTTTCAGGGGAGCAAGTATGGGTTCACAAAACAATCTGCTTGTTTTCTTGCTTTCTTAGAAAATGAAACTTCCTAACAATTAGAGCTGTACCAAAGTCCCTCATTTCAGGGAATGGACTATGATCCCTCACTGGAGGTCTTTGAAGTACAAGCTTGATGAGTACATTTCAAAAATGTTGAAGAGGATGCACTTGTGCAGATGTAGCTTGGGTTAGACATCATGATACTGATTAAGGGAGAAAAGAAATAGTTTAAAATAGATTTTTTTTCCAACCCCAGAAATTTAAGCCCCAGATAGGGGCTTTCCCAAAGTCACACAGCTATGAAATAACAGAGCCAGAGTCCAAAATAATATCAGCTGACCCCACATACAATACTCTTTTGACTACTGATACTTGATACTTTTTTTTTTAAGTTTGGGATTCAGTTAAAAAGTTCCTCATCCATCCTATATGACTTTATAAACAAATTTTTATCCTCATTGTCTTTGCTTTTTCAGAACTATCTTCATCTTTTTTTGCCTATGTCTATCATATTTGCCTTTTTTGATCATTCCCAAGGAATACTTCTTTCTGAACCCATGTCTTTTGACTACAGATGGAGGTCTACTATTGCTGTATCATGTTCTATGAATAACCTCTCCCTTTGAATGCCACAAAAAGTCTGTGTTGCACTTCCTTGGTACACTTATGATGTGACATTCTGAGAAGTAATACCTTTTAATGGATATAGTGCTAGACTTAGAGTCAGGAAGATGTGGGTTCAGATCCTACATCTAACACTTGCTATTTGTATGAGTCTAATTCACTTAACTTCATTGATCCTCTACTTCTTCATTTTAAAAATAAAGAATTTGAACTAGATGACCTCTAAGGTTCCTTACAAATAAAAATATGTGGTCTTAAGATGTAAATTCAAATCTCACCTCTGACATTTGGTAGTTGTGATCCAACACAAATCACAATTTCTCAGAGAATCATTTTGCTCAGCAATAAAAACGCTAAAGCTTTTTACCATTTGTGCACATGTTATATCCTATTATTAGAAAGCAAACTCTATGAGGGCAAAACTTTATCTTATCTAAGATTTGTTTCTCTCATGACACCAAGTATGATACTCAACAATTATTAGGTAATTAAAGAGTGGTCATTTATTGAATCCTTTAAGGGAGGGCATCTCAAGATAATTAGAAATGACTATCAAAAAATCTCATTCCAAATTTTATGTGTTTAAAATGACCTTCTTATTTGAAGAGCTCCTCAAGATAACAAATTCCCAAGCTCTAAACACATGGACCCTGTGAAAACACTAACATTTCTCTCTAGTCAGGACTAAAGAAAACTGTAATGAAAAGTTGGAACTGGGTTTCCCAGAAGGTCAAACACTTAAAGCTACTGCATACTAGAAATGTTTTCTTTCTTTCTTTTTCTTTCTTTCTTTTTCTTCCTTTCTCTCTTTCTTTCTTCTTTTTCATCTTCCTTTTTCATTTTCATCTTCTTCTCCTCTTCCTTCTTTCTCCTCCTTTTTCTCTTGCTCCCCTCTCCTCTCTTCTAAATGAATGACTAGAATGTAAGAGAATTACAAATTCAGTCTTTACAAAAATTCTAGGTTCTTCTTAATCAGTATTTAATTATCTAATTACACTGAATAGTAAGCAAATCATTCACAAAGTGGCTTATAATGTTAAAAAGATAGACGGAAACTTTTTCTGAAACTTTATATATGTGTGAGAGACAAATATTTTCCAATAACAATAGAATATCATAGATTGTTTTGCCCAGAACAAATTTCTAGGGTTAGAGAATGTTGCAAAGATTAGGTGTCAGGGGAATTTTTATATGTTGGTTCTATGTACATTTGCTCAGAAGTTTTTTTTAAATAAGAAATATGATAGGAAATTACATTTGAGAATAAAACCACTGCTCAGAAACCAATGCTCACATTCATGGGTTTGTTAGCTTATCTCTCTCATCTATTCATTTCATTTTCATCTGTAAAATTGGGATCATAATAGAACCCCTCTCACAAGGTTCACAAGAGAATCAAATGAGTTAACACTCAAAGTGCTTTGCTGTCCTTAAAATGCTATATGAATTCTTTTTGTTTTGTTGTTGTTGCTGTTGTTGTTGTTGTTGTCAGCCCCATTAGACTGGGATTGAGTAGAAAGAAGTGAATATTATCTAATATTATTCATGCTCAAGTCATGATATAATTTTGTCTTAGAGTCTATTTCAAGGGACTTCATTATAGGCTAGATAAAATTTCAGACAGAGTTAATGAAAAGAGGTATGGCTGTTTTTCCTGGTTCTGTATGAGTCTCCACATATGGGGAGGAAAATGTGCATGAAGAATGTTCATTGCCCTATCTTGTTAAGACAAGAATTAAAGAGGAGAGGTAAATCAAGTTGAACTGAATCTGAAACTGTGTAAAATACTTTCACTGTCTCCAAGCTGCTAAATATCTCCTCCTTCAAAAGCCCCCATCTTTTTTTTTCAGCACCAATATTCTTGTGGCAATAATCTAAGACTTTGAATTGTACAACAGCACAGTATCAAAACACTAAGAACTGCAGTTGACCTCAAGAGCAATGGAAAGATGTGTGCCAGGGGTAAATAGACTATAGCTTATTAACTGCAGTAACTTGTTCAATATAATGATATAAAACAACTTCAAGGATGTGTATGATTGAAAGAGGATATTGGATGGTTATAAGATCGCAGTATCATAGCTTTCAGTTTGGATATGACCTAATATGACCTTAAAGATCATCTAGTCCAACCTTTTCATTTGGTAGATGAGAGAACTGGGACCTATACAGGTTATGTGACTTGCCTAGTATCACATAGTTTGAAAAAGCCTAGAAAAGTCATAGAGTTAATTCTTTCAAACTAAAAAATTTCGGTGTTATTATATTGCTGAAACAAAAACCAATATTTCCAAAGTAATATATCTATTTCTATATCTATTTATGTCTATGTATGCATGTATGCATGTATGTATACACACAATACATACATGCATATTGTCTTGTGCCATATTCTCGTGTTTATATATGCACATGCACATCTGTATAGATGAATACATAGCTATGTTACATATAAATGCATTCTGTAAATGTGTATATTGTTTCATGTTTACATTTACATATATTCATACATATATGCTTCTAAGATAAAAATGTTTTCATAAAAGTTTGGAACTAGAACGAGATACAATAGAAAGTTAATTCAAGAACTAAACTGGTATTCATTAAATATTTGAAGAATGACCACTGGTGATCTGGATAGATTATCTATGGAAGATTTATGAGAAGACATGTTTGAAAAAACTTGCAGGATGAAGAAGAGTGAAGGAATTGTTGCTATGTGTTCCAGTGGAGAGAATTAGTCACATAGATAAGACTGCATAATGTAGTGTAATAGATAGTTGTTTTAGGTGTTTCAGAGATTAACCCCACTTTAATGATGCCCAAGGTGATGTTTCATATAAAATTTCATACTATAGCCAATCATGTTATGCCTATTGCTACACATTTTTAGCTTTATATAATAGCTTTTTATTCTAACAGTATCCTGAAGTTTTACTTGGGGAAATGGTCCTTAACAATAAGTTTGGCTGTTAATTAGCAAGGCTTAAGGAATGTTTCAAGAAGCACTTGGTATGGTGAACAAGACTGGCCTTGGAACCAGGAAAACTGGGCAAAAATGGTTGTTGCTAACACTAACTGGCTATGTAACCCTGAGCAAATCATTTAACTTCTCCATGTCCTAAACAGTTCTTTAAGTCTATAAGTTCCAGAGAGGATGCTGACCTATATTAGTAGAGGGAGTTTTCTCATCAGGGAGTTATATATGCAAATGAAATCATACATCCAGTTCCTATACCCATATCGTAGACATCCTAATAACCCTCATGATATAGGGGGCAATTGGGTACAGTGGGAATAACATCGGTTCCAGAGTCAGAATACCTGGCTTTGAATCCTGATTCTTCCATTTGCTTTGTGATTTTGGACAAGTGAGTTATAATTTCTGCAACTCAGGTTCCTCATTAACAAAATAAAAAGGTTGGAGTTTAGACTAGATCCATGCTTCTCAAAGTGTGGTATGGAGAACTCTAAGGGCTCTCAACCTCTTTCAGGAGGTTCTTGAAGTCAAAACTATTTTTGTAATATTACCAGGACATTTTAATTTCTCATGTATCAAATACTGATGGAAATAATTCACACAAACAAAAGTTTTTGATGGCCTCATTATTTTTTAATAGTATAAAGAAGTTCTCAAGCAAAAAAAAAAAGCGGGGCGGCTAGGTGGCGCAGTGAATAGAGCACTGGCCCTGGAGTCAGGAGTACCTGAGTTCAAATCCGGCCTCAGACACTTAACACAAAAAACTAGCCGTGTGACCTTGGGCAAGTCACTTAACCCCAACTGCCCTCCAAAAAGCAAAAAAAAAAAAAAAAGAAGTTCTCAGAGCAAAAAGCTTGAGAACCATAACATTAAATATACATGATCCCATGAAATTTTTAATCAGTAAAAATAAGAAAAGAGCCTATTTGTCAAAACTGATAGGTATTGGCTGTGGAATCCTATTCATACTAGGCTGCATCTATTCTCCTAAGATTATTTGTTTTGTTCCAACCACTGAAGCTAGCTGGACTAATTTATTAAATACTGTAGCCATCACCTGCAACTACCGATAGCAAGTCCAGTTAGTCAGGGATGGTTGAATTCAACTAACTTAACATTCTCCTCCCTTCTTAACCAAGCCAATTTGGGTTGTGTTTCCAAACAGAAATGACATCATAAAAGCTGAAGGGATTGAGTCTCTGGCTTTGAGTGTAAGTTGATTAAGTCTAACTGAGAAGAAGCCAAGGTGCCCTGTTTTCAGAGAGGTCCCAGAAATGTCATCCTGTCCTCTCCCTATTTCTCAAAGTGATTAGCTTCTCCTTCAAGTCTCCCCAGCCTGCCACCTGTGTTTTCCCTCATGTCTTTATATAAGCTGTCTTGACAACATGGAAATCCATGACATTCTTGTCTTCTTTGCCATGAGCTCTTAACCTAAGCGATTTCTCAGCACTCTGTGTAGATAGATTTCAAGTTAAAAGGGATTTTCAAAGTCAACTAACTACAAAATTGGATGTTCCAGAGGAAGACATTTTACTCTTCCTTATCCTGGACATAATAAGTAGAAAATGGCTTCTATCAGAGGTTTTTATCTCTCATATCAGAATTGTTTCAATAAACTGCCTATTTTTAGTCTGGAGAAAAGAAGATTGGGGGTGCAAGAGCTATTTTATGGAACAGTATGTAGCTTCTTTGATGCTACCTTCTCTAAACCCATTGTCTCTGGAAGATTGAGTTCTCAGAGTTTGGCTACTACATTTCCCCTCAGAGGCATAGGAGTAGCCTAGAGGAAGTTTGGGGTGGATTTGCAGTGTTATAGTTTAGAAACCCTTACTGATGCGTCCCTCCCTCAGTTTCATAATTATCAACTGCTGAACACTACATTATTAACATAAATTAGTAAGCCAGACAACTAACTTTCAGAATGTGATATTTCATAAAGTGGTATAGTAACATTTGGTCCAGCACCCACACATACCAAAAAATGTGTGACACATTTTTCCATTAAGGTAGTATAGAGTCCAAGGGGAAATGAGCTCAGTCTCAGAGAGCACACAAGGCAAAGGGATAAATTCATAGTGATGAGAAGTCCTTTTTCCCTCATATTAGAGATGTTCATGAAGTTCTTCTTAGGCATAGTTTACCCAATGGTTCTTAAAGTGTGGTCCAAGGATGCAAGAGGTTTCTGGACCATTTTAGGGACCCTTGAGGTAAAAAAAAATTTCATAATAATGTTAAGGTGCTATTTTCTTATTAAAAGATTCCTACCTTTTCCATTTAGGTGAAGTAAGATTTTCTTCATATAATTCAAACAAAATAATATATTAAAATGGAGTGAATGCAAATGTAGATTTAAAAAATCCCCCCCAAAAAAATAAAAAATAAATCCCGGTGTATTCTATTAATAAGATTTTTAAAAATATCAAGGCAATCTATCTCATTACTTAATTTTGTTTTGGACTATGTGGTTATTTTTTATTAAAATCTTACTTATATTAATGTATAATGGGTTAGTCAATACCATTTTGAATAAATTAATTAATAATATTAAGTTGTCACTTTTAATTTATGATAGAGTAAATATCAATGCGTATAATCCACATAAATAAAAGCTCTTTGAAGACCTAAAGAAATTAAGAATATAAAGGGGTTCTCAAAAATTTTAAGAGTGTAAAGTTATACATTATTTGAAAAAATAGGCAAATAAGGAGTCCTACCAAATTATTTTTATGACACAAATACGGTGCTGATGCCTAAACCAGGAAGAGTGAAAACAGAAGGAAAATTACAAACCAATATTTGTAAGGAATAGTGATGCAAAAATTTTACTAATTCATATCTATATATAATATTATACTTATAACATATAATATATTACATATAATTTTACATATACACACTATGTATGTGTGTATACAGTTATGTAGCTATATATTTAAAAGATCATATACTAATGCCAGGTAGGATTAATACTACAAATGCAAGGCTGATTCAATATTAGGAAAACTATCAGGACAATTGACCACATCAATAACAAAATCAACGAAAATCATCTGATTATATCAATAGACACAGAAAAAGCTTTTGACAAAATACAATATTAATTTCTGTTTTAAAAAAATAAAAAACAAAGGAATGAAAGGAACTAAAAATACTAAAAGTATCTATAAGTACTATCTAAAATCATCAGCAAACATTACATGTAATGGGGATAATCTAGAAACCTTCCCCATATCTAGAAAATTATATTCTCCTCTCCCATTTGAAAAAGCTGCATCATTGGATTGTCTTTATTCTTGTTTCCTGTGATACTGCTAATGCCCTCTATGACCTTTCAGATATCATTGACAATAGCTGAATAATCATATCTCTCCTTCCAAAATCTAAGATTGTATTTCAACTGGCTCAGAATAGCTTACCTTGGTGCTATTTTGCTCTCTTCTTAATTATTTTCGGTATCAATTTCCTGCAAGTCTTGTTCTATCATTTCTATTGTGAAAATCACCTTGTCAAAGAAAAGAGAAGCAAAATAAATTGAACAGCTCTCACTCTGCTCTGTTCTATCTTTCACACAATCTACATGATATAGAAAAAGATAGTTTTTGTTTTCTTTACATACCATTTTCAGTCTCACCTTATTTTGGTTTTTTAACTCCTGGCAAAAATGTTTTCAGACCTCTTCTTGCTCCTACCACCATCCTTCATAATTATGTAGTTCAGTGAATAGAGTAGTGGCCTGTAATCATGAATACATTAGTTAAGCTTAGATACACCTTAGTTTCTTTAAGTATAAAGTGAGGATAATAACAGCACCCAGCTCGCAGTGTGGTTGTGAGTATTGAGTATCAAATGAGATAACATTTGGAAAGTACTCAGCACAGCATCTGGCACATGGGTATTTAATAAATGTGTGTGTGTGTGTTATGGGAATCTGAAGATCTTCCCTACCCCTAGCCCCTTTGATAGGTTTAAGTGGCTCTGAGAACCTTCCATGATTTGTAAGTATACTCTGGCCCTCTAACAGGCTGAATGTGGTCACATGGAGCCTGTGGCAGGAGGCTTGTTTTCAGGAATGCCCCCAACTAGTTACTTTGTAATTGGACAGTGGCTCAAGAGGGCTGTGACATTCTCTGACCCAGGAGAAGGCTACATATACGCCTTGATGTGAGGTTTGATTTGGGGCTCACTTTGAGAAGAGTTGTGTGATTTGGCCAGATGAGACTCTGGGAAGCTGTTGAGCACCCTCCCCCTTTTGAAAAACCCAGATGTTGATGCTTCCCTCTCTGATAACTGTGAATAGATATGGATGTAATGGTCAGACAGTTGGAAGCCCATCTGCTGATCTGTTTCTTGTTCAGCCTGTAACTTGTGCTTGTAACTTGTGTTTGTATTCTCTGAAGTTCAGGGTGCTGACTTTTTCCCCTGAACTAGGTAAATGATATGTGTTTGACTGATCAAAGTGAGACTGTTAACCCATTTTGAGTTGCTTTCCTTTTTAGAAAAGCAGATCTAAAGGACCTGCACTAGCAGCCACTCTAGGTATGCTAGGGTGCTTGCTGATACAGTATGTTTCCTTCCCTTCTTTCCTCTGGTTACCTGCTCTTGCATCTATTTCATACACACACATATACATGCATTCATATGTGCATATATATGCATATATACATACATATGCTTGTATTATGTTTAATGCCATTTGTCCTGTGCATCTATTTTAGTGTCTTTAGATAACTTTTTCTACTCATTGGAACTCTTCTCACCTCCTTTTTTTTCCTTCAGAGTTTCATTCTTGAGAATTTTCCACCTCTTCTAGATTAATTTCCATTATACAATTTCGGTCCCTGGAGTCCTATCTATCTTTTACCTTTTAAAATGTGATTTCCAAAAATCTGCTGTGCATATCACACCATACCTGGATTTCCTTTCTTCTACCACAAATTCTAAAAAAAACTGACCATTTTTCCAGTAGGTTTCCATCATTTTCATTCTAACAACAAATTCTTCATTTTTAGTGAGAATTGGATTCAAGATAAAATTTCCCCATGTTGGCTCCTCCTCTGAGGGATGGGAGTATCATTAAGGCAAGTGAAGAAGTTATTAACTCTGCTTTTGGCAGAGAGAAGGCTCCAGCAGATGTCTGGATAATTGAAATCTCCCACTACTACTATTATATCATACCTCTGTCCCAGGTTTGTGATCTATTTCACAAACACCTCTTCTGTTGCATTTTTCTGTCCAGGTGGTCTATAATAGACTCCTATAAAAACATTACTTCTGCTTTTCTTCCCTTCTTTATTTCTTTCCTTCCTTTTTTTCTTCCTTCCTTCCTTCCTTCCTTCCTTCTTTCCCCCCTCTCTCCCTCTCTCCCTCTCTCTCTCTTTCTCTCTCTCTCTTTCTCTCTCTCTCTCTCTCTCTATATATATATATATATATGTATATATGTATGTATATATGATAGACATCTATCTAGATATATATATACACATACATACACACATGCATACATATATATATGTATATATATATCCTCCATCATGCTTCTCTGCTCTTGCTCTTGAATTTCCTCATATACGTATTCCTTCTCAAATAGGCAATATTACTAACCACTTCTTTTTAATTATGCTCCTTTCAGATAAAATATATTCATCTAGAGACATGTTCCAATCATGTATTGCATCCAACCAAATCTCAGTTATACATAGGATATTAGGTCAAATTCTTTCTTGCTTTACAATCTCCGGTTCCTCTTCTTTCTTTCCTAAATTTTGTTCATCTTAATTATGGGATTTTATTCCTGACTCTTTTCTTGCAGTTTTTTCTCCTGTGCACTGCCATTATTTTTGCTTTATTGTAGCTACTCTCAGGTATCTAGTTTTGATGCAATGGGTGCTTTTCTTCTCCCCTTATTTAAAATAGTTTTTTCATTGCATTTGCAACTCACCAGGTAAACGTGATCTTACCATCCATTTATTCCATCAGTGGCAGGAGTCCATTATCCTGTATTTTAAGTGGTGATCCAGAAATCTAAACCCCATTTCCGACACTACTTTCTTAGCCAGTTTTTACTTTCCCATATGATTTTGCCTTCAGTTTCCTCGTTTCCAATGGCAACAGTGAGGAAAATACAATGTGATCCTCTCCCATCTTCAATTTCT
Source organism: Pseudocheirus occidentalis (assembly GCA_028646575.1). Classification (NCBI taxonomy): domain Eukaryota; kingdom Metazoa; phylum Chordata; class Mammalia; order Diprotodontia; family Pseudocheiridae; genus Pseudocheirus; species Pseudocheirus occidentalis. Next base: position 182,516,167 of record CM053598.1, read on the forward strand.
TAACTAATTTTTTAATATTTGGCTATCTTCTTTAAGTTCTTTTTTGGCACCATCCTTTGTGCCTATTTGAACTTGCAGAAAGGGGTGTCACTCATCTGTTTTAATATGTTTTAGGAAGTTCTCTGCTATGTTGTGCATATATACCCCAGGAAAATTGCATCTCTTTAGAATTAGGAAAACAAATATCAAATCTAGTATCCTTGAGGAGGGAGTCACTCAGCACTCCTCCTTTTCTCTTATCCACTTGACCCTTGTTACTCACCAAAGGAGGCGGCTGTGGAACTCAGTGGATAGAGCACTGAGTCTAGAGTCAGGGAAACCTGAGTCTTGAGTTCAAATCCAGCCTCAAAATTAATTTAACTTCTGTTTTTCCCCAACCCACTGGAGAAGGAAATGACAAACTATCCCAGTATCTTTTCCAGGAAAACCCCATGAACAGTATTGGTATGTTATAGTCTACAAGGTCACAAAGAATCACAACTTAATGACTCAACAACAACAACTTTTCAAAAGGAGGTTGGAAAATCTATCCACTGGGGGGTGGGGAGCTGGGGGTGGAGCTAAGGTAGAAAGGAAGCAGTAACTTCTCTAACATCCTCCAAGAATTCTGTCCCTAACCTCTAAAAAGTGAATTTGGACAAATTTTAGAGTGACAGAACCCAATGGGAGATGGAGCGTGGTGTATTCCCAGCTCAGGAAAGTGCCCACGTAGGTTTGGGCAGGGGCAAAGCAGAGCACACAGGGGTTGCACCAGTGTGTGTCTGAAAGAAGACTACAGTAGAGTGAGAAGGAGCCCCAGCCAGTGGACTCACCTATCCCAATAGCAATTTGCAGCCATCTCACCACAGGACAGAGGATTGTTGGAGCTGGGTAAGAGAAAATGCAGGGCTTACAGCAGGGACAGTAGCATCTCCTGGGGTTACCAGCAAGCAGCCCAGATGTTTAAAAAATTGCATACATGAACTTCCAGAAGTCAAGATGACAGAATAAATCCTAGTTGCTTTGATTTACCGTCTCTGACACAGAAAACCCAGATGAATGTCACCCAGAGTAAAACCCTGAATTAGTGGAAAGTCTATCAACTTAAGGAGGGAAAATAAAGTTGTCTATTGATTGGATTTTAAAGTGCATCTCAATATATACCATATATCGAGATTGCCAAACAGTATGTGTTTCTGGTACAAGGAATGCATAGATCCCAGAATTTAAAAGGAGGAGGAGTGCAGATTGGATTGATTTTAGGAGACTGAAAAGAACTTGTACTGTTCCAAAGTTTCACATGTCAGCAAAAGCCCATCTTTTCTTTTTCTTTTTTTTTTTCTATTTATTTTTTGCCTTCCAAATTGGGGTTAAGTGACTTGCACAAGGACAAATGGTTAGTAAGTGTTAAATGATTGAGGACAGACTTGAACTCAGGTCTTCCTGACCCCAGGGCTGGTACTCTATTCATTGCACTACCTAGCCACCCACCCATCTTTTCAATACAAAGCAAGTAGGTAGCATGGGGGCTAGAGCACTGGACTTGAAGTGAGGAAAACTGGAATTCAAATCCAATCGCAGACATTTACTAGATGGGTGACCCTGGGCAAGTTATTTAGCTTCTATCTAACTTACTTTCCTCAACTGTAAAATGGGTTAATCAAATTACCTACTTCACAGGGTTGTGAAGATCAAATGACATAATAACTATAAAACTTTTAGCACTGTGCCTGGAATACAAGAGGGAATCAATAAATGCTTGTTCCCTTTCCCTTCCCAATACAAACATTTTGCTAGTGTTACCATCTGGCAATAAACCCTGAAATACAACTTCCTTTGAAGAATTATATATGAAGAAATAAAATATAGGGCTTAATGGAAAGGGACATGATGAATATATATGTACTATATATAGGATCTGCATGTTTGCATGTGCATACACACATATATACATACACACATGTGTGTATGTATGTATGTGTGTATACGTGTGTATGTGTGCACGTGTTTGAACACCAAAGAACAAGAACTAGAAATAAATGAAGATTATGTAGAAGAATTCCTGGGTCCTGTCATATATTTTTAACAATTAGAGCAATTTCTTGATCAAGCTATATTCTTGAACCAAATAGGAATTAATACAGAAAATCAGAAGACACAGAACCACTTTGAGGAGGACCAAGCCTAGATATTTTCATTTATTGGTACTGTGAGTAATATGAAACATGAAGGTTCATGCAAAGCATGTCCTATATATTTATCTTTAGCATAGGTCATTGAGAAGTGAAAATTCAACAAACAAAAAGGCTGTTTTTAGAGCCTTTCTAAATGATTCCCTTTTGCAAAGGGCTCAGTAATGGTAATTAATTTAAATTTGAAGACCCCATTTTATTTTGTCAAATGAGCAAGTACTTAGCCCTTAGTAACTAACCAAACCTCTGTGAAAGAAACAGAAGCTATGGACTCTGTCTCCTGTTGCTGACATAACAGGAAGGGGCTGGCAGAAACAGGAAGCCAATGCTTCATGTGTATATATCAGAAAAGCCCCAAAGAGAAACAGAACATAATTTTCTCCTGACAAGATCCTGGTGGAAGAAACTGCTCTTCTGAGAGATCTTTTGAAGAAGACTGCAGTTGCTGGTGGGAAGGCTGCCTGGAAGCCCAAAGTTGTTACTGCCACCTGAAAGGCCAAAGTGTCTGCTACTGTCTGGAAGGCCAGTGTTGCTGCTGCCACCTAGAAGGCTGAGATTTCTTCTTGGTCCTAGGGCCAGCTGAGCTGCCAGAGGACTGAGGATGGATGACCAGGATGCTAAGACTTTGTTTGTTTGTGGCTTAGTTGATCCTTGAATTCCCAGGAACAGAGATTGTGAAGGTTTTGAGATGTACTGGACCCTCTGAACTTCAGTGTGTACCAGGAAATTCCTGGAGGACTGCACAAGGATTTGGGAACTGTATGCCTCTGAATCCAGAGCATGTAATGGTAATGACTCTTTGGTGGATTCAGGTAGGAGCTGGGACCATGGAAGGGCATGCAGGGAATCTGAGAAACCACATTGAGTCAAGATGAAGAAAAGATCTCTCCTTGAATATTGAATACTGTGATGAAAATATGATTTACTAGTGACCTAGGGGTGGGGGTTTTGTTTATTTTCTAATGATTGCATTTAGTGATTAGCAATACTTAGTAATTGATTGCTATATGTGACTGATTAAGTTAACCTAGTTGCCCCATGAGTGGAAGACTGACTTGTATTCTGAGATGATTGAATGACTAAGTAAGGAGGCAAACCTCCAAAGGGATACCAGATGATTGTTCTTTTGTTCTTTGTTCTAAATATTGTGACCACTTTGGTGAAAACTATGTGGCCATTTTAATGATAAGGTGTTGTGAACACTACATTGTGATTTTCTGTCATAAGATGTAATGTTGTGAATACTGTATCTTGACTTGTTGCAAATGTTTTCCTTTGATTTGTTCTTGAATAAATAGAGTGTTCACTTTACTGTGTAACAAGAAGCTTAAAAGCTGTTCACAGTACCATTCTTCTGGAGAGCTCCTGGTGCATAGCACTCCATTAATTCCAGGAGGCAGCAGCCTCTTTGGCCTTCCAGGCAGCAGCAGCAACACTGGCCTTCCAGGTGGCAACAGCCACTTTGACCATGCAGGAGGCAGCAACAACTTCAGCCTTCCAGCCAGCCCTCCCAGCAGCAACTCCATCCTTCTTCACCAGATCTCTCAGCAGAAAAGCTTCTTCCACCAGGATCTTGTCAGGAGGAAATTCTGTGCTGTCTTTCTCTGGGGCTTTTCTGATATATACACATGCAGCATTGGCTTCCTGTTTCAGCCAACCCTTCCTGTTATGTAAGCAACAGGAGACAGAGTTCACACCTTCTGTTTGTTTCACAGAGGTTTGAGTAGTTACTAAGGGCTAAGTACCTGTTTACTTGACATAACAAAAAGGGGTCTTCAAATTCAAATTAATTACCATTATAGGCTCTCCAAAAAAGAGACTTATAAACCTGAATGACTATATAGGTCCTCAAAAGGAGCAATTTACCAGAGAGGGAAGGAGAGTTTCCCCAAATTTCCCAGATGGACCATTCAAGGATAAATCTATTCAATGCCCTCTTAGCCTAAGTCCTACATGGGACCTATGAGGGATTTTCTCTTCTTATAGAGAAATAGATGTCATAGATATGTGATCAATTCTGATGTTATTGGGTAAACCCCAGGTGGACAAAAAAATGAACCATATTCTGATGTTCCTTGTGCAAAGAAATTTATAAGTGCTCCTGAGATTGACTCCTATCTATAAAAATCCAGGATTCCAGTATTATGACATGAGTTTCATTAATAATTGGACAGACTTTTGCAAAAACTGGTAAGAATATTTACATATAGATTAAGGGTTGACCATTCTCACTGTATTAATTCTTTATATTATTTCTACTGAAAATGAACAATTCTAAGAGAATGACTCAACAAATTGCAATATATCAATGTAATGGAACGTTATTATTCTATAAAACTGATGAATATGGCAAATTCAAGGAAATTTTGGAAAACTTTTATCAGACGGGGTAAGCATGTCAGAAAGAAATAGGTCTGAAAAAGATCTAAGGGTTTCAGAGAAACACAAGAAAAACATCAAGCAAGACTGATATCAAGAAAAAAATGTAACAATTAAAACTACCCATGGGAAGGTCTCTGGGAAGATGGTGGAATAGGTCAGAAATAAGCTCTCAAGATTTTCCCCCACAAAAGAGTTAAAATAGCAACTTAGGGCAAACAAAGAGTGGGTGGAGATAAATAAGAACATGGACATAACCAGGGTTTTCCTGGGATACTTTGAGAAGAAAAATTCCAATACAAGATTTGGACCCAGGAAGACTAAACACAGGCTAGGTTCCCTTTTATCAGTAAACAACTACCATCTTAAATAATAAGCAGCACTTCTAATTCTGTATTCTAAACTCCCTCTCCTTCCTGCTTTCTAACATAAAACTGACTAAGGCAAGGGTGGGGAATCTGGGACCTCAAGGCCACATGAGGCCCTATAGGTCCGCGAGTGCTGCCATTTGACTGAATCCAACTTCACAAAAGAAATTCCCTTAGGCAGAGTGCCCAGAGGCTGTCACCAGACATGGCTTTCTGATTCACCAACAAGGGCCATTCCCAGGCCTATCACCACAGGGTGGAGATTGGACAGAGCTGGGTAAGAAACAAAGGGAGGGCCACAGCAGGAGCAGAAGCTACTCCCAGGAATACCCATCCACATCCTGGAAATTTAAAAAGCCCCTATCTGAACTTCCAGGGACCAAGATGACACTCTGAACCCTGGCTGCTCCAATCCCCCCCGTAACCCAAAAACACAGTAATTATTGCCCCAGAGGAAAATTTTAACCAGTAAAGGTTTAAGAACCCCAGAGGAAGAGTGTGACTAAGGTCCTGCCTCAAAATGGGAAGAAAGCAGGCTACAAAGACAAAGATCCTATTATGGTGGGGGGGGGGGGGAATCAAACACAGAAGGAGAGAGTACTGACTCCACACCCACAGCGGAAGCCTTAACAGGAACTATGACATGGTCTCAGGCACAGAAAGCATTCCTAGATGAGCTCAAAAAGAACTTTGAAATCCAGCTTAGAGAGGTAGAAGATAAAATCAACACCTCTTACCAAAACAAAACTGCAAAATTAGAAAAACATTACAATGAAGAGAATAGCTCTTTAAAAAGTAAAATATGTGAACTCAAAATGAAATCTGAGCATATGGAAAAGGAGCCTCAAAAACTGAGGAGAAGAGAATAATTCACTAAAACCTAGAATCAACCAAATTGAAGCCAATGACTCTATGAGGAACCAAGAATCAGTCAAACAAAACATCGACTGAAAAAGTAGAAAAAGAGGCAAAATACCTCAATGGAAAAATAACTGACCTGGATAACAGATCCAGGAGAGATAATCTGAAAATCATTGGTGTACCAGAAAATCATGATGAAAAAAATGAGTCTGGACAATATCTTCCAAGATCTCATCAAGGAGATGAGATCCTAGAGATCCTAGAACCAGACGGTACAATAGAAGTTGAGAGAATCCACCACACACCTCCTGAAAGTGATCCAAAATTGAGAAGTCTGTGAAACGTAGTGGTCAAACTCCAGAACTATGAGGTTAAGAAGAAAATACTACAAGTGGCCAGAAAGAAATAATTTAGATATTGCAGAAACACAGTGAGGATCACACAGGATATGGCAGCCTCAATGCTGAAAGATCAGAGAAACTGGAATATTATTTTTCCTGAGGCAAAAGAGCTTGGGTTACAACCAAGGCTCACATATCCAGCAAGACTGAGCATAATTTACCAGGCAAGGCGATGGTCATTCTGTGACAGAATCCCAGACCTTCCTGATGAAAAAGCTGGAATTCAATGGAAAATTCAACCTCCAACTACAAGACCCAGGAGAGACATAGAAAGATAAATAAGGAAACACATACACACACACACACACATACACACATACACACAAATTGTTATTTAACAAGAGCAAACTTTTTACATCCCCACATGGGAAGCTGATACCTGTTAATCTCATGAAGTCTATACCTATGGAAACATCTAAATGGGATATAGAAAAATAGAGGATGTGAGTATAAACTCTTCAGAATGATGATAAAAATCCTTATTAAGGGACTTCAATGGAAGAAGAGGAAAGAATGAAGCAGAAAAGGGTAAATTAAGCTACACAAAGAGGCATAAAAACAATATAGAAGAGGGAAAGAAGGGAGGAAGATGAGAATTATATGAGCTTTTCCCTCACTGGTTCTGGTGCAAAGAGGGAATAAAACAACCAGTTATAGATAGGATTCTATTAAGAAGAGATATAAAACTTATCATAATAGAGGGAAAGAGGGGAGGGGGAGGAGCACTACATGAGATCTATTCTCATTGATCTTAGTCTGAGGAAGAAATAACATACAACATTTAGTATCAAAATTGATCATATCCTACAAGAAGTAGGAGGGGGGAAAGGCAAAGAAAGGGAGGTTTGAAGAGAGGGAAGAAGTAGTAAGAGAGAAAGGTAGGAAAAGAGAGGGGGTGGATGAGAAGGGAATACTGAGGGAGGCTGCGGTCAAAAGGAAAACTCTTAAGAGACTAAGCTATCACTCTTTGGAGAAGATATGGTGAAATACTTGGAGAACCCTAGGAAATCAAGTAAAAAACATTTTGAGACTATAAACTTAGAAAATTTGCAGGATATAAAATAAACCCACACAAATCCTCTGCATTCCTATATTATTTCTAACAAAGTTCAACAACAAGAGATAGTAGGAGAAACCCCATTTAAAGTTACTGTAGACATAAAATATTTTGGGAATCTACCTGCCAAAACAAATCCAGTACTTACATGGACACAATTACAAAACACTTTTCAAACAAATAAAATCAGATCTAACCAATTGGGAAAACATCAGTTGCTCATGGCTTGGTCAAGCTAATATAAAAAAATGACAATTTTACCTAAATTAAATTACATGTTTAGTGCCATAACCATCAATCTTCCCAAAAATTACTTTACTTGGCTAGAAAAGTATAGTGACAATATTCATTTGGAAGAACAAAAAGTCCAGAATATCAAGGCAATTAATGAAAAGAAATGCTAGGGAAGGTGGCCTAGCCATACAAGATTTTAATCTCTATTATAAATTAGTGGTCATCAAAACCACTTTATACTGGCTGAAGAATAGAGTAGTGGATCAATGTAATAAATTGGGTACAAATGACTCAGTAGTCAACAATTATAGTAACATACTGTTTGATAAGCCCACAGACCCCAGTTTTTGGCATAAGAACTCAGTATTTGACAAAAACTGCTGGGAAAACTGGAATAAAGTGTGGCAGAAACTGGGCATAGATATATAATGCAATATATATAATGCAATACATCAAAATCAAGTCCAAATAGGTACACAACCTAGGAATAAGGGCTGATACTGTAAATAATCTGGGGAAGCAAGGAATAGTTTACCTGTCAGATATATGGAGTAGGGAAGACTTTATGACCAAAGAAGAGTTTGAGAGCATTATAAAATGTAAAATGAATAACCTTGATTACATTAAATTGAAAAGTTTCTGTGCAAGCAAAGCCAATGTAACCAAGATTAAGAGGGAAGTGGGAAACTGGGAAAGAATTTTTATAAACAATAAAGGCCTAAATTTCTAAAATATACGGAGAATTATCCAAAATCTATAAGAATACAAGTCATTCCCCAATTGATAAATGGTCAAAGGATATGAACAGGCATTTCTCAGATGTAGAAATTAAAGATATCCATAAGCATATGAAAAATGAGTTAAATCACTATTGATTCATGAAATGCAAATCAAAACAAATTTGAGATACCACATCTCAACAGCGAGATTGGCTAAGATGACAAAACAGAAAAAATGACAAATGCTGGACAGAATGTAGAAAAATTGGAACACTAATGCATTGTTGGTGGAACTGTGAACTGATACAACCATTCCATATCTGGAACTATGCCCAAAGGACTATAAATAATTTCATACCTTTTTTGACCCAGTACCACCACTTCTGGGCTGTATCTCAAAGAGATCATAGAAGTAGGAGGAAGACCCTTATATACAAAAATATTTATTGCAGCACTCTTTGTGGTGGCAAAAAACTGGAAATTAAAGGCATGTTCATCAATTGGGGAATGGCTAAACAAGTTGTGGTTAATGAGTGTAATGGAATACTATTGTGCTATAAGAAATGGGGAGAAGATAAACTTTATATTTACTTGCAGAGGCTTATACAAATCGATGCTAAGTGAAAAGAGCAGAATCAGGAAAAACTTTTACACAATCAGAGATACATCGTATGTGTGATGACCAACCTTGATAAACTGCATGTTTCTCACCAACACAAATCTATTATAAGACAACTCTACAAGTCTCAGGATGGAAGGAGATATCTATATTCAGAGAAGGATTTAGAAAGAACAGAGTTTAAATGGAGACTGAAGCAATCTACACACTAGCCCTCTTTTCAATGTTTGGTTCTGATTCTTTTTCTATTGCCCACTCCATTGGTTACAACCCTTCTATACAACCAGACTGATGTTCAATGTGAACATATTTTTAGATTCTTTACTTGACTGCATGCTGCCATGGGGGAGATGGAGGGGAGAAAACTTGATTAATTGGTTTGAAGCTCCCTTGGCCCCAGTCACAGGAACATTTACCCCAGTGATAGGGAGGGGACTTGGGCATCTGAGCCAGAAATATCTGAGGGAACCTCTGCTGACCAGGAATGCCAGACCCAGCCGTGCTGAGAAGAGTCTTGAGGCAAGAAGGAACCAGTACAGACAGGGGAGTGCAGAAACAGTGGGGCAGAAAGTCCTTGGCAATGGGCACTTACAGGAGGTTGGAGGTTTGGCTTTGGTTCTGGGTTAGAGGGGAGAAATGAAGATCTGGGGCAAGAGACACCATTTCCCACATCCCAGGTCTAGAGATAGCTACGGATAATTAAGCTATCATCCCAAAAAATGCACAGGCAAAGGAGAAAAAATCCAACCACACAAAACTATTATGGGAATAGAAATGACCAGGATTCATCTTCAGAGGAGGATACCGAAGTAAAGAAACAAAGAGTAATGTTAGAGTCACCTGCCCAAAAATAATTGATAAAGATCTTTAAAGATTTAAAAATCAAATAACAGAGGAGTGAAAAATAAAACAATGAGAAAAATCCAAGAAAAAAAAAGAAAGGTATGAAAGGAAAGGAAACCAATAAGAAAATGAGATCCAGAATCTTAAGAAAGAAAATGACACCTTGAAAATTAGAATTGGGCAAAGAAAAGCCAGTGGAATTATAAGAAATCAAGAAATGATTAAACAAAATATTAATAATGAAAAATATGAGAAAGTGAAACATCTTATAAAAGGAACAACAGATATGGAGAATAGATCAAGAAGAGAAAATATAAAAAATAATATGACTAACTGAAAGTTATGATCAAAAAAAGAATCTTGATACAATAATACAAGAAATAATTAAAGAAAATTGTCAATTTGAAAATTGTCAATACAACAAGTTGAGGGGAAAGTAGAAATAGGAAAAAAAA
>CM053598.1:182526773-182543311 GCA_028646575.1 Pseudocheirus occidentalis
TCTTCCCAATTTTTCCTCCACTTCTATTATTTGTTTTTCAAGGTCTTTTTAAAGTCGATCTATGGCTTGTAGGCAATCTTTATGTATCTTGTCAGCATTTGGTGTGGGAATTCTGACTGTGCTGTCTTCCTCCCACTCCATACCTCGGTCCTTTTTGTTCCCAGAAAAGGATTCTAGAGTTTGATTACTTTTCTTACTTTGCTTCCTTCTTCTCATGTTGGCCAGTCATTAATTGCTTGATTTTTTAGCTCTGTGGAACTTTGCTTCCAGGGGGAAAAGCTCTGCCCCAAGTTGCTGGGGTTTTCACAGCTGCCAGAGCTATTAGGTGGGTGCTGCAGCCCCCACCAGCTTTGGCTAACTGAAAGCTCACCCCAGGACCACCAGTCAAAACCACAATATGGATCCAGGCCACTCAATGCAAGAGCCCTTGGCCCTGATCAATCATCTCAACCCCCCTGCAATTGGAAGGCCAGGAGCTCTGAAGCAGCCCAGTGGAGGCAGTTGCTGGTTGCAGCAGCTTCTGCTGTTTCTTGCTGCTTCCTTGCACTAGGGGCAGTTTGGCCAAACTGCTTTTTCTCCTCCAAATTTAGCTTGCGAGCTTGAATTTCACTGACCTTTCTCTAAGCCTTATTTTTCCTGGCTTGATAAATGTGGAGATTGCTTCAGATGTTGTAGATCTGCTCTCCTGTAGACTCATGCTGTGGCTTGGTGCCTTCCAACCGCTCTGGGGCCTGGCTGTGATTTTGATTTTGGGTTGGGCTGGCCTTGGCTCCCAGCCTGCCAAGATGAGCCCCTCCTGCTGAGCTGCCTTCAGCGAGAGATGTGTTTTCTGTATTTTTGTGAGTTTGGAGCCCTAAAATTTGTTTAGAGTCATATTTTATGGGTATTTAGGGTGGCTGTGTGGGGGCTGCGAAACTTTGCTGCTCCTACACAGCCATCTTGGCTCTGTCCCCCTCAAATTATCTTTTACTTGCTCTCCTTTATGATATTTTTAGATATTTTAACCCCCACCCACTCTAAAGCCCAAATGTAAGTTACTGAAAAACTGGGATTGCCTTTTCTGTGTCTCTTAAATACATTTAATTAGTCTTTTTTGAGATGCTGTGGATGCATCTATACACTTCTATAGACTATGTTGATAATATTTTTAGTAGAGTGAATTTTCTCATTATTGTTGATTGTGACACTTTATAGACGAAAAGAGATTAATTGGCTCTAGAACTCTTTTTTGCTGTGTGTGGTGGCAAAACTTACCTTGGCAAATTTGTTCTGGAATAGGGCACTCTGTGACCAATGGATGGAATTCCTAGCAAGTTAATTCTGATAAGTCACTCCATCTAGTTGTAGCTCCTTGGGTTTTTTTTTTCCTGAGTTTGTCCCTTCACCCATTCTACCTAGTGTCCAAGAAAAGAGTCTTAGTCATATTAAGTTTTTTCCTTTAATAGACAACATTTGATATAGAAATATAAATAAACAAATGTGTATATGCATGTATGTATACCTGCTTTTTCTACATTTTCTCTTCATTATCCCTTATGGAGTAGAACGAGGACTTCTAATACCTAGAAAAGCTGGTCATGGAAATGTTTTTATTTTTTTTTCCTACATGTTTTTACTTGCATCACTCCCACCCCTCAAACATGACTAAAGTATTCTCTTTTTTCAGGAAAAAGTTATTCCTCTGACACTACTGACCCAATGATATAAACACAATAAATCTTAAATTGTGCTATCAAGCTCTCAGATGGGAAAATTGACCTTCTATTCAAGAAATATCCTGAATAGATCTTGCCTATTTAAACATAGGAGATGTTACTTCAGTTAATATGATACTTTAGTCCAGCGGTTCTCAACTGGTGGTTCATGTTCAATTTGTAACAGTGAAAATACATCCTGAATATCAGATATTTACATTAAGATTCATAACGGTAGCAAAATTACAGTTATGAAGTAGCAACAAAGATAATTTTATGGTCGTGGTTCACCACAACACGAAGAACTGTATTTAAAGGTTGTGGCATTAGGAAGGTTGAGAACCACTGCTTCAGTCTATTAGAAAACAAAAAAATGAAAAAGTAGAATTCAGAATAGTGAAATGGTGAATTGAAAATATCACCCATTTATAAAAAAGTAATCTGCCTCATCCTTTTTCTGTTCTAAGCCAGTCAGAAAGTAGCTTACTGTGTAATGATTTGGTGAGCCTCTGTCATTTGTGAGTCTTAAACATCTATCTGGTGATGTGATTAAATCTATATGTATCATTCAGGATAATTAATCAGTCAGCCACAACAGCCCTAGTGGTAGTGCTGATTAATCTCTCTTTTTGGAACATACATTTCATGCTTCCAGTTTACCTGAGAAGTACATTAATCAGAACTGCAGAATGTCTTGAAGTGTGCTGTTGCAATTATAAAATGGGCATTCCACATAAATAACTGATAAAAAGGTTTTTACTTGCCAGGAAACAAGTGAAGACCTCTGTGTGCCTTCCAGTAAGTCACAAGTAGTATACGTTGCTTATATTTCCCTGTATGATGTCATCTCACCTTGATAAAAAGTGGAGTCCAGTCAATTACAGTGATTTTAGTTCCGTTATATAATGCTTAGTAACTTAGTTGACATTTTTTTGGTCTGATAACTGAAAAGCAGTTTTGACACTGGAGAAACCCAAGTCTGTTCTAAATTATCATATCTAAGTCAGCTAGTATGAATTATCCCAGGCTTAACAGTTGGGTGCATAGTTGACCAGGACAGGAAAGAGATTTACCAGAGGAGAGGGGAAAAGTTGTTAGGAGACTATGAAACTAACTATATAAACCAGAAAGTAGGAATTAGAGAGATGATTCACTATGGCCATTAAAGAGACCAGAGAATAGGAGTTAAGAATGCAGATGAGTCAATATATGGAGGGTGATACAGACACAGATGGGACAAAGTCTACATGTTGATTGAAATCAAGAGTCAAGTGCCAGGAACTGGAAAGAAACAAAGAACAAACCCTTTGCTGCATAATAGTTTTGTACCCTCTTTGCCTGTCCAAAGTGTAGCCATTGACAAAACAATTCTTTTATCATGACTTCTTGAGAACACCCCATCCCTTTTAGTTTCCACCAAACTCATCCCTTCTCTAAACTTCCTTATTACTATCAATCACCACAATTCCTCCATTCTTCCATATTTGTGACTTGGATGTTATCCTCAACTCCTCACTTTTCCTCATTCCACATATCTAAGGAATTAAAACTTGTTATTCCTACTTCTTTATCATCTCTCACTTCTGAAACCCTTTTCTGTTCTGTATAGTTATTATCAGACCCTCATCACTTCCTATCTAGATTATTGAAATGCTCTTCTAATTGTTCTCCCTGTTTCAAGTCTTTCCTCATTCCTATGTATCCTCCACTCAGCTGCCAAAATGATTTTCTTTAAAATAAATTCTTGCCATGTCAATCTCCTCTTTGATTCTATGGCTTATTGTTTAGGTTTTAAGGTCTTAGAATTAATGTTAATAACATTTAATGTCAAACTTTATCAATAGATATATTAGTTTTGCTTCAGTGGGAAATGTAGATTGTAGGAAAACAAAATATATTTAAAAGCCTTACTTAAACATGTTATGAGCATTTTTGCTTTTTTCATTGTTCATACTTCATTCTTGAAGAGAACCAATGACATCATAAGGGTGATATCTTGCTTTGTTTATGAATTGGATATAAGTAGGGCAGAACTGTGTAAAATCCTCAGCCTTGCTCTCTCCTCCAGAGTCATCAAAGACCAATGGCAAGACAAAGGACAAGATAACTGGCAATGGCCCAGAATGCAATAGGTGACCCTGGTCTTTCCAAATTAAGGTCTTTCCCAGGTCTCAGTTTATTTAAGGGATGTTCAATGACTAAAGGGTGGGGAAAAGCTGAGATGAAAGATGATTAAATTTGACATCACAAAGATATCAAACTGAGAAGGAAAGACCCTCAGAGTTTTTGGCCAGAACAGAAAATAATTGCTATTTAAATTAATTCTCAGTCATCAAAATCCAAACAACGAGCCACAGAAACTTGGGTTAAGACTCTTATTGACCATTCACTAGTTTACTTCAGATTTCCTGGTGTTCTACTTACATACTTCTCTACTTATGTTCCACTTAAAACTTCAAGCCTTTTCCTGTTGTGGACTATGTGAATATGTGATTAGGATTTTTTTTTCCATCTTAAAATGTATCTTATATAAATTTTACAATTCCTCCTCTGTACACAGGAGTTGCTTTTATTAAAGGTTTGTTGAATCTATGGAACAAAAATTTAAAGAACCTCATTTTACTTGAAATGGTTATCTAGTTATCTTGAACGATAATTCCAAATTAAATATGTCAACTTGTCAACAGAAGAAAGAGTGGTTATTTGAGAATAAACAGAGGAATACTTGGTAAACAACTTTAAACAAACAGAAAGGAAACCAAACAAAAATGGTCAGGTTTAGGATCTTTCTCATGAAGTAAGGGTTTTTTTATTTCATTTTTTTTAGCAGGCCATAGACATGTGCTTTTCTGAGAATGCGTATCAGACTACAAGAATTCATGGTTGATAATCTTTAGATTTTCTTTGGATAACATTTGGGAATGTATATGTTCTCTGACAAGTGCTGAGCTCAAAAATGACAGCATCTTTATCTGTAGTACAGGACAGAGAATCTAGGGATTCTGATTCATTTTCTAGTTCTTTTATCAAAATTGACTCACCCTTTTTTTCTTCACAAAAAATTGGGTAAAGTTGAGAGAGTGATTGAAATCCTTAGGTAATGATCCAAATGGAATGTATTATTTGAGTATCCTCTATTCTCTGTAATATAATTCAACCACTTAAATTTCTTAAGTCTTTCAGGAAGTTAGACCACTTTCTATGGAAATCTTTTGGATAGATAGATATCCTCAATAAAATCTAGACTTTTTTCTAAGACTTACTTCCATAGCTCAGCAAAACCAGTTTGACAAAATGTCCATTGTCAATAATTTTCTCTTGGAATTCATTGTAGTATTTCCATGCTTCTATATTTATAGCTCCTTAAAATAACTATTATGAAATACCAGGTTAAAAAAAAACCTCATTAGTTACTGTCTCCCTGAAGAATTCTCTTACAAACCCTTTCAATTCAGTAAATCTGTTTTTCTCTAATCACTGTATTCAAATAAACCAACAATTATACACTTACACATGCATATAGAAGCATTCAGGAAAGCATAAAGTACCAATCTTTCATTAGGTCGTGATATCCCATCTTGAATAATAATGAATTATTTTTCTCACACACACCTTTTTAAAAATGTTAGAAAACATTAAAAGAAAAGCAATTATCTCTCGTAAATGAGTCAGAATCTGGAATCCTTAGCTCGTTTCTATAGAACTCCATTGTGGAAGGGTCTCTCATGCTAGAAAGGTTTCAAATATTATTCTAGCAATGGACTATGTCTACTTTTTAAGGACCAGTTCAGCCAAGTATTGGAAAGCTCATCACCATTCAACTGGTGATGAATTCTTTCATCATAATTTTACAGAAAGAAAGCTTACATTTATAATATTGGGCACAGGTGAGAACAATTGCTAATTTCACACATGCTTTCAGATAACTGTTGGTGTGTAGAAACAGGAAGTTCTAATGGGCAAGCAAACTTCTGAATATGACTATTCCCACAAGTATTTAGAACAAAAATATAGTCATTCTGGGTTCACAGATGTTCAGCAACTGGTATTGGGGACTTTTTTTTATTGGAAGGAATTCAGTTTTCCTAATCAGCTAATTTATTACTGGCCTTGATAATCTGAGGCAGGATGAACTCTTTTTTTATTTTTTTAAGCTTTCCCAAAGATTTGTTTTTATTTGGTTGGATGATTTATTTATTTTATGTGGTCTATCCCAAGGTTAATTTTGGTTTTATTTTTGTGTAGTCTTGTCCAAGATCTGGGACACAGGTGGGCAAAAAATAGTGTTATAGAAGACTGTCCATCTAGACTAAAATGAAGTCTTTCTCTAAAATAACTAGTTAGAGGGAGGCAACCTGGTGGCACAGTAAACAGGGCACTGGGGATGAAGTCAGGAAATGGATGGTTCAAAGTTTGCCTCTGATAGTAGTTGTGTGAACTGAATGAGTCACTTATCTCTTTTGTGCCTAAGAACCCTCATTTGGAAAATGAGAGGGCTAGACTTAATGACATTTACAATCCCTTCTAGTTCTAAATCTATAATCCTGTGATCAAAAAAGAAAAGAAACAAGGCCTTCTCTCTCTCTCTGCCAGCATAATGGCAAGCCATTAACCACATGAAACTATGAAATGATCTCTAGTCCCATGCAGCTTGCTGCTTCTTAGGTCACGAAGGTGACAGTATGGCAAAAAAGAGACAGAAGATATGAAGGATGGTACAATTTTAGGACCAGCATTAAAATATTATCTCAAATGTTGATCATGTCATGTCATCTGTTTCAATTCAACAGGAACCCTATAATCCTATGATCCCTGGCATGGCAAAGGGAGTGCACGTATTTTCTTGGTAGCACATTCATAAATATGGATTTTAAAGAAAATAATAGGATTAGGAGTTTATTTTACAAAACTCAGAAGAAACTGGTGGTCTATATTTTCTGGTAGCACAACCTGGAAAATTCTGTCCTTGTACAGGGCTAAGAACTAAACATTTTGAAATGGAGGGCTGGAATTAACATAGAAGCAATTTTGCCTCTTGGTTGCTTTTTCCAGTGGAGCTTTGAATCATCATCATTCATGGGAGCTAGGGGAGCTGGTGTGTGGCAAGAGGAAAGACTGCTATCGCCAGGAGGTGTTAGTGAAACAGGAGCAGAACTGCAGGCTTCCGGACAAAATATAAAACAGTAAGTTTTGGCTGCCACGATGAAACCTAGTGCAGGCTTCTTAAAATCCGTTCTGAAACTGGAAAATAGCTGCTAAGGTTTAAGCCAAATGAGGGCAACTTGTAGTTGCTTCAACAGTGGACACATCTATGGGCTTTAATGGTGCTGAGCATTATATTCTATTTGTAATTAGGATTCTACAAGCCACTTAGCAATGCTATGTGGGCAGCTAGATGAAAATAAGCAATCCTAAAAATTCCGTGTAGCTTCAGAGAGAGAGAGAACTCCAGGACTATTTTCAAACATTCCACTCATTAACCTTAACACAACCTTGATAAGCCAATCAAAACAACAAATGTCCCCAGGAATTCAGAGTAGATTAAGAAAAGTCTTGAAAGGACAAGAGAGAGGCAGCTAGATGACAGAGTGGATAGAGGACAGGGAGTCAGCCTCAGACTTTTATTAGCTTTGTGATCATTGGAAAGTCATGTAACTACTACCTATCTCAGTTTCCCCATCTGTAAAATGGGGATAATAATATCATGAGTCTCCCCAGATTGCTGTCAGAACCAAATAATGTAAAGAGCTCTGAAAACCTTGTAGTACTTTACGATGATATTTATTATTATTATTATTATTATTATTGTCATGCTAAATGACATCCCATTGGCAGGGCTTCTTTCTGGCATCTCATCAGATACAAGAAGGTCTGAGTTATCTACAACAAAATTAAATTGACTTACTCTCTTTTTCCTTCAAGACAGAACAGAGACTATGAATGACAAATGAAGAGAAAGTTGTGTTTGGCATGCAGATGTCTCACTGATAGTGGAAATACAAAGACAATTGGATTTGGAATTAGAGTATCTCTAATCTAGTCCTGGCTCAGACACTTGCTAGCTATGTAACTCTTAGAAAGCCATGCCACCCTCAGTCTCAATTTCACCATTTGTTAAAGGGGAATAATAGAAAAAAATTATTGCTTACTTCAGTGGTATCAAACTGGAAAAGAAACAGGGGTCACCAAATCATACATAAGGATTCCTGTGGGCTGCATAGTGACTTAGAAAACCATATAGTAATATAATATATGTTTTATTGTATTTTTGTTAGTTTCATTAATATTTCCTAATTACATTCTGGTATTATTGTGGAGTTTTGTGGGCCATCTGTTTGATACCTCTGGCCTACATCACATCATGGCTATGAAGAGAGCACTAAGTTGGCATATACATATGAACAAGTTTTATATTATTATAATTATCTGGATATTCTTATATTATTATAATGATCATTACTATTATTATATCCAAACTGAGTGTGCCATTTAGACTGTTTCTCAGCAAAGTCACTTTTGTAGATTGTAGCTACCCTTCTCTTAGTATTAGCTGGGCTTGCCTTTGTCAGTCTTCACAGTGCTAGATGATGGAGAGGGAGCTAGACTTGAGCTCAGAGGATACAGATTTGAATTCTAACTTTGCTACTTACTACCTATATGGGTAACCTTGATTAAGTCACTGAGCTTCTTTGCAATTCAATTGACTCATCTGTTAAAGCTGTTACTAGCCTCTAAAGTTTATCATGGCTCTAAATCCTGTAACTTCACATGGGCTTTAGTATACCAGAGCACATATAAACCCAAGAGGCCCTCCAATTTACCCAGGTCACAGCTTGACTCGATTCAAACAGCAAACATTTATTAAACACTTGCTGTGTTCAAGATACTGATGGTACAAAGAAAAGAACAAGACTATTCTTGATCTTTTTTTTGAGGGGGGAAGGCAAGGCAATTGGGGTTAAAGTGACTTGCCCAGGGTCACAGAGATAGTATCAAGTGTCTGAGGTCATATTTGAACTCAGGTCCTCCTGAGTTCTTCTTAATGAAGACTCATTCTACTAAGAAAAACTTAAACTATTAGATGTCACTTCCTGATTGGGAGGTCCAGATAGCCATTGATCTCTATTAATCTCAAGTCAAAAAGATCATGGAAGGATCTGGGCACAAAATATTATCATCAATTACTTATGATCATTCTCGCCCTTGACCAAACCTTACCTCACGGCTTAGAATTTTACTTCTACTTTAGCTGTGAGTAAACTCAGAAGTCATATTATTGGACAGCTTCATTTATAGATAAGAAAGGAAAATGAGATGTAGAGAGGTAAGTGACTTGCTCATGGTGAAATAGGGAACACGTGATAGCAGTATAATTTAAAAGCAATTTCTCTTGCACCAAAGTCACTTTTGTTTATGCTGTAGCCTAGTTTAAAGAGAAGTATCATTAAAATTTTTTCTTGAATGTTTTAAAGTTTTTATTTAATAGCAATTAAATTATTCACCTCTTAGCTTTTTATTAAAATTTAAATATTTTACAGGAGCTACTTAAGCATTAATAAGGCTATGTCCCAGACTACTGTGTATATGCCTTCATGCATGTGTGCATATGTGTATGTGTATATATATATATATACATATGTATATTGCATGTGTATGCATATGTTTATGCACATACAAACACACAAATATCTACTTAAATATGTTGATACCTCAAAGAAGTGAAATGTATAAGACTTTATTTTTATATGATTTGATGATTATAATACATGCACATTTATAACAACTTCTTTCATAGTATATGCCAATATACATTAAAAAGGTTTGTCATTTTTTAAAATAATGGCCAACATCCTAGTGTATAGTAATTAGGTAGCACTTTATAGTCACATCATCCCCAGAGAAGAGTAAGAAGACTTAATTTCTAGTCCCAGTTCAACCTTTGCATTATTACTTTATACTTTTTTATATCACTTTAATAGTTACAGCTGACTGGGAGGATAAGGGAGGGAGCTTTAGGGGTGGGGAGAAAGAAAAGGTGAAAGCGGTATACAAAAGGGTGTTTAGATTTAGGGGAACAGGAAGATAAGGGAGGGATTGGTGGAATGGGGGTAAGTTAAGTAAGAGGGGGGTAAGGCAGCTGGTAGAAGTAATGTAGAGGAGTTAGGACAGATAGGAAAAAAGAGATATACACAAGCATAAAAACAAAGAAGTAGAATCTCTTAGGGAAAATTTATGTCAATATATGAATGGATGTATATATGTATATGTATATATATATATATATATATATATATATATGTATGTATGTGTATATATTTGCATGCACGTATGTGTATATCCATACCTGCTCAATTGTGGCATTAGTGTTGTGGGTAGAGGTTGGGGAGGGGATGTAGTGTCAATGCAATATTTACAGCACCCATGATAACAATAAAGACCATGATTATAAGTACTGCATGGCATTTGATCACTAAATATGCCAAATAAAGGGTAAAGTTGAAGGACTTATTTAGACACCAGAAAACCAAATCCTAAAACCAGTAAGCTGAAATACCAAAGATATTCAGAGGCCATAATAATGCTGGGAGCCACAGCATCCTTTAGCCTTCCCACAAACCAGTAAAAGATCAATATTTACTCACAAAACTTTCTATGTCCTTGCCTAAGCTCTTCTGTCCCCAACTCTTCCCAACTGTCTCCAACTGTCAGACTCACTCTGTACCAGCTTTTTCTCAGCAAAACTACCCCCCCCCCACCACAGGCTCCATGTGACCACATTCAGCCTATGAAGGGGCAGGGTTTATCTTCACAGCAGGGGAGGTCTTCAGACTCCCACCTAGGTCTATTAAGAGGCAGGGAATATCTTCAAATTCCCATTCCCATTATAGGGAGGGAGAACAAAGTAAAAAGTGTACAGCAGAGAACAAACTAAAACTTACAAGGAAGCAAAGAAAAGATGTACAGCTTTCAACATAACGCACAGTATTCAAAATATACGCTTTCTTGAAATGAAAAGTTATTGCTATATATTCTGAATCCTCTCCAATGTTCTGCTGTGCACATGACATTTTTTCTTTTCTTATTTTATGTTTAAGTTTAATATTTAAGTCTATAATGTTTGTTTTTCTTTTCTTAATATGCATTTACATTTTAGTATTTGTCTAAAATAAAAAAAAATTATTGGCAGAGCTAAGATGGCAGAAAGGAAGCAGTAACTTTCCTAAGCTCCTCCAAGAATTCTGTCACTAAACTTTAAAAAGTGAATCTGAAGAGATTTTATAATGACAGAAGACATTGGGAGTGTGGTAGATTCCCAGCCCAGGAAAGTGTCCACATAGATCTGGACAGGGGAACATGGAGAACACAGGAGCTGCACCCAGCTCGGATCTGTGAGCACACTACAGCAGTGAGAAGGAGCTCAGCCAGCACACTCACCCACCCCAAGGGTGATTTGCATCCCTCTAGCCACAGGACAAAGGATCTTCAGAGCTGGGTGAGAGAAAACACAGGCCTAAAGCAGGGACAGCAGCTTCTCCTGGGGCTAGTAGCCCACAGCCTGGATGTTTAAAAATTACATACCTGAACTTCCAGAAGTCAAGATGGCAGAATAGAACCTAGTTGCTTTGATCCCCCTCCCTGACCCAGAAAAACCTATAGATAAATGTCCCACACAGAGTAAAATCCTGAATTTGTGGAAACAGCCTCAGGCTTGGGAGTCACTGAGGAAGGGAGAAATGAAGCAGTATAGAGTCTAAGCCCAGAAGGGTGGAGCCAGCAAGCCCTAACAACATAAATCCAGGTGTGCCTTAACACCACCTGAATCAGCATACAGCAGCCCCACCACTGACCTCCAACTGCTGAGCCTGCCTGAGCAAGCCCAGAAACACAGAGGTGGAAATCTGAAATTGCCAGACCACCACTCCCCCACAGATTTACTCTTTGAACCTCAGGGTAACTCAGGGAGAACACTGAAAGTCCTGGCCTTGGCCTCAGTCTAGATACTCAGAGGCTACAGCTCATGAATTTAACAATCAAATGCCTACCTCTCAACCTGAGAAGCTCAATACTTCTGTACCCCAGAAGCAGACATCCACCCTAAAATCCAGAATATGGGCAATCACAATGGGGAAGAAGGAACCTATGAAGTCTCAGACCATAAAATCTTTTTATAGTGGGCAAGAACAACCAAATTCAAGGGTGGCTACGTGGTGCACTGAGGAGGGCACTGGCCCTGGAGTCAGGAGGACCTAAGTTTGGGTCCAACCTCAGACACATGACACACTTACTAGCCGTGTGACTTTGGGCAAGTCATTTAACCCCAATTGCCCTCCAAAAAAGAAAAAAGCAAAAAAAAAAAAAAAGAACAAGCAAATTCAGAGGACAGCATGGATTCTCTACTCACACTGGAGACCACAGAAGGAAATGTGAATTGATCTAACCAAAAAGCATTCTTGGAAGAGCTCAAGAAAGATTTAAAAAACCAAATTAGAGAGGTAGGAGATAAATTTAAATCTACAGTGACCAAACTGGGAAAAAAATAATCTGACTGAAGAAAACAAATCTTTAAAAAGTAAAACTGGAGAACTAGGACTGGAAGTCCAAAATCTAACTGGAGAAAATACCTCTGTATAAATGAAAATTGAACATATGGAAAAGGAGATTCAGAAACTCATTGAGGAAAATAATGCACTAAGAATTAGAATCAGTCATATTGAAGCTAAGGACTCTATGATGCAGCTAGTGTCAGTCAAATAAAACATAAAAATTGAAAAATTAGAAGAAAGTGCAAAACATCTCGCTGAAAAACAACTGACCTGGAAAACAGATCCAGGAGACATAACCTAAGAATCATTGGCCTACCAGAAAGCCATCATGAAAAACACAGCCTAGACAGCATCCTCCAAGACATCGACAAAGAAAACTGTCCTGAGTTCCTAGAATCAGAAGGTAAAATAGTTATCGAAAGAATTCACTGATCTCCCTCTGAAAGAGATCCCAAATTGAAAACTCTAAGAAATATAGTAGCCAAATTCCAGAGCTACAAGATCAAGGAGAAAATAACTGCATGCAGCCAAAAATAAACAATTCAAATATTGTGGAACTACAGTACATATTACACAGAACTTAGCAGCTTCTACATTAAAGATTGGAGGGATTGGCATTTGATATTTCACAAAGCAAAAGAGCTAGGACTGCAACCAAGGACCAACTACTCGGCAAAACGGAGCATAAACTTTCAGGCAAAGAGATGGTTATTTAATGAAATAAAGAACTTCCAGAGTTTCCTGATGAAAAAGCCAGAGCTCATTGGAAAATTCAGTCTTCATTTACAAGACCCAAGAAAGACATAAAAAGGTAAACAAGGAAACACAAACACACACACACACATGCACATAAATAAGAGCAAATTGTTTATGTCTCTACATAAGAAGCAGATACCTGTCAATATTGAAATATGTATAATTATTGAGACATTTAAAAGGTATGTACATAGAGGGTGTGGGCATAAATGATCTAATCTGAAGATTAAAAAAACCTTATGAAGGGGAACAAAGGGATTGGAATGGGAGAAAAGGAGAGGATGAGGCAGAAAATGGTAAATTATGCCACACAAAGAGGCATAAAAACATACTAAATTGGAGGGGAAGCAAGGACAGAGATGAGCATCATATCATAATGTTATTTCCATTAGTTCTGATTCAAAGAGGGATCAGTATAATAAAGTTTAGATTGTCACATGAAAAGACACAAAAACTCATTGAAATAGAGGGAAAATACGGATGGAGAGGAGCACTGTATGAAATTTACTAGCATAGGCTTAGGTTCAAGGAGGGAATAACATACACCATTAAGAATAAAAATCTATCGTGTCCTACAGGCAGTAGGAGGTGTAAGGGGGGTGTAATAAGGGAGAGGGTAGTTAGAAGGGAGGGAAATAGTAGTAATGGAAAATGGTAGGTAAGGAGGGGGGACTGAGTGAGGGAATACTGAGGGAAGAAGGTGGTGGTCAAAAGGGAAACTCTTAAGGAGGGGAAGGGAAAAGAAAGATGCAAAAAATGTAAACAGAGGAGAGAATAGGATGGAGAGAAAGTCACAGATAGTAATCATAACTGCGAATGTGAATGGAATAGACTCTCACATAAAACAGAGTCGGATAGCAGAATGGATTCAAAACCACAATCCTACAATATTCTGTCTACAAGAAACAAATTTGAAAAAAAGAGGATATGCACAGGGTAATAAAATATATTATGCTTCAAGTAAAGGAAAAAAAGAAGAGGTAGCAATCCTTATCTCAGATAAAGTAAAACTTTATAGAGCTAGAAAAAAATAGTAACAAAATTCATTTTGAAGAACAAAAGGTCAAGGATATCAAGGTAATTAATGAAAAGAAGTGCTAGGGAAGGTGGCTTAGTACCAGATTTTAATCTGTATTATAAAGCAGCAGTCATCAAAACTGCTTAGTACTGGCTGAGGAATAGAGTACTTGGATCAATGGAGTAGACTGGGTGCAAAAGACTGAGTAGTCAACAATTATAGCAATATACTGTTTGATAAATCCAAAGACTCCAGTTTTTGGGATAAGAATTCACTATTTGACAAAAACTGCTGGGAAAACTGGGGGAGCAAGGAATAGTTTGTCAGATTTATGAAGTAGGGAAGACTTTCTGACAAAAGAAGTGTTAGAGAGCATTATAAAATGCAAAATGGATAATCTTGACTACATTAACTTGAAAATTTTCTGTACAAATAAAGCCAATGTAACCAAGATTAAGAGGGAAGTGGGAAATTGGGAAAGAATTTTTATAACTAGGGTCTCTGATAAAGGCCTCATTTATAAAATATACAGGAAAGTGAGGCAAATCTATAAGAATTAAGTCTTTCCCCATTTGATAAACGGTCAAAGGATATGAACAGGAAATTTTCAGAGGTAGAAATTAAAGATATCTATAAGCATGAGAAAAAAATGCTCTAAATCACTATTGATTTGAAAAATGTAAATTAAAACACCTTTGAGGTACCACATGTCACCCATCAGATTGGCTAAGATGATGAAACAGGAAAATGACAAATACTGAAGAGAATGTAGAAAAATTGGAACACTAATGAGTTGTTGGTGGAGTTGTGAACTGATTCAACCATTCTGGAGAGCAATCTGGAACTATGCCCAAAGGGCTATAAATAATTTCATATGCTTTGACCCAGCAATACCACTTCTAAAACTGTATCCCAAAGAGATCATAGAAGTGGGAGGAAGACCCATAAGTACAAAAATACTTATAGCAGCTCTCTTTGTGGTGGCAAAAAACTGAAAATTAAGGGGATGCCCGTTGGGGAATGGTAAAACAAGTTGTGGTATATGAATGTAATGGAATGCTGTTGTGCTGTATGAAATGAGGAGCAGATGGACTTCATATTTACCTGGAAAGACTTATACAAACTGATGCTAAGTGAGAAGAACAGAATCAGGAAAAATCTGTACACAATTACAGACACAACATATGTGTGATGATCAACTTTGATAAACTGGACTCTTCTCGGCAATGCAAGGTTATAAGACAACCCTAAAAGTCTCAGGATGGAAAGAGATGTCTAAATTCAGAGAAAGATCTAGAAAGAGCAGAGTTTAAATGGAGGCTGAAGCAACTACCAGCTCTGATTATTTTCCATGTTTGGCTTTGTTTCTTTTTTCCCATTGTTCACTCCACTGATTACAACCCTTCTGTACAAATAAACTAATGTCCATTGTGAAAGTATTTGCACATCCTATACTTGATTGCATGCCACCATTGTAGGGCTAAAGGGGGAGAAAAGTTGAAACTCATGGTATTGTGGAACTGTATCTTGCAAACTAAAAATAAATAAACAAATCAATTTTAAAAATAATAAAATTTAAAAACTAACAAAATAACATAATTAAAATGCAAGAAAACAGATTATGTTTAAAAAAATTTAAAACGGAAAAAAATTACAATTTACTTTAACCAAAACAATCTGGGAAGACCCTTCACCTTTTATTCTCAGCATCTATATTGGTAAAATGGAGAAGCTGATACTTTGCAAAGTAGTTGTCAGTTTCTAATTAGAAAATTTAAGGAAAAAATAAAACCCTAAAGTCATTATTTCTCCATTTCATGAATAATTATCAATGTTTCTTACTCAGCAGAGTTCTGTATCAGAAACAAAACATTTTATGGTGTTCATATTCCTACCAGAGGTAAAGCAAGAGTAAAATAATATTACAAATGAAATGATAATTCTAGAGAAAAAAATTAAAAAAATAAATGAGAATTTTGGAGGAAAGACTTGGAAGAATTAATAGCTCAATATAAGTATAAAATCTTATCCAAGTAACAGTCTCTTGCCAAATTAGAATAAATAAAACAGAAGCTACTGACTCCAGGAGACAAAAAAAAATTCAAATTAACTCAAAAGATTAAAAAACTAGAAAACTTAAGCTATCATTTCTCAAAAACAACTGACTTGTAACACAGATTGTAGAAAGGATTTAAATTTCTAAAGACTTTAAAAATGAATTCAAGAATTATTCAGATTAAGAGTCAACTGAACCAACTTTGAAAAACTGACTTCTTTCAGCAATACAGAGTTAAAAGACAACTCTACAAGTATCAGGATGGAAGGAGATGTCTACATTCAGAGAAAGATCCAGAAAGACCGGAGTTTAAATGGAGACTGAAACAATCTACATGCTATCATTCTTTTCTATGTTTGGTTTTTGTTTCTCTTTTCTCATTGTTCACTCAATTGGCTATAACACCTATACAACCAGACTATTGTACAATGTGAAAGAGTTTGCAGATCCTATACATGATTGTATGCCAC
>CM053598.1:182549264-182593432 GCA_028646575.1 Pseudocheirus occidentalis
GGGTATAAAAATGCACATGCCCACAAAACCTTAGGTATTAGAAATTATCTTGGACTTTGGTGGTTTAAATAATTCAAATCTTTGAAACTTCTGCCCAAATAAGACTATATCTTATCTCTCAAACTCTGCAGTACTTTGGCACTAATTCATGTCTTTGAAACAGACTCTGCCTCCTACATGTCAATCACTCATGGGATAGCCATTGTTATGGAACCCATCTACAGTTCAAGAACTGAATGTATACCCTTTCTTCCTAAATAAATAGTTCTTTCTTTGTAGAAGGAATAAAGGTAGAAAATTAAACTGATACCATCTTGGACCTAAAAATGAAATGCAATTGTTAAATTTCTCCAAACAAGACCATATCTTGTTTCTCACATGCTGCAGCCCTTTGGAATCAATTCATGTATCTGATCCAGGCCCTGCTTCCACCTCTGGCCCACTTTTCAAGCAACCTTATCTCTGGGAACTGACTCCTGGCTCCACATGACTAATTTGGCAAATTCCAGTCTCACTCTTTTGCTGCTCCTAGAATCAAGAAGCCTCAGCTGGCACTGGGAACTCCTGACTATTGTCACTTGTCCTTTGAGACAGTGATATCAGAAAAATTAGATGGGGAAGCAATTATGATGCTATGTTTGGCTTCATCTTTTTCTTGGTCACTGGTGTTTGCCACCTGAGCCCAGTGAATAAGTGGAGAAGTGACTAAAAAGGAAAATGGACAAAAATGTTGGCCTGAAATTTCAGTCTAAATGTAATGCCTTTTAGGGAGATCAGATTTAATTAATTTCAAAATATTCGTTAAGAATCACTGTGTAGTTCACCATGATAGACAATTAGGATACAAAAATGAAAAACAAAAATAGCCATTGACCTCAATGAATTTACATTCTGTGAAAATATTATGCACACAGGTAAATTGCAGGACAGTGTATGCACATATATGCAATGTAAAGTGTCAAAAAGGGAAAGTAATGAAGTAGCTCTCAGAACATTATTTCTAAAGTATGTGTTTCTAATTCATTTTTATCCCAAGGGTTAGGGGATAGTCCCAGACAATTTTTATCTTTGCTTCCAGTAGCTAATGGGCATAACAGAAGAACTATTGGGATTACCTGGCAATCTCTGACAACCATAGAGTGCCGTGGGGAAAGAACAACTGACATTTCTCTAGGAAAGACAGCAAGACTGGGGTGAGGCATTCATTACCCTTCTTGCAGAAGGATTAAATGTCAGTGACCTTGATCAAACTCAGAACAAGCCTCAGAGGAGACAGTTATGTTTTTCTCTGTATGAAGACACAAAGCATCTTCCCCTCTTTTCTCTGTGTAGGCTAATACATGCAGAGATGATTGAAATGTAGCCAAGTGGTGGCTCAGTACTAAAAACAGAGTTTTTATTTGAAAGAACCCAATTCAACAATTTCAACTCAACACATCTTTTAAATGCCTGTTCACTTTGCTTTCTCATCCGTAAAATGGGTGTAATAATCGAACTTATCTACTTTAATTGTTGTTCAGATTAAATGAGATCAAATTGTAAAATGCTTAACACAATGTATAGGACATTGTAAGTGCTATATAGATATAAACTATAACATTATTTTCAGCTGTCAGTTTTCTCTTTTCTACCTTCTATCTCCCCAAGAAAAACAAGAAAAACAAAACCTATTACAAATCTGCATAGTCAAGAAAAGCAAATTCCCACATTACCCATGTGAGAAAGATTGAGAGAGCAAGAAAAAAAAAAGGAAGCAAGGAAGGAGGGAAGAAAAGCTTCAGTCTTCTTCTGATGTCATCACCTCTTTATTGTAGAGGTTGATAGCAAGTTTCACCATGAATTCTCTGGAATTTTGATTGGTACCTTTACATTGATCAAAGTTCCTAAGTTTTTCAAAGATGTTTGTCTTTATGGCATTTTAGTTAATTGTATAAAGTGTTCTCCTGGTCCTGCTCACTTCACTTTGCATCAGTTAATACTTCCTAGTTTTCCCAGTTAACATATACATACATGCATGCATGCATACATACATACATATGTATAAATACATTTATGTGTATTGTGTATATATGTGTGTGTGTGGATATATATATATATACATATATATATATAAACTTTTCCTATATAAAAATACCTATTGTGTTTGAGAAGAAACATGGAGTACCTTCCTTGGAGTCAAGAAGACCTAGATCACAAATCCTACTTCTGACACATACTGTCTGTGGAATATAATTACCTTTGAGGTGTCCCAGATAATTCTCAAGCAATAAATAACAAAGTAGTTATGGGTCTGTGTTGGTGAAAGAAGTACTTGTTACTTGGAATTTCCTACACTAATAATAATAGCTAACATTTATGTAGTGCCTACTATGTGCTAGGCACTGAGCTTAGTACTTTACAAGTAGCATTTCATTTAGTTCTCAGAATAGTTAGGTGCTATCATTGTCCCCATTTTATAGATGATGAACCTGAGGCAACCAAAGATTAAGTGAATTACCCAAGGACACATAGCTAGTAAGTGTATGAGCTCAGATTTTTAATTCAAGTCATCCTGATACCAATGGAATTACAGATCTTGATGTTTATTTTCTTTATTTTTGTTACTGATCAAGGAATGGTGCTAAGATGATGAGGATACAAAAATAAAACACATCCCCCGTCTTCAAGAAGTTTATATTCTCATAATGGAATATGACCAACCCCAAAAGCAATTTGGTATAAGTTAAAATGTGATAAAGGCAAAGGAAAGAATTTGAATATGCTTGATATTAGCTTCGTGGAACATTATATGGACTTAAAAGAAAAGAAGAATTTCAGAACATGTAGATTCATGAAGGCAGAATAGGATAGGATGAAACCAGGGAATAATAGCCCAGGTCAGTTCTAATACAGGTTATAAGGGGTAGGGATTGGTAGCAACCATTGTAAAATAAAACCAGAAAGATAGCTGGGAGCCAAATTGTGCAAAATCAGACTATGAAGTTTTATTCTATATCCTAAGGGGGCTACAGCAAACTTTTCAATAGAAAAGCATTACTCAGTGGTTGGACTCTAAAGGGAATTCTCATTCATTGCTATAAAGACCAAATAAATCTAGTGAAGAGCTCCTACAGACTTCAAGAAAAAGTCAAGAGTCTTCATAGCACAAAGAGATAGACTAAGCAAATGCAGACTAAGTGCATAACATGAAACCCATAATCAGTCTTGAGAACCATGAGGAGAACTCTTAACAGGAGAGAGCTATATAAGCAACATCTCTTTGATTACAACCAAATAGCATCCCTACTAGCAAAAAGTATTATGGGAGTAGATTTTATTATAATATGAACCCACAACATGAGTTCACATAACTTAGCAAATATATGAGCCCAACTTTTAGAAATTTATAATCAGACCCTACATTATCTAAAATTTCCACCAGATTATTACTGTCACTAGGAAATCTTTACTGTTTGGCTTTTAGACTATAGAGAAAAGAATATGGCAGCACAGAAGCAGGATGACTCCCCAGCTCTCCCCCAACCACCTCAAAAACCTATAAAATATGACTCTAAACAAATTTTAGAGCTCCAGAACCCGTAAAAGTACAGAAACAAGGCTCACACTGAAAGCAGAACGGCAGGCAGAAAGGAAGGGTTCATCACAGAGCACTGGGAGCCAAAACCAGCCCTGCCTGAAACCACTACTGTAGCTCTGGGGTGGCCAGGACAAGCCATGGCTGTAGCTTTCAGGAGAGCAGATCATCAGTAGCTGTAGCAGTTTCCAGAATTATCAACCCATAAGAAATAGGGACAAAGTGAAAGGTCAGTGGAACTCGGCACCACATTGTGATTACGAACTGAAATTAGGAGAAATCGCAGACTCCTCATGCGTGCAATAAGGTATTTCTGCTCTCTATTTCCAGTGAAGAATATAAGCAGTGACTTTTCAGATCCTCCAAAATTCCTTTTTCATAGTGTTGAGGCAGAGTTAACTCACTAATAATGATGATGATGATGATAACTATATTGATGATGATAACTATGATATTTATAGAGAACCTTAAGGCAGTGGTTCTCAACCTTCCTAATCCTGAGACCCTTTAATACTTGTATGTGGGCGTATCTGCATGTGAGCATACCTGACTGGAGACAGATAGAGGAGCAGTGTTTCAGTTTCTAAGACCATTGGAAATATGTGTTTTCCCATGGTCTTAGGAGATCCCTGTGACCCCTGTGAAAGAGTCGTTCAACTCCCGAAGGGGTTGTGACCCACAGTTTGAGAACCACTGTTATAGAAGATAGAATTAGATCATCCAGAAAGGAAGTAGCTTCTTGTCCTCTAAGAACTGAAGCTGTAGATCCACAAGTGCCTCCAGGAGAGACATCACTTATTATTGGTCAAAGAAAGACAGGACTGGTGTTCAGCTACCCCCTTCTGGGAAATACTTAGACATCCATATTTTAGCCTTATATGAGTCGTAGAGGTTTGTTATACAAGACATTTATCTGAAATGCAATGACAATTATCCAAAAATATAAAGCCTAACAACCTTTACCTCCTTCTGGTTTGAGAGCTTGGTTTCTAGTATAGGGCCATCTTAGAATAGTTCCAAAATGAAGTTAAATCTCTCATTTCTCTGCCTAAGGAAGTTTGAATGTGCCCATGAAAACATTGTCCACAAATTTTTGGAGGAGTCTTGAGGACTGGGATGAGGGCTAATCAAGAACTGGTCTTATCTAACTAGGTATGATATTCTTTTATGTATCTGGAGCCCCTCTAATCTGTGATTTTATTATTTATTTTTGAAATACCCTACCAACTAAAGAAACTCCCTCGGTGAATATGTCAGTACCTTAACTACAATTTGTAGTCTTAGTTTCTTAGAGCAACAAGATGTTAAATGACTTACATAGAGTGTGTAGGCCAGTAGTGTAAGAAGCAAATCTTTAATCTGGATCTCCCTGAATCAGTGAATAGGCCAATGTATTAACAAGCAAACCCATCATGGCCTGCTAGCATAGGTTATTTCATCTGCTTTGCTAAAGGAAAGGCAACTTTAAAAGGGGCCAACAGTCTTTAATTATAACTAAGTGGAAAATACAAGAAGAGAAATTAGTACAGAGGTTCAATAGACAGGCTCCTACTATCTGAACAAAGTAATACAACTTACTACATACACCACTTGATCAGAAGAGCCCAAACCTCTGAGTAATCTGTGGGGAGAGGCTTTGAGGATTAACAAAGGGGCCAACAGTCTTACTTTAATTATAGATAAGTGGAAAATACAAGAAGAGAAATTAGTACAGAGGTTCAATAGACAGGCTCCTAGTTTTGAGGATCAAAGAAAATACTGGTTATCGAAGAAGATATTGGTTATATTGGTTAAGAAGACGTGCTTAGCACAGTGCCTAGCACATAACTAGACCCTTAACAAATGCTGATTTCTTTCCTTACGTACATCACTTAATGACCCATTCCAGAGAAATAACATTCCAAGTTATTTGAAAAGCGCTTGGCACAAAGCCTGCTCCATTTTCCTCTGCTCATTTTGGAGGAATCGTGGAGCATTTAGTTGTGCAATAAGCAGAAACAAGCAATTGTCCTAAATTGCAAAATGGGGGAAGAAGGTGAACCTTTCACATTAGAATGAGATTTTCACTCTTTTGTGGTAAAATTCCCAAAAAGGTTATTGAAGGAATACTTAGTATGTGTTTATGAAGGAGGTGGTTGCCAAAAAAAAACCCTAATAAAAGAAGGGGAGAAGGAAATAAACACTGAAATAGCACCTGTTACATTCCAAAGAGCACGCTAAGCTCTTTTTACAAATACTGTCTCCTTTGTTCTTCCCAACAACCTGAGAAGGAAGTACTATTATTATCCACATTATACAGTTTAGGAAATAGAGGGAAAAAAGCTTAAGTGACTTTTTAAGTGACTTAAGTGACACAACTAGTAAATATCTGAAGACAGATTTGAACTTAATAATGAAACATATGGTCTAATTTTATTTCATTTTTTAAAATAGGGGCCTAATTATCCAGTCCACAAATACTTGTTAAGCACCTATCTATTTTATACAACCACAAACTGCTAAAACAAGAAAAGCACTGACCAAAGCATAGATGGATTGTGACCACACATTTGACAAATGGTCTCTGGCAATGGAAAAAATATTGATTCTAGAGTCCTGAGTTCCAGTCCTACTTCTAATACTAACCACGTGTGTGATCTTGGGCAAATCACTTCCTTTGAGTCTCAGTTGCTTCATCTGTAACTGATGATCTCTGAGGTTCATTCTAGTTCTAAATCCATGATCCTACAATCCCCCTGGAAAAGCCTCTGATTGAAAACCTAGTATTCTTGTTGCTTCCCTTTCAAACCTGAATTGTCTAACAAAAGCTGATGGATACAAGGAAGAAAATTATGGACAGAATACAGTTTCTAGTTAGGTATATCTGCTTCTCCCCTCTCTATCCTTATTCTCTATCTTTCTATCTCCATCTCTGTCTCTAATCTAGCTCTGTCTATCTCTAACTCAAGCTGGGATCAAAGATGTCATTAAAAGGTACAGAGAAACCCAGGGAAAAATAATGAAACTTAATATAATGAAATCACTCCAAGAAAAGAGATCGGATATCCATAATAAATGATGCCACATTATAGCCTGCATTCATCATCATTAGATAAGGTCTGCTACACTGTAGAGGGAAGAAGTAGAAGCTTCAGGTTTTAAGATGCTGAATGATATATCCAGTGAAGCCAGGGAACACACAGAAAATAACAATTTTATCATCAGTTAATACATTTTGAATGTTTGCAAAATTCATAGCACTGAACTAGGTCCTCTGGAAACAAAGATAAATAATCTTTTGAGGAGATCACATCTGAATGGGCAAATGATCCGGGAAGAGTCAAAATCAGATCCATAAGAGTGTACAGCCTGTACTCATCAATGCAGACTAGGACCAGATTAACATGACATAATGGTCCTCTCTTACCTGAGTTTCCATGTGAGTGAAGTCCAATATCTAAAATCAAGTGGCGGAAGAAATCAATGTTTGCTGTTGATTTTTTTTCAGACACCTGCCACCCGAAAATTACCTGGAGAACTTTTCTATCATATAATATGAATAAATGGGAGCTCATTTCTGGTTAGACTTCTTGTTTAAATACTAACTTGACCTCTGATTATGTTGCAATGTATGCAAAATTTTTATTAAAATTATATAGGAGATGCCAGTTGAAATCAAGCTACTGGCTTGTCTTAGCTCTATCTCCTTTGTTAAGCACTGAGGGAAAAGAAGGGGAAGGCAGTGGGTCATCAGTAACATAAGACCTAAGGAGAGATTTTTGCTATTCATTAGGAAATATCAGAAGATCACTCTTCTGCTCAAAGGTTTTGCTGCTATGATGAAGCACTTCACATAATTTTTAAAATATCACAACCCACCTACAACGTAAATGGAGATATTTAGTTCAATCATTCATTCAGTGTCTTGGCAGAAAATTATGTCAGCATTCCATGAATGTTTCATTTAATCAGTTTGGGAGCTTTTTCTGGGGATATAGATTAAAAAACCCTACCCCTTCTTCCCACCCTTTCCCCAGTAAATTGTATTCTTGAGTTGTTATAGAAGAAAAAATATTTCCACTTGGTACCCAAGCCTCTGGTGAAGATTGGTTTTGTTTTCTACAATTAACTAGGCTGGTCCTTAGATGGCAGAGATGCCATCCAATTCTGGAACTTTTCTTGAAGACTTTCTTATGTGTTAGTCCATTGAAGATTCTGTGAGTCATTGGAATGTTATTTATTTGATGAGACATCTAGGTGATTCAGTGGCACAGTATTCCCATAATAGCTTGGTAAGGGTTAACCAAGTGGTATAATGAATAGAGTATTGAACTTGGTGTCAGGAAGAGCTAAGTTAGAATCTGTCCTCATACATTTATTAGCTGTGCGACAAGTCACTTAATCTCGCTTTGTCTCTGTCTCTTTCTGTCTATCTGTCTGTCTCTCTGTGTCTGTCTTTCACTTTCATTATCTCTTCATCTGTAACATGGAAATAATAATAGCACATCCCTTCCAAGGAATTGTTGTATCAAATGAGATATTTCTAAAGAGATTTGCACACCTTAAAGCACCATATACATGCTGACTACAATTATTTTATTATATTTGCAAAATCACATTATACTCACTTTTCCCCTAATTTTCCTTTTTAATTTTGAACTTAAACACCAAAAAACTATTCCCTACACATATAGAAGACTAAAAGCTGATTCTCTATAAAATTATCCATCTTCATTTCACCCTGCTTACTTTTTTGAAGTGCATAATTAATTCCCTTGCTTTCAAAATGTCCTAATTTTCAGTGCTTACTTTTGAACTCCCTTCTGTTCTCATTTGTGCTTTAAAAACTGACACAATGGCCCTCTTTTAAGAGACATCACTATCTATAATGTCTCCCCTTTAAAATCTCCATTCTCAATTAACCAAGAGGGAAAAGAAAGAAAAAAAACCCTTGTAACAAATAAGCATGAGTGAACAAATTGAATCGGTGCAGTACCGTGTACAAATATGTATGTTTCTGCACCTTGTATCTCTTGCCTCTCTGACAGGAGGGAGCTAACATGCTTCATCATATGTCCTTTGGAAACAGGCTTGTTCATCGATTTGATGAGCATCCTTATACTTTTCAGAGATTAAAAAAAAAACTTCTATCGTATAAATTATTCTTGAGTCTTCTTTGATAATGCAAATATTCCAAATTTCCTCTTTTTAAAAAAAGTTATCTTAATGCCTTTTATTTTTATATCACAGTATTTTTGATATATTAGCCATCCTATTGTACTCTCCCATATAATAAAATGATAATCATAATAATCAGTATTTATAAAATGCTTTAAAATTTGAAAAGCTCTTTACAAATATTATCGAATTGTTGTTTGGTCATTTCAGTCAGATTTTCTTGCCAAAAGTACTTGAGTGGTTTTCAATTTCCTTCTCCATCTCATTTCATAGATAGGAAACTAAGGTAAATGGGGTGAAATTATTTGCCCAGGGTCACCCAGTTAATCAGTGCCTAAGTCCAGAACTGAGCTCATTTTTCTAACTCCAGGCTGATACTCTATCCACTGCACCATCTAGCTGTCTGTATTATCACATTTGGTCTTTACAAAACACTGGGAGATATGTCATATTTTTATTTTTTATTTTACAGAGGAGGAAACTGAGATAGACTGATTAAGTGACTTGCCTGGCATCATAAAGCTGTTAAGTGTCTGAGGCTGGATTTTAAATCGAGTCTTCCTAATTTCAAGTCCAACACCCTATCCAAAGCAATACCTAGTTGCCTCAGAGGTAAGCAAAGCTAACCAGCATAATAACTGCATCAGATGGTGTATGCCATATTCCACTTCTATCATTCCCTACCTGTATACAGAAAGGAAGGAAGTCATAGCATCACAGGATCATGGATTAAAGATAGAGATGACCTTAAATAACATCAAGTCCACCCTCCTCATTTTATAAGTGAGTAAACCGAGTCCCTGAGACATAGAGACTGACATCACTTTTTTAGTAAGTGGCAAAGATGGAGTATGAACCTAGGAACTCAGATTCTTCATCCCATGCCGTTTATACGTTCTCTATTCTCTTGGACAAAAATTACCAATGAAATTTGACTGTTTAGTTACCTTTTTCTAAAGCAACTAAATGTTGGCAATAATTATTTTTATTATATTATATTTTATTTTCTAAGTGTTGTTTTCCTTTCAATGTTTTCATTTGTTGTACATGATTCCCTTGGTTTTGCTTATTTCACTTTGCATCAGTTCATACAGGTCTTCCCATGAGTCTTTAAGAACCCAGAGTTACCACCATAATACCAATAAGACATTGGAAGAGGACTTTGTAGCGAATTAAGAGTTTATAAAGTTTGAAAAAAATAACCTCAGAGTAGAAACAATAACAGCATAATAAATGACAATGAAAAAACAATGAAATTTATTTGGAGTTAAGCTAGGATCTTAAAGGCCATCAAGTCTAAACTGCTCAGAATACAAAAGAAGGAACTGAGGCTTAGGGAGGTTTAGTGATTTGCCCAAGATTAGCAGCTAGTCAATGTCTAAAAGACAAGAAGAAATCAGGTTTTTTGGACTCCAGGTCTTGACTCAGACTCTGCCTTCACCATGCCTACTAGCTAAATGCAATACCTCAGGGTTAAAAGGTCCAACCATAATCTCATTAACCTGGATGTTACCTTCAATGAACACATCAGAATTTATCCACAACTGCCCATCACAGTGTATACAACCCTTATCCATATTCTTTTACTAGTTCATAAAAAAGATTTCAATTTCTGGAGTCATTTTTTGCTTTCTCTTAATATCTATGAGGACAGCAGTAGATCTCTCCATGTTATTGGCTCTATATTTTTGTTATTGCTTTGATCATACACCTTATGTATGTTCCTTGAGGTCCAGGAACCTTTATCTCTATCTATAGAGCTCATGCAGCACTTGAAAATGCTTGTTGACTGATTGACATAATTTACTCTGTTTCTCCTTTGCAGATATTTATTACATATTGGGCCTTGTTTGTCTCTACCATGTGTCTCTCCATTGACTTCTGAATATTATTCATTTTTAATTTGGGGGGAGACCATAGTGTTCTATGAGTCATATCCATCCAACATTATTAGTAGAATATTGATATTAAAAGCATAGGCCTTTGTTTCAGAGAGAAATCTGGGAATCTTAAAGTAGCTCTATAATTTGGAAAGGCAATCTAGCCCACTCTTTTCCTCCTGTTTAATTTTTAAGGCCATTCATTGTCCATTTGCAATATCTGTCTGAAAATATATCCATACATGTGTGTATATAACAAAGACATAGATACATATACTCACACACATAAAACATACGCACAGGTGTATACATACACATACAAATACACACATTCATTTGATGAGACGGGAGGCAGCTTCAGAGTCAAGAAGACTTGAATTTTAGAATCACATATTGCGTATGAGAATACTTGCATACTTCCTGTGCAAGTCACTTAATCTGTAAGGGCCATTCCTACCCCACTCCTCAACCCTCTGAGGCAACAATAAGTGGCAGAGAAGGGACAAAGCATTTGGTAGAAGTTGCTCACTGAGAGTTCCCCATATCGAGGCTATCACAAGTTTGGACCATTTTCTTCCCAAATAAATAAACTCCCTTAAGCAACTTCCAAATGGAGATTTTTCTCTATAAATGTATCAGGGAACTAAACATTGTTTCTCATTGTTAATTAAATAACATATAATACTGTATTCTGGTAATGTGAGTGTTGTTTTGGCTACACATAACCTAAAATATCTGATTCACCATGTAGTCCTGGCTTCAAGTACATATTGTCTTTAAGTGATCGTGGAGCTATACTTAGGTTGACAGGAACTCTTGAATTCAGTGGGCACCATTTAAGGAACCTGACGTTTAAAGCATGGAGCTGTTTAACATTGGATTTCTAATACTGGATACACTTTAGTCTTTACATTGTATTAATTTTGCTCATTTAATTATATTGGAAAACAAAGATTTACCATATAAAACAATATCTAAAGCACATTTTTAAATCTATACAATGTTAAAGGTTGTTGATGATCCTTGTGACCCCAAGCAATAATTCTTGGAGGTCAAGTGCAAAAGATGAGATTCCTTTTTGTTTTGTTTTTCGTGACAGAACCAGCATCTTCATTTACAACCAAAAGAAAGTTTGGACTATCTGAGTTAACTAATTAATAATGGTGAGTATTTACATATATGTGTGTATACACATATGTGTGTATGTATGTATATGTGTGTACATACACATCATATAGGCATATATGTATATATACACACCATATAGGCATATATGTGTATATGTATATATATTTTATGTATGTTCTTTAATATTTAATGTATCTGCTTATTATTTAATGTTTTATACATTACATATATGCAATTATATATGTTGTAAATATATAATATGTGTATATATTAAATCATGCATATGTATATATATATGCTTTAATGTTTAATGTTGTATCTGATCTTTGTAGCAACCCTGTGAGATAGGTCATATTATCCCCTTTTACATAAGAGGAAATGAGTCTAAAGAGATTGGGTGACTTGTCCAGGATCACACAGCTAATAAGAGGTAGAGGCAGCATTTGAGCTAGGATCTTATTGAATTCAACTACAGTGTTAGTTGCTAACCTGTCAAGTAACTATGGGAATACATGAGAGAAGTCTCCTAGCTAGCATATAGTAGTATAAAAAAGGCTAAATTTAGACTCAGAAGATTTAGGTTCAAACCCTAGCTCTGATTCTGATACTTAAGAACTTAGAGAAGTAATTCTCTCTCTCTCTCTCTCTCTCTCTCTCTCACACACACACACACACACACACACACACACAGACACACACACACAGACACACACACACACAAACACACAGAGTTTAATTACTTTCCCCTAGGTCACAAGCCAGTAAGTGTCAAAGGCCAGGTTTGAATTCAGTTGCTTATGACTCCAGTGCTGGCGTTCTATCCATTGCACTACCTAGCTACTCCATAAGTAATAACCTCTTTAATCCTCTATAAAATGAGACAGTTGGACTAAATGATCTTTAAGGTTCTCTTATACTCTAAATCTATGACCCCAGGATGCATTTAAATAAAAAGTATTTAAGTGGTGTGCAGGTCTTAGATTCAGGGAATTCTGTTTTCAAGTGCTACCTCAGGCAAGGTTATAAGATCTGGAACCCGGAGCAAATCATTTCATATCTCTGATCCTCAGTCTTTTCATATATAAAACCAGGATAATATCTCTAATACCTGTATCATGGGGTTAATGTATGGAATACATATAATATACATGCATATATTTTATATACATGTACACGTGCGCACACATATACATATTATATGCATTTATACACATTTATGTGCACATATCTTTATATGTGTAAAATATACAGCATTACTATAATATGTTAATGTGACATAAATGTAATATATACTGTGGTATAAATATTAACATACTATTTTTTTTGTTCCATCATTTTTCAGTCATATCCTACTCTTAGAATCCTCAGTTGGGATTCTCTTGGCAAAGATGCTGGAATGGCTTACCATTTCCTTCTTCAGCTCAGCTTTATAGATTAGGAACTGAGGCAAACTAGGTTAAATGATTTGTTCAGGGTCACACAGGTAGGAATTATGTGTGGCCAGATTCGAACTCAGGAAGATGAGTCTTCCTGTCTTCAGATCTGCTGTTCTTGTCTGTCTGTCTGTTTCTCTGTTCTCATCTGCCACCCCTCTCCACAGTAATTATTTCATTAGTTGTTACTCCCTCATTGACATTAACACTTTTTTACCATCCTTATGTTTTGTGGTTGACTTTTTTTTTACAAATATAATATCTTATTTTCATTTTTCATACATATTTAAGATTACTCTCTTTTGTTGAACAATCATTCATTTTTTTCCTTTTTTATTAGGTTCAGGTTTATAAGGCATGTCATTTTGTGTTGAAGTCTAAGAGCCTTTGTTTTATAGAATATATAAGGCAATTTCATTCTGTAATTTCTGCTTTGTTATTTTAAATTTATTTTTCTTCTAGTCACTTGTAAATAAGTTGTTTTTCATTCAATTTAACACTATGTATGCTGAGGGTTTTTTGGTTTCTTGGTGGTGGGGGGGGTAATGATTCTATTAATGCTTTGCTATCTGTTTTCATAAGGTCTCAAAAGTTTACTTATACTCTTTCCAGCACTACAGTAAATTACTTGTCAAACTCTACTGGAGGAACTAAAATAGGCTTCTCTGTTCCACCTCCTAGCCATCTCCATTTCATGCATAAATTACCATAACTCTTATTTGTTTCTTTCATAACCTTGGACTTTGCCCTTCGGACACTGGGGTCTGAAAGCGGAGCTTTTATTTTATCTTGCTACAATCCAGTCTCTATATCTTTCCCTGGCAGACTCCAATTATAAGTTTGTACCTTCCCCTCCTTCCTTTTAGTTCCTGTACATTTTATTTCATTAGAATATAAGCTCCTTGTGGCTAGAGAATATTTAGATTGCTAGTATGTTAGAATTTAGTACAGGTTCTGCAACATAGTGGGTGCTAATAAATGCTCTGTCATCTATCTCTTATCTATCGTCTATCCTATCCATCCATCTGTCTACCTATCCATACACAGCCTGTGTTCAAAATCATTTAATTTTGCTTTTAAAGAATTTATTCATTTTAGTCTTATAGCCCTTAACTTCTCCTCTGACATATTTAACCCCATTTTAGGTTGGTTTTTTTTTTGGTTATAGGTCAATGAACTCATTTCTTTATAAAGACTTTCAACATCAGTTCATTTTTTTCCAATCATTTAATTCTTAATTTTGTACTGAGAATTCTAATTCTTACCTCTATTCAGTCCTACTATCATTTTATATGGATTTTATTTTTCTTTTCAACTGGTCTGGAATTTCTTGTTCATGTCCTTTCATATCACATTCTAGTAATGAGTGTTGTTCCACAAAACCCAGTGATACATACGGGATGGAATTTTCAGGTATCTCATTACTTTGGTTTTTTTTTTCTTTTTTACTCATCTTGCACATTTTTGTATAGACATATGATATGCTGATTTGTTGTTACTGCTGTTTTGTTCTTTTTATATAAATTAGCTCCTATAAATTACTATTATTCTCTGAGAATATTTTTCTCCTTGTATTGCACTGTATCTGTTATAGCTTGCTTATCTAAGGCATTTGAGTAGTTTTCTCTTTCTTATTTAATTTTCATTTTTAAGCCCTCTTGGATAGACTCACGGGACTCTGGACAGAGATTTATTTTTTTATTGGCTTGTTAGGTTTATGACATCATTTCTTTACTTTAATGACGTCATTTCTTTACTTTAATGCAGCATCTAGAAACATAAATCCTTTTCTCAGATGAGATCTTAACCAGATACTTATTTCTCAAATCTGTTTCTCATTTGATTCTCCAACATTCAATCAGCAGCAATGATAAAAAAGCTCTTCTTCTGGCCCTAAGATCTTCAGTTTCTGTCCCAGGATTTCATGATCTCAAGCAAAGATTTCTTGGTTCCACCTGGTAGTACCATTTGACTCCTCCTAAATAATAAAATCCCCATAGCTGTATTCACTTCTGATAAATCTGAGCATTTCTAGTAA
The DNA here is from genome assembly GCA_028646575.1 of Pseudocheirus occidentalis. Classification (NCBI taxonomy): domain Eukaryota; kingdom Metazoa; phylum Chordata; class Mammalia; order Diprotodontia; family Pseudocheiridae; genus Pseudocheirus; species Pseudocheirus occidentalis. The sequence continues at coordinate 182,564,475 of CM053598.1, forward strand.
TTCTTACATCTATGAACTATTTTCTACCATTCATGTCATTTCTTCAAATGTTTTCTTCCACTGCACAGTCTTAAATAACTTCCTCAACATAGACATTATCATTCTTGAGAGAGAGGAAGAAAAAAACCTTCATTATGACACCCAGCTCATTCTCCACAAGAAGGGACACAAACTTACTATATAGTCCAAATTTTCAGTGATCTTTATTCCTCCCTTATTTTTCTGTTTAATGTCCATCCATCTTCCAGAATCCCAACAATGGTTACTGACACATTTTGCATCTTCATTTTCATTTTGTTTAACGTTGCAAAATTATATTTTTATATTTTTATTTTTTATTTATTTTTAATCATTATAAATTTTTAAATTTGTTTTCTTGTTTACATCATTCATTTTCATGAGATTTTTGAATTACAAATTTTCTCCCCATCTTTCCCCTGCTCCAATCCTAAAACAGCAATCCCACTGTAAAGCCCCTCCCCTGATTTGCTCTCTAACTTTCTGTATATCTTAATTCCTAATTGCACATATTGTAGCACTTTAAATTCTCGATTCTTTTTATTCCTCCCTTGTCACCCACACCCACTGGAAGGACAATCAATTCAATACAGGCTGTGGGTGTGTGATTATACAGGACATCTTCATAGTGGACATATTGTGACAGTGATCATATGTCCCTCCTTCCTATCCCTCCGCCATTATACTGTTCTCTACCCTGTCCCTGTCGCTTTACTGAAGTGTGTGCTTCCAGCATCCCTCCCCCAGACCCTGCCCTCCCCTCCATCATCCCCCTCTCATTCCCATGCTCCTTACTTTCTTGTGTGGCATGATGCCCATTTTAGAGTTTATGTCATTTCTTCCCTAAGCCAAATTCAATGAGAGTAATTGTAAATAAAGTTGTAACAATTAACCCTTGCCTCTTCTATATGGGATGGTTAACCCCATTTTGCCTCTCCCTGTCTCCTCTCATTCTAGTCCTCTCCGACCTCAGAATTTCACCTTTTAAAGTATCATCCCTTCGTATTCAATTGGTCCTATACCCTCTATATGCACATATACACACATGCTCAGATATGTATTCATATGAATATATAGCCTCCTATATAGAAATATGTGTAAGTATATATATATATATATATATATGTGTATGTATGTATGTACGTATATGTATTCCCTTTACCTATCCTCATACTAAAAAAAGTTTTATAAGTTACTATTATCATTTTTCCATATTAGCATGTAAATAATTTGAATTTGACAAGTTCTTTATGATGTCTTTCCCATGTTTACCTTTTCATGCTTGTTGTGTTTAATTGTCAAATTTTCTGATCAGTTCTGGTTTTTTCAGCAAAAATGCTTGAAATTCCTCAACCTCATTGAATGACCATATTTTCCCCTGGAATAGTACACTCAATTGTGCTGGGTAGTTGATTCTTGGTTTTAATCCCAGCTCCCTTGATCTTTGAAATATCATATTCCAGACCCTTCTATCCCTCAATGTAGAAGCTGCCAGATCCTGGGTTATCCTGATAGTGTTTCCACAGTATTCAAATGGTTTTCTCTTGCCAGCTTGTAATATTTTCTCTTTAACTGGGTATTCTGGAACCTGGCAATAACATTTCTAGGAATTTTCTTTTGGGGATCTTTTTGAAGAGGTGATCAGTAAATTCTTTCAAGTTCTATTTTGCCTCTGATTCTAAAACATCAGGGAAATTTTCTTTGGGGATTTCTTGAAGGCATGCTTTCAAAGTTCTTTTTCTAGTCATGGGTTTCAGGTAGACCAATAATTTTCAAATTGTCTCTCCTGGATCTATTTTCCAGGTCAGTGGTTTTTTCCAAGGAGATATTTCACATTGCTTTCTATTTTTTCACTTCTTTGTAACAGTTTAATAGTATCTTGGTTTCTTGTAAAGTCATTAGCTTCTACTTGCTCTATTCTAATTCTGAAGGAATTATTCTCTTCAGAATGCTTTTGAGATTCTTTTTCCATCTGGGAATTTTGACTTTTTAAGGCATTCTTCTCCTCATTGGCTTTCTGGGCCTCTTTTGCCATTTGAATTAATCTATTTTTTAAAGTGTTGTTTTCTTCAGTCAGGTTGTTGACTCTCTTTTCATGATTTTCTCACATCATTCTCATTTCTCTTCCCAAGTTTTCCTCCACTTCTTTTACTTGATTTTCAAAGTCTTTTTTTTAGTTTATCTATACCTTCTAGGCATTCTTCAATTGTCTTGGAAGCATTTGGTGTGGGAGTTATGAGCTCTCTTCCTCCTGTTCCATGTTTTGATCCTTTTTGTCCACAAAAAAGGATTCTGGAGTTTTATTGCTATTCTTATTTGGCTTCCTTTTCCTTATGTTGGCCAGTCAATTGATTTAGCTTTGTGGAACTCTACTTCCCAGGGCTGAAAGCTCTGTTCCAAATCGCTGGGGTTTTCCCAGCTGCCAGAGCTATTAGGGGGGTGTTGCAAGTCCCCCCAGCTTTGGTTTGCTGAAAGCGTACCCCAGGACCACCACTCAAGGCCACAATCTGGATCCAGGCTGCTCAAGGCAAGAGCACTTGGCCCTGATCAATTGATTCAGCCCCACTGTGGGGTTCACAGGCCAGGGACTCTGAAGCAGCCCAGTGGGGGCCACCACTGGTTACTGCTTTCCTCCCAGGAAATTAGTTTGAAAGCTTCACTCACTTTCACTGACCTTTCTTAATCCTTGTTGTTTCTGATTTAACAAATGTGAAGATGGCTCCAGGTGCTATAGATCTGTTCTGCAGGGTAGACTCAAGCTCAGGCTTGGGAGGCTTGGCTCCTCCTGACCACCCTGAGGCCTGTCAGTGGTTAAGGTTTCCATTCATTTTCATTTTAATCTTTGTTTTCTCTTTAAATGCTTTCTTCCACTCTTCTCATGAATACTACATTTTTTTCTCCCAACCAAGATATTTCTCTAGTCTAGGCCTTTCAACTTCTTCCACTAGTAAAGAGACCAAACTGAATTTTACATATGTGTAGCTATTATTTGGCACTATTAGAAATATAAATCCTATCTTTACAGGTCATTGTTAAGTAAGCTTTGCTCCTAATTTCTGAAAGTCACTTCTCCATTATCTTTCATTCTCATTTTCAGTTCTTATGGATAAATCTTATGGCCAACTGCCTGTTTGGTAAAGGCTGGCTGACACATTATGCTCTTAGTCATTTTGATCTTCTGAGTGAGGCTTCTCCAGTTGCAACACATTTTGGTTCATTTTTAGAAGACCAACTTAGGAAACATTAAACCTGCCTTTTAGAAATAAGAGCAATATAACATACGTGGACATTTTGCATTGACCTATCATGTAGTTGGCAGCCATCTTTTCCATTGGCTACATAACCAACTAGAACTGTCCGTGGCATTAAAGGTACCTAAATAAAGTACAGTCAGTTTATTTTTGGCATTGATGTCTAGAGTGAAGGATTTCTTCACTCACAACAAATAACACCATATTGTAAAGAGAGAGAGGCTAAGGGCCACCTCTACTTCTTCTGAGAAATGGGCTTAGGGTTTTGATGATTTTTCATTTTTGTCATTTTTCATTTGTTCTCTTCAGTTCTAGGTGAAAGGAAAGGGTTCTCCATCTGGGGGCATGAACCATGGAGATCTTACTGAAATTATTTTCTCATCATATGCATTTCAACTCACTGAATTTTCCAATTTTCTGACTCCTTTGTCGTTCACAGCTATTATCCATGAAACAGTCTTAAGCATATTCCAATTACCTACCACTTTGGACCTCTTCTATTTATTTTCTCTTTATCCCAAGGAGATATTTTTGAAACCACTTCTTTTCTTGCTACTTCTCTAAGCATAAACATGCATCATAATTATGAAGTTGTGTTGAAATTTACTGTCATTTTACTTTCAAACTCAGGAAAATATTCATTGAAATGTAAGATATCCTAAAAGTCTTGATTCAGTTTTAAGTTTGTTAATATTATTAGAGTGCTTAAAACTGCATCAGGAGTTTTGGAACATGTTTTATGTACTCATAAGAGATTAATAACTCAATTCAGGGAATACCTATTTGAAACCTTTGTATTTCTAAACACACATGATAAATGTATATACACTCCTAAACCTGGTCACTAGTGAGAAGACTGATTTCAAAAATCAAAATGTCTCCAAAAAAAAAAACTTGTAAAAAGGGAGCTTGGGGTCCACAGTATGGCCATAACACACAAATACAGTGAAGGCTATACCCTGCCTATTTCCAAACAACAAAATAAAAATCATCAACAGAAAAATAAATTTTCAATCAATTAAATTTTTGGTATTGTATATTTGTTTCCTGATACAAAAAAAAATCCTAGTGTGGTTTATTTTTCCCTCTAAATTGCTTAGTTGTTTTTATTACTTTGTGGACCTAGCCTGTGTGGCACTGGGTGGGAAGCGTGCCAGACAGACATCAGTCCAGAGTGTACTCTTGGCCAAAATGAATAAACTGCAGCCAAGAACACAAAAGAGAATTAAATAGCTTTGTAAGCCAAGCCTTGGGAGATAAAGTTATTTCCCAGAATGTCCTCAGGTTAGAATCCAGGCTCTTGAGGGATATTAAATGAAGCAAAGAGGCATGAAATATCAGTTTATGTGAACTGAGAGATTTGACACCAATGTTTCCATAAAGCCAACTGTTTGTCAGGTTTGGGGACAAGTTCTAAGAGAAGAGGGCAGGGGGAGATGCCATTAAAATAATTTGGTTTTGCTTCATAGACTATGACAGCTGATTGCTGGGTCTTCAGGTAGGAAAAGTCTCAGTAGATTTTAATTTGATCTTTTTTGAATGGTCTAGAAATAAAAGGAGCTAGGAAATAGTTTCTCCATTTGAATGGCAGTGATTGTCTTTAGGAAGGTGATACAATTTAAATAAAATGAAGAACGTACAAATCCTAATTCTTCAATTTATATTTGTTATCTTTGTTTAATTCTAACCTAATCACATTCAGCAAATATCTTCTCATTTTATTTGTACATTACCATAGTAGTTTAATGTACTATGTAGAGCTGATGTATAAGGGAGTTAATTGATAAAAGCAATTTCAACGTACTTTAATATGCCAATTCTCGTGTGTGAAATATCCATAGTTAATGACCAGCACAGACCAAGCTGAAGTCATCATAAGTACCGCCAACTCTCAAATTTAATTTCATAGCAAAGGAAGAGGAAAGATATTACTAAAGTTTGTGTCTCTCTCAATTGTTCTGTCTTCATTAGATCTTTATTCTGGTTTTTCATTCTCTTTAGTTTATGTTTCCTCTTATTTCTTTTCATTTTATTTTGAGCACAGACCTGGATTCTATATTTGCCTATCAGATCTAAGTATTACATATCATAAAAAAATGGAAGATATCTATTATCTAGTATATGAGTATCATTGGCCCTAATCCCCAAATAGAATTTGAATCTTAGTTGAATTGATCTGTATTTATGTTACAAGACTGTCAGGTATAGGTTGTTGATCTAATCTGTTCATTTAAATTCAACTCTAGGAAAAATAAATAGAATTTATAGAGTTTTAAGATTTATAAACTGCTTTACATAATTGGTGGGGGTTATATAAATATAAATGTATATGTATATGTATATATGTGTGTATATCTATAGATTATATATGTGTGTATGTATGAATGTATATATAATGTGTATATATGTGTGCATATGCATATATACACACACACAAAATACATACAGTGACTCTAACTGTGTGTCCCCACGTGGAGGAGGTAAGGAAGCCTATTCTGAGTGATTAATGAGAACATGCAGTCAAAGATCCTTGAGATTTTACTATGTGTAGAAATCTATAACTGAATCTGGTCTGACGAGGTTTTGGTCCTTGTACTTCTTTTCTCAGAGATCTTGAAAAATCATTGAAAATGACCTAACAATAACATCTGCAAGGTCTTTCTTTGGAGGCAACTAAATATCTTTTGACCTTCTCTTTTTTTTTTTTTTTTGCTTTTTGCTTTTTGGAGGGCAGTTGGGGTTAAGTGACTTGCCCAAGGTCACATGGCTAGTTTTTGTGTTAAGTGTCTGAGGACAGATTTGAGCTCAGGTCCTCCTGACTCCAGGGCCAGTGTTCTATTCACTGCACCACCTAGCCGCCCCTTTGACCTTCTCTTAAATTATCTTATCTTTTCATTCTCTTCTAGTCATTTTGCTTCTATTTATCTTAATCACTGTGGTATAGTAGACAGAGTGGCTGACCTGGAGTCAGAAAGACCTAAATTTAAATCTGGCCTCAGACACTTACTAGCTGTGAGACCTGGGTAAGCCATTCAATCCTGTTTGCCTAGGTTTTCTCATCTGTAAAAAGAGCCAGAAAAGGTAATGGCAAGCCATTCCAGTATGTTTGTCAAGAAAGACCCAAAGGTGATCGCAAATAATCAGATATAAATGAAACAACTGAACAACAAATTATTAATCTAAAGATCATTTACTCTGGGAGAGAAAAGACAAACAAAATATGAACTAATTTGGCCTTCTTACTGTCACCTATTAACATTATCCCTATCATCCCAAGGAGAAAGCATACCCCTCTTTCAAACTTTTTTTTTTTTACTTCAATATATCTAAAAACAAAAAAAAAAGTCAGCCTTACTCTAAATGTTTAACCTCAACTTATTCTGGCTTTTATTACTCAATACAATCCTTTTATGCTCTTGCTATAGTTTCTGTTTGTACTCAATTATTGGTCCTTATTTCCATTGTCTATACATATTGATAAAAAATCTAAGCCCCTTGCTCTGATTGTGATCACTGCAAATTGGTTTATCTAATAACGACTGGATACTTACTGCTGGATGGCAATCATTTGAGTCTTTCCTGTCGATGGTCTTCAGTACATGGGAAAGCATATATTCCAAATAGCTACCTCTTTTCTCAAGCCTCTTTTACTTCTTCCCTCCTAATAAAGGACATGGGTTCCTTATTGAAAAATATTCTACATCTTCAATGAACTCCCTCTTATCCAGTGCTCATCCTATGAAAATCTTTCTGCATAGTCTCCTATTTTCTCTTCCTTTGCCCATCTCTGAGGATGAAATGACCTTTCTCCTCGCCAGGAAAACCTACCCAATTATGCCACTGATCAGTCCTAGTATCTCTTGTATTTTCTAAGAGCTTACACCATCAACCACAACCTCTCTATAATATTCAGTCTCTCTTCTACTTATTCTTCCTATTAAAAGCCTACAAAATATCTACATTTTCCATATCCTTAAAAGAAAGATGACCTTATCATCTTCTTGAGCTATCATTTTAGTTATCTTCTTTCTTACATAGACAAATCCTTAGAAGGAATTATCTGTGTCATTTCTTAATGATTTTCAACTGATTTCTGACTCCATCACTTGACTAAAACTGCTCTCTTCAATGTTATGAAAATCTGTTTACTGGTAAATCTACCCGTTTTTTTCCCATTCTTTATCCTGCTTTGGCTCTTATTATCAATCAACTGCTTCCTTTAGATATTCCCTCCCTCCCAAAAAAATAATTAATTAATTAATTGAAAACAAAACAACAAAAAAAAGATATTCTCTCTTTCCGTAACTTCTAATAACAGCGTTTTCTCCATGTTCACTTTCTTTTTGCCTATGTCTTGACAATCTCACTTGCATGGTCATTATCATCCTTGCCCTGTTCCTTACCCATCAGTGTTTCCTGAGATTCCTTCTCAAATCATCTCTCTTTTACGGTCTCCCCTTTCTATATCCATTCATTCTCTAAGTGATCTTATTAACACATACGGATTAAATTATCATCACTATAAAATTATTGGCAAATCTACTTATTCTACACAAATACCTCTCCTGAACTATTGTCTTATAACCCCAACTGTCTGCTAGATATCTTCATCCTCATGTTTCATTAGCATCTCAAACTCAATATATTCAAATAAAAATCTATAACTTCTCCCCTAAATCCTCTCTTCCTCTAAACTTCCTTATTTCTGTGGAAGGTGTCCTTGTCCTTTTAGTCACTGAATTTTACAACCTCAGAATCAGCTTTTACTTTTCTCTTTAACTTAGCCTTCTATATCCAAATAGCTGATTAGATTTATGGATTATACTTCCACCACTATCACATCTGCCTCCTTTTAAATAACACTGCACTAACTTACTTCAGACTCTTTGGTCTGTACCTTTCAATAACCTCCTATTTGGTCTCCCTGCTTCTCCTCCCTATCCAAAATAACCTCCACACACTTGTCGAGTTAATAATGCTAAAACATATATCATATTATTGCCCTGCTCAACAATTTTTAAAGCTCTACTTTTTTCTCAAGGATAAAAAATAAATTACTGGTTTGGTGTTCAAGCTTCCTCATAGTAGAGGACAAGCCTAACTGAGAATATTTCATAAGGATCTCCTTAAGGCATTCTACACTACAGACATTACAGTCAAACTCTCCTTCTAGGAATTTTCCATTTTGGGCATTCCAGCTCACATCCCCATGCCTATGCACAGGTGTCTGGAATGTACTATCCAGTACATTCACTATGACTTAGAATCAATTATTTCCTTTAATGTTCCTCTAAAGTGCCACCTCCTAAATTAAGTATTTCCTTTTTTAAATTAATTTATTTATTTTCTTGTTCATATCATTCATTTCCATGAGATTTTGAGTTACAAATTTTCTCCCCATCTTTCCCCCACCCACTACCCAAAAACAGTCATACCACTGTATAATCCCTCACCCAATCTGCTCTCTCCTATGTCCTCCCCCATCGCTCCTATGACTTTATGGTAGGCAAGATGGATCTCCCTACACCAGTGCCTGTATATCTTAATTGCCAGTTGCATGTAGTTAATAAAATTATATATACATACATACATATTTATATTTCATATATTTATATATTATATACTTTTATATATTATATATTTTAATATTACATATAACTTATGAATATATGTTTATATAATATATATATATGTATACATATAAACATTTTATTAAAGAACTTTAAATTCTAGATTCTTTTACTTCCTCCCTCATCATCCACCCCCACTGGAAAGACAGGCAATTCAATACAGGCTGTACATGTGTAGTTATGCAGAGCATCCCCACAATGGACATAGTGTGGGAGACTGATTATTTCATTTGTTTGCATATTATTATATTTCTTTGCATAGTGTGAGAGACTGATTATATGCCCCTCCTTCCTATCCTGCTTCCCCCTTGTTCTATTGTCTACCCTGTCCCTGCCCATTTACAGAAGTGGGTACTTCCAGCAAACTTCCCCCACCCTGCTCTTCCCTCCAACATCCAACCTCTCATCCCCATACCCTTTACTCTCCTGTGTGACAAGATACCCAGTTTAGAATTTATGTCATTCCTTCCCTAAGCCAAGGTTGACCCTTACCCTTTTGTCGTCCTGTTTTTCCCCTCCACTGTGACAGTTATTCCCTGCTGCTTCTATATGAGATGATTAATCCTATTCTGTCTCCTCTCATTCTATTCCTCTCCCACCTCATAAGTTCACTTTTTAAAGTGTCATCCCTTCCTATTCAATTGATTCTGTGCCCCCATGTACATATATATACACACACATACTCAGATATGCATTCATATGCGTATATATACCCTCCTATATAGACATATGAGTATGTATACATATATACATTTGTATTCCCTTCACTTATCCTCATACTGAGAAAAGTTTCATGAGTTAAAATTATCGTTTTCCCATGTTGGCATGTAAAAAGTTCAACTTTGATAACTTCCTTATGATTTATTTTCCATGTTTAGCTCTTCATGTTTCTTGTATTTGAGAGTCACATTTACTTTTCAGTTATGTTTATTTCAGCAAGAATGCTTAAAAGTCCTCCACTTCATTGAAAGACCATATTTTCCCCTGGAACATTATACTTAATTTTGCTCGGTAGGTGATTCTTGGTTTTAATCCTAGCTCCCTTGATCTCTGTGGAATATCATATTCCAAGCCGTTCAATCCTTTAATGTAGAACCTGATAGATCCTGGGTTATCCTAATTGTGTTACCACAGTATTCAAATTGTTTCTTCTTGGCAACTTGTAATATTTTCTCTTTGATCTGGGGGCTCTGGAACATGGCTATAACATTCCTTGGAGGTTTTTTTTGGGGGGGAATCTTTTTCAAGAGGTGGCCAGTGAATTCTTTCCATTTCTATTTTGCCCTATGGTTCTAAAATATCAGGGCAATTTTCCTTGAGAATTTCTTGAAGTATGCTTTCTAGATTCTTTTTTTATTGTGGCTTTAGTCCAATAATTTTTAAATTTTCTCCCCTGGATTTATTTTCCAGGTCAGTGGTTTTTTCAAGGAGATATTTCAAATTGCCATCTATTTTTTCATTTGTTTGCATCTGTTTAATATTATCTTGATTTCTTATAAAGTCATTTGCTTCCATTTGCTCCACTCTAATTCTGAAACAATTATTCTCTTCAGAAAGCTTTTGAGATTCTTTTTCCATCTGGCAAATTCAAATTTTTAAGGCATTCTTCTCCTCATTGGCTTTCTGGGCCTCTTTGGTCATTTGAGTTCATCTATTTTTAAGGTGATATTTTCTTCAGTCAGGTTGTTGACCATCTTTTCATGATTTTCTTGCATCATTCTCAATTCTCTTCCCAATTTTTCCTCCACTCCTCTCATTTTGTTTTCAAAATCCTTCTTAAGCTGCTTTATGACTTATAATCAGTCTTCATGTTTTTTCCTCCCATTCCATGCTTTGATCCTTTTTGTCCCCAAAAAAGGAATCTAAAGTTGGATTGCTGTTCTGACTTTGCTTCCTTTGCCTGCTCATGATGGCAGTCAATTACTTGACTTTTTATCTATGTGGAACTTTGCTTCCAGAGGGGAAACTCTGTCCCAAATCGCTGGGGTTTTCACAGCTACCAGAGCTATTAGGAGGCTGCTGCAGCCCCCACCAGGTTTGGATCACTGAAAACGCACCTCAGGACCACCATCTAAGACCATGATGCTGATCCAGGCTGGTTAAGGCAAGAGCACTTAGCCCCTGAATTATCGCTTGGCCCCCCTGCAATCTGCAGCTCTGAAGCAGCTATGTGAAGGTGGCTGTGCTACTTCTGCTGCTTCCTTGCCCTGGGGGCAATTTGGCTGGACCCTCTCCCCCAAATTTAGCCAGGTTCCACTAACCTTTCTCTTCATTCTTTTTTATGACTTGTTAAGTCTGGAAATCACCACAGCTGCAGCTGATCCACTCTCCTGAAGGTTCCAGCTGTGGCTTGTCCTGGCTGCCCCTGGGCTAAGCCACAGTTTTAGGCCAGGCTGTTTTTGACTTCCAGTGAGCTGCTGCAATGATCCCTTCCTGTCCCACATGCCAAGCTGTGTTCAGTGGCAGAGGTGGTTTTCTGTAATTTTGTGAGTTCTGCAGCCCTAAAATTTGTTTAGAGTAATATTTTATGAGTATTTGAGGTGGCTATGTGGGAGCCACAGAGTTTTCCTGCTTCTATGCCACCATCTTGGCTCCACCCACAAATATTTTCTAATCATCCCAGTTATTAGTTCCTTCTCTCTCTTCAGTTCAATTTGTATTGACTCATCTGTGCAAAAATCATATTTACCTGCAGATTATTATTTGTATACTCTCTACTTATCTTAATGACTTTCACCTTGTTGGCATCTAAGAAAGGTTTTTCAAACTGAATCAAAAGTATTACCCATCCCCTGGTTTAAAGAGAGGCAGAACCATGGTAGAGAAATCCAGGGAGCAAACTACTAAAATCTAATTTTGGAGCAGCAAAGTCAACAAAAATTCACAAGGAGATATTTTTCAAGCTTGTGACAACTTTGGAGGTAATAGGAAAGGTTTGTTACACCAACATGGGTGCCTATCTAGAATGCAGCAAGAACAGCAATGGTGGGTTTCAGAGGTAATAATGACAGAAGCAGCATCAGCTTCTGGAGTTTTCTTCCCAGAAACTAAGGTGGTCATACAACTGGTCAGAAAGAAATTACAGAGAACCTTATGCTGGCCCTGGGTACAACTGACACAGATTTGGCCACTCTGTTGCCCACATGCAGTTCTCAGTCTTAGTCCCAAAATGGAGAACACATGGGATAGGTCACTAGTTCCAAGGCAGAGAAGATAATTAGTACTTTTAGCTACAGGAAAACAGTGAACTTGGTCACGGTTCCAGGGCCAAGAAGAGCACAAAGGACTTGTTTCAGTGGAGCAATGCCCTTTCCTGAGTAAAGAATAGATAGCAGACCTATGGAGCAGTAACAAAATCACTGTGGAAGCAGTAAAAATTTTTAGAGCCCCAGAACTAACTCTGAAAACAGCATCAAAATAAAAAAAATTGAATCTTGAAGCATTTCCCGGTGAAGAGAGCCCAACTTTAATGTTAAAAAATCAGAAAATTAGCTGGAAAATGAGCAAATAACAAAAGAAGTTGAACATAAAGAAGACATAAACTCAGAAGGAGATAATGTGAAAACAGTTACAAGCAAAGAATCAAAAAGTGCTAATTGAATGCAAACCCCAAAAAGAATTTCTGGAAGAGTTGAACAAAGAGATGAGTGGTAGAGAAAAAATTGGGAAAAGAAATGAGAGTGAGGTGACAAAATTATGAAAACAATAATCAATAGCTTGGTAAAAGAGCCACAAAAATGTTGAAGAAAATGTTACCTTAAATGACATTGACTGAATTGTTTAAAAATGGCACAAAAATTCAATGAAGTAAAGAACCCCTTAATAAGTAGAATTGGCCAGATGGGAAAAAGTGGAAAAATTAAATCACTGAAAAAAAAATTCATAAAAAATCAAGTTGAGCAAATAGAAGTCAATGACTAAAAACAAAATCAAAATAAGGAAAAATAGAAGAAAACATAAAATATCTAACTGGAAAAAACTGACTTGTAAAATAGATAAAAGAAAGATAATTTAAGAATTATTGAACTGACTGAAAATTATAATAAAAAATGTGCCTTGACACCATATTTAAAATATCAAGGAAAACTGTCCTGATATCTTATATCCATAAAGTAAAATAAAATTTAAAAAATCCACCAATCATCTCCTGAAAGAGATCCCAAAATGAAAACTCATGAATATCATAGCCAAGTTCCAGAGCTCCCAGAACAAGGAGAAAATATTTCAAAGAGTCAGAAAGAAAACATTCAAATGCTGTAGAGTCACAAATAAGATCACGGAAGATTTTACAGTTTCTACATTAAAGGAACAGAGGGCTTAGAATATGACATTCAAGAAGAAAAATAAGCTCATATTATAACAAAGAATATTCTATGCAGACAATCTGTGGATAATCCTTCAAGGGAGAAATTTATATTAATGATATAGAGGACTTTTAAGCCTCCCTGACCAAAAAAATCAGACATAAATAAAAAGTTGACTTTCACACACAAGACTCAAGAAAACATAGAAATATATTTATAAAACAGAAATTATATAATGATGCAATAAGGTCAAATTCTTTACATTCACACATATAACTCCTAAGGACTTTTATCATTATTAAGGTAGTTAGAAGGAGACTACATAGACAGAGGTCATGAATATGAGTTGATTATTTTAGGGTGATCTCAAAAAATGAGGTTATGAGAAAGACATACACACTGAGAGAAGGCAGAATAGGTATATTTTCTCACATGAAAGAGGCACACAGGGATCAGTTATTATAGTAGAGCGGGAAATGGGGGGAAGGGTTAATGCTTGAACCTCAGTCTCATCAGAATCACTTCAAATAGGGAAGAACACATACATACACACACACAGACACAGTCAATTGGGTGTAAAAATCTATTTTACCCAGGAGAGATAGAGGAGAAAAGGGGGGAAATGTTGGGGAGGAAATGATAAAAGGGAGAACAGATTAAGAAAGTGGTTAGAAGTAGAATAGACTTTTGAGGAAGGACAGGATAAAAACAGAGAGAAAGATAAACAAAAAATAAAAAATACACAGTAATCATTACTGTGGATGTGACTGGGATGACCTCACCCATAAAATGGAAGCAAGTAGCAGAATGAATTAGAAACCAAAATCCAACAATAAGTTGTTTGCAAGAGACATACTTGCAACAAAAAGACACACAAATAGAGTTAAAATAAGGGGCTAGAGGAAAATCTACTATACTTCAGCTGAAGTAAAAAAGGCAGGATCAGCAATCATGAGCTGAGACAAAACAAAAGACCTAATTAAAAGAGATAATCAGAGAAACTACCTTTTGCTAAAATGTACCGTATATAATGAAGTAATATCAAAAAAATTGCAGCAACTTTATCTGATCTAGGCCTCATTTCTAAAATATTTTGCGAACTGAGTAAGAACTATTCTCCAATTGACAAATGATCAAAGGATATGAACAGGCAGTTTTTAGAAGACAAAATCAAAGCTATTTGTAGTTGTATGAAAAAATATTCTAAATCACTATAGATTAGAGAAGTAGAAATTAAAACAACTCTGAGATATCTCTCACAACTCACACATCAGAAATGACAAATGTTTAAGGGGATGAGGGAAAATGGGCACTCTAATCAATTGTTGTTTGGACTGCAAACTAGTGCAATCATTCTGGAGAACAATTTGGAAACTTGCCCAAAGGCCTATAAAACTGTATATATCCTTTAACACAGTAATATCACTACTAGGTCTATACCCCCAAAGAGATCAAAGGAAATAGAAATGGAATTAAATATACAAAAATATTTATAGCAGCTCTTTTATGGTGACAAATAATTGGAAATTAAGGGATGTTCATCAGTGAGGGAATGAACAAGTTTTAGCATATGATTCTATTACTGTAACTGAAATTGTATTGAAATGAAGAGAAGGATGGTTATGGGGAAAAAACATGCAAGACATAAATGAACTGATACAAAGTGAAATGGGAAGGAATGAGAGATCATTGTGAACAGTAACAATGTCATAATGATGAACCAGGAAGGATTTGGCTGCTCAAAACTATAAAAAAAAAGGCAAAACAGTTACAAAGGATGTGTGTTGAAAAAAAAAGCTATATACCTCCAGAGAGAAAATTGATGAATTACTGACTGCAAAGTGAGGTATAATTTTTTCCTCCCTTTTTTTTTGCTTTTCTGTTTTTGTGACATGGCTAATCTGGAAATATGTTTGGTATGATTGGACATGTATAACTGATATCATTCTGCTTGCTTTCTCAGTGAGCAGGGAATGGTAAGAGGGAAGGAGAGAATTTAGAACTCAACATTTAAAGATAAAATAGCATTTAAAATAAATAAATAATAAAAATTTGAAAACTTTTTTTAAAAAAGTGTTATCTGAGACTAATTTAAAAAGGGATAAAATTCTTAATTGTGACAATGAAGCAATACAGTATAATTAATATAATATGATGTGATATATTATAATATAATTAATATAATATATAGCTCTATAATATAAAAAGTGGAATTTCAGATTTTAATTGTAGAGAATTAAACATTCTGATATACCATATAAGTGATAGCAAATGCTTCTTTTATTCTAGAAATGATGATGATAATTTAGAAAAAAATGATATCAGTCTGTCCTACTCTCCTATCTGCTCCACAGGTCTATTAGGCAGGAAAAAGAAAAGAAGATTTCTTGGCATTTTGTTGGAAAACCTTGGGAAGTATCTATGAGGGAAAGAAAATCTAGGTTTTCCAAAAGAAGAAGGAAAATACTGAAAATGAAGTAGTGAAATGAAATTAATAGCTATCTGAAGTCTAATAAATACATTAAGAAAGGGAGAAAAAAGGTGAGTTGAGGAGTGGCAGAGGTTTGATTTCTGTGAAAAACTTGTCTAATAATATTATTATTTGAATTAGTATTCAATAGTATTATTTCATTTCAAAGTCTCATTTCATTGGAACTTTAGCAGGAATCTACTTAAAATGACAACTGAACACACAGGTTTCAATACACACAGTCTTATTATAAGAATAATTATGTTTGCTATAAATTAAGCCTTACTCAAAAACTCATAGTGAATAGTCACAATGAGCAAAGAAGTTCTTGGGACAGTTTATCATATCAGACAAGGAAAACTGAGAATTGAGGATTTCCTTCACAGCAAGGATGGAAGGTAAGGTAGATTTTGCAGCTCTCTTCAGAGAGCTGTGTTTGTGTTCCTGCCAATGTTAAATAATTGCTATGTGTCCAAAAAAAAGTGAAATTTGATGTCCCCACTAAAGGAAAAGAGAAAAGTTGGATAAATATTCATCTATTGTCCAGATTATTAGAGATAACCAAATGTTTCAGGGAAAAATGAATTAGTAATTCAAAAAGAAGAAAAGAAATGAAAGGAGAGAAAAGACGAAACCTCTGTTGCAAGAGCAAAGGATACAAGGATTATGAGATCACAAATTCAAAGCTGGAAGGGACCATGGAGGTCATCAAAGTCAATGCTCCCATTTTATCAATGAGGAAACTAATAAACAGCATGGTTAAGTACTTTGGCCAGGGTCAGCAAGGAAGTGTCTGAATCAGACTTGAACCCAGGTTTTCCTGACTCCAAATCTGCTACTTTATTCACCATCTGATGTTGTTTAGTCATTTCAATCATGTCCAACTCTTCATGATCTCTTTTTGATATTTTCTTAAAAGAAATACTGAAGCACTTTGCCATTTTCTTCTCCATCTCATTTTACAGAAAAGGAAATTGAGGTAAACAAAGTTAAGTGACTTATCCTGACTCTATACCCAGTGCTCTATTCACTGTTCTACTTAGCTGCCCCATTCACCATGGCATGCTGGTTCATCAAAAAAGGAAGAGGGAAAGAAAGACCATGTTACATCTGGATGTATAAGCTTCTTCTGGTAGACCAGTGGTTCTCAGTCTTCCTAATGCTGCAACCCTTTAACACACATATGGGCATATCTGCATGTGAGCAGACCTGCCTGGAGACAGATAGAGGAGCAGTGTCTCAGTTCCTAAGACCGTCGGAAATATGTGTTTTCCAACATTTTTAGCTGACCCCTGTGAACCCTGTGAAAGTGTTGTTTGACCTCCAAAGGGGTTGCAACCCTCAGGTTGAGAACCACTGTTGTAGAGGATGGAATTAGATCATCCAGGAAGGAAGTAGCTTCTTGTCCTCTAAGAACTGAAGCTGTAGATACACAAGTGCCTCTAGGAGAGACATCACCTATTATTTGTCAAAGAAAGACAGGACTAGTGTTCAGTTAACCCCTCCTGGGTAATACTTAGACATCCATATTTAAACCTTATATGAGTCACAGGTTTGTTATACAAGACATTTATCTGAAATGTAATGGTAGTTATCAAAAAATATAAAGCCTAACAACCTTTACCTCTTCTGGTGGTGTAGTGGCAAAGTATATTACCCAAAGCAAGTAAAAAAAATATTACTTTGGTTTATAAGAAACTAGAGAAGAAACTGAAAGGTAGTATTGTCAGCAAGAATATTAGTTGAAATGAAGGGCTTCAAAAAAGAAAGAGATTTGGGTAAGTAAATGGTACATGAACATGGAATTTAGATTTTTCCTATTTTTGAGAATGAAAATGGCACCACATTTTTCCAAATTTATGATTTGGGATTGAAAATAGCCCCCTAGCTTAAGATTTAGAAATTCCCTGAATATTTTGTACTTAGGTGACCCAGAAGTCAAATCAGCGGCCCTCGCATTTAGCATCTGAGCCAATCAAGTTTCAAGGACAATTTCAATAGCATTTAAAGAAAAGAACTACTCTAGTCTATATAATAGATGAATTCAATAGACATTATTTCTACTTCCTCCAACCCAAAATCTCAAAAAGTAAATGCAAGGAAAAGCAAACACTAGAGATCCAAACACAGAAAGGGAGAAAGCACGATATAAGTATAATTGAGATTTGGTGGGACTGGACTCATGGATGGAAAACAAGAATGGAAAACTGCATCTTATTTAAAAGGAACCTAATATCTGATGTTTTAAAAGGATTTAGAGTAGCACCATGCATTAAAGATACATAATCCTGTGAGGAAACACATGAACTAGGTGAAGAAATAATCTGGTGAATACTAGTAAAAAGTAGTTGAAAAAGAAAAGGCAAGCAATGTTTTGGTAGGGACATAATACTGAACCTTCAGTGTAATTGAAAAAAATACTTGCTGGATGCTAATTACATGCCAAACATTATGTTATACCATAGAGATTCAAGATAAGAACAAAACAAGGGACAACTACATGTACACAGAAAATAATATGTATATTATATATTAGAAAATTATAAAGTTTGAAGATATAAAGCCAAGCATTCGCAACTTTCCAGAGGACTATTGCTGTGAACAGCTTCAAAATTCTGATTACATGGTATAGCAAACTCTCTATTTATTCAGTAACAAATCAGAGCGAAACATTCATAGAAAACAAAGTACAGTATTCAGAATGTTAAAACTTCACAACTTATCACTAAAATGACCACATAGTTTTCACCAAAGTGATCACATAGTTTTAAGCAAAGTACATTCATTTAGTCAATCGCAAAGTTGTTCATTCAATCACAAAGTACAAAACTCAAAGTCCTCCACCCATGGGGTGCAATTAAATTACAATATCATCAGTCACTACTCAGTACCTCTTGAGGGGTAGTGGAAAGTTCAAAGGCCATCGACCCCTAGGTCACAAGCAAGTTACAATTTTATCAGCTATCATTAAATACCCAAGGAGAGGTCTTTTCATCTTGACTCAAGCCCGCCTCTCAGCTTCCATGATTCCTCTTTCATGATCCCAGCTCTTACCTGAATCCACCAAACTGTGACCTAGGTTCTAAGACAAACAGCTCCAGTTCCTTGTCTAGCTTTCCATGCAGTTCCTGCTTCACATTGAAGCTCACAGTGTCCAGTACACCTCAAGTCCATCACAATTTCTGTTCCTGGGAAGAGGAAACTTGACAGAGCCACAACAATATCTACACACATCAAGTGTAGCAGAGTTACAACAGTATTCACATATATGGTTGTCACTATCATCTCAATTAACTTTCTGCCTGTGAAACCACCATAGACCTAAAACAGACAAAGTACTGACACCACAGCCATGCTTCCTCTGGCAGCTCTAGCTGGCCCTCGGAAATTTTCTGTGGCTTTGGCTAGCCCTCAGGAGCTCTATTCACAAGTTTGGCTGGCTCTTAGAAGAAGCTCCACCACCACAAGTTCTGTTCTCAAAAACAAAATCACTTTCTCCAGCCTCCATGTGGCTTTCTCCAAGAAATTCTCTCAATTCTTATTTCTCTTCTCATTTCTTCTCAATTCTCAGTTCAGTCCTCAGTCCAGCATTAGCAGCCCAGCCTCCAGATGCTTGCTGAGAGAAATTCTGGCCTCTCTAAGCTTGGGCTTTTCCTTATATAAGGTATTATCTCCTCCCTGTTTTACCCCTTCCTGTTAAAACAGGAATTTCCTCCCACTGAGGGATTCACAAGTTCTGGATCATAATACTTCATACAATGACACTTGAAACAAGATGATAGGTGCTTGCCAATACAAAGGGATCTTCAAATTATGTTACTATTAATCAGGACAAGAGACAGAGAACTAAAACCTAGAGAGAAAAGGGGTTTCCAATAGTTCACATCTAAATTGTGTTTTTAAATATGCTAAGAATTGTACAAGGCAGAAGTAAAGAAAGAGCACTACCAGAATAGAATATCCATTGCAAAGACATGAAGAAATAAGTAAAACAGTATGTATAGGGAACAGCAAGTATGCCAAGACATTCACCATAGAAAGCTAATAAATATTCTTGAAGGGGAGAGATACATGATTAGACTTGAGCTTTAGAAATATCCATTTTCAATTGTGAAAATGATTAATTGTTGAAGGGAGGGCAAAATAGAGGAAGAAAGATTCGGAGACTATTGCAGTAATCAAGAAGAGATCTTGAGATAAGATAGATGATGTTGGTCTAGGGTGATGGTTGTATGAGTAAAGAAAAGGGGGTGATTAAGAGAGGTGATGTTGAATTAGAATTGAGAAGTGTTGGCAGTGAGATGTGAATCTGAGTGCCTGGAAAAATTGTAATGTTCTTGACAGAAATGTGGAAGTTAGGAAGCAAAGGTAGATTCGGGGAAGAAGATAATTAGTTCTGTTTAGATAATTAGATTAAAGGTACTAACTGAACATATCCATAGATAGAAATGTCTAACAGGTAGTTGATGATGAAGGAACAAACTTCACGAAATATATGAGAACTAGATATACAGATTTTGTAGTCATCTACATAGAGATCATAACTGATCCCATGAAAACACTAAGAGAAGGAAACTATGTACAAAAAGAGAATATTGCCCAGGGCATACCTGTTAATAGAGATAATACCATAAAAGAGACTGAGAAGGAATATCAGACAGGTAGGAGAAGAAACAGGAGAGTGTATTGTCATGAAGACCCAGAGAGGAGAGAATGTCAGGAAGCAGAGAATAATACATAGTATAAAAAGTTCAAGCAAGTCAAGGACTGAGAAATGGAATTAAGTGGATATAAATCGGATAAAACTGATAGAAAATTGTTAACGTAAGAAAGAGTAGTTTCAGCTGAATAGTAGAGTCAGATGGCAGATTACAAGGGGTTGAGGAGTGAAAGGTGAGGAAATATAGGCTACTTAACTATAGAAGGACAGAGTCTAGACACCAAAAATATATCTCAAAACTATAAAAATTATTTCTAAATTTTTAAAATATAAAATATCTTAAAATTCATTAGCTCAATGGACTTACCTATGTCATGATTACTGTAATTACTCCCCCTTATGGTATGAAACATAGTCAATCAAAACATATTTTTCTATGTGATTTATGACTTTTTCATATCAAAATTTTCCATAGCAATTGAAAAATCAATAAAAAATTATTTATTGCATGCCTCCTAAGTGCTACTATGTGGAGTGAGATCAGGATTATGCTAATTTGGAAATCATTTACATAGTGAGATAATGAACCTGTGGGAGCTAATGGTATCACTAAAAGAGAGAAAGAATAGAGAGAGAAGAAAGACCAAGATAGAAACCTAGGGTAAATCTATACAAACAGATGCATGTCCATAGATCATAATCCTATAAAGGAAACTGCAAATGACAAGTCAGTCAAGTAGGAGGAGAGTTAAGAGGGAATAGCAACACAAAAACTCAGAAAAAAAGGAAGTCTCCATAAGGTGGCAGTCACCATGTTCAAATGCTTCAGAGAAGGCAAGGATGAGGACTGAGATAAGACAACTGGATTTAGTAATGAAGAGATCAGTAGAGATTTTGAGAGGAGTGATTTTATCAAGCAGTGAAGATGGAAGCCACCATATGAAATGAGCCAATGCTGCCGAAGGACATGGAATAGACTACCTTTTGAAAAACCTAAATGACAGCAAAGAACAAATGTTACTATTCCAGAAAATGGGAGTGCTGAGTATTGGTAATTGGTAAGCCTGAGTAAAATCGATAACAATCAGTTAATTACTTAAAAAGTTGGGTATGGGACTTAGTCAGAAAAACCACCAAGAACCCATAACCAACTCTATTTGATCCTTAGAAAGATTTGGGTCATGAGAACTGGGCAATCTCATACATTACTACAGGATCTGACATATCTGCCTCCTAGGGCTCCTGCCAAAGTTCCTTTACTGATGTATGTATGCTGTAATCCCTGCAGTTCTAAAGTAGAAAGTAGTAATAATGCATAAGAAAATTCCTCTCCCTCAAGGAAGAATGAAATTGCCAAAAAACTTGTGATCCTTTGTTATGTCCATCCTTTTCAAGGACATATCCATTCACTACACTGCTCTCTTCCCTTAATTTGCCTTCAGAGAAATACCACATTCACCAGTAGTAATTCAGGGCTATATCACTGCATAGAGACAAAGCTATTAACATTAACAATAACCCAGAGAATATGGGTAGCTATTTCCTCTTTTTACCTCACTAATATTATCTGGGACAGCTACCTTCACTATGACTGTTCCATCTCTCTTCTCTTTTGTCCTCCCCAATGGAAACCATTATCCCACACAAAATAATGAAGTGGATAGAATCTGCATGGAAACTCACAACCCAATGAAAAAGTTCAGTTGAGTTCTCTGAGGCCAGGTACATCCTTGCAAGAGGGAAAGTATTGTTCCCACTACTAATTAGCTCACCTCCTGTGTAGTTGATTTGACAGAAAATTACTCATACACTAATCAACCCTTTTCCTTACTCATTCAAACAGGTACTTAAGTTTGACAGAGTATATGCCACTTTGCTCTATCTCTAGAATCATTAAGAATGTTTTGTATGATCATTGTTGGAGTTCGATATTTCTCTTCTTGGGTTTCAAGGCAGGCCAATAGGAAGCTCCCCATGCAACCCTCCCTCCTCCACAAAAATGTATTGCAGAGAAATTTAACTTAACTAGGCTTACATTCATTTCATTCCTATTACCTCCTTTACTATTTGAAAATTTTAAGTTATGGCTTGAATAGAGTCTGGGTTACATAATTCCATAAACTCTAGGCTCAGAGAGGAGCTAGTCCAGACTTTTTCTTGAAGATCCGTAGTGAAAGGGAATGCATACTTCTGAGGCAACTTCTTTTACTTCTGTATAGCTATAATGTGGATGGAGATGATTTTCCCTTCTGTGAAATGGGGATAATGATAACACCTACATCACAGAGTTATTGTGAGGATTAAATGAGATGACAAATGAAGATCATACTATAAACCATAAAGGTCTGTGTAAATGTTAGCCATTATTATATCCTTGTATAGATGGAATTATAAAGTGTCATACCAATAAAATTGCCAAAGAGATGTTGTAAAGAATTTATAAAATGATAATAGAATTCATTTGCAAAACCAAAATAGTTACAGTATCAAGAGAAATGATGAGAAGAAGTAGTTATGAAGGAGAAATAGCACTTCTAGATCTCAAATTGTATTATACAAGAGAAGTCATCCAAACCATCTAGAACTGCTTTAGAAAACAAAGAACATCAATGGAAGAAACTACACGGTGGAGAATTAGAAATAATAGAATGCAAAACCCTAGTGATTGATAAAGTGGAAAACACAATGACCTAGGGGAGAAAAACCTTATATGTAAAAAAAAAAAGTACTGAAAAATTTGAAATTGGTCTGGCAGAAATTAAGCTTAGATCAATACTTTATGTAACATTCCCCAATTTATTCTAAGTGGATATGTAACCTTAGAACTAAGGATCTTATAAAAATTAGAGAAGAAACACATACATTCTAATGGGATATGTATCTTTAATATTAGAGTTTTTTTAATTAGAGGAGAAACATAATATATACTCATCACAGCTATGCATAAGTGGTTAATTCTTAGTCAAACAAGAAATACAGGCAATTAGGAAAGGATAAAAGAGATAACTTTGATTACATGAAATTGAAAAGCATTTGCAGAGAAAAAAACAAGATCACTTCTAGACCTTAAACAAATGGTAAAAAAAAATATTTGTACCAAGTTTATATAATACAGATTTAATAGCCAAGATAAACAATCGTGTGTATGTGTGCATAATTAATAGCTGTTCCCCAATTGATAAGTGAGAGGATACAATTGAGTCTCAAAAGAAGAACTGCAAAGTATTCACAACCATATGAAAGAATGTTCCAAATCATAAAAGAAATGTAAATGATGATAAGCTTGAGGCTTCACCTGAAACCCTGAAAATTGGGAAAAAAGGACAAAAAACCAATGATAATCAATGTTAAGCAACTGTGGAGTAGCAGGCACACTAATACATTATTAGTAGAACTGTGTCATTTTGGAAATAATTTTAGAGTTATGCAAATAAAATTACTAAAATGTCCATATAGTTTGAATCAGAGATTCCATTATTGGGCTTATAATCCCAAGGAAGACATTAATAAAAAGAAAGTCCTCATATAAACCAAAATATTTATAGCAACATATTTTGTGATAGCTAAGAATGGAGGGAGGTGCTCATCAATTGGGGTATGGCTAAACAAATTGTGGTACATGGACGTAATGCAATATTACTGTTCTGTAAGATAAGTGCTTATGATGAATACTTAAAAGCATGGAAAAGTGTGCATAAAATGATGTAAAGTTAAATAAGCAGAGCCAAGAAAACAATATACACAGTAACTACAAAAATATAAGTTGAAAGGAATGTACACAAAACATTAAAAGTGGGTATAACAAACTTATAAAGATAAATCATGACTAGAAGAAAGAAATTTGAGAGGACACTCCTAATCCGTCTGTTCATGGAGGTAGGAGGTCCACAATTTTTACTCACTACATGTGTTTTTAGACTTTGTCAATATTTTGGTCAGTTTGGCTGATTTTCTTTTCCTCTGTAAAAAAAAATAAAAAGATTTGTTATATGGGACAGCTTTCTGGGAAAATTACTATATTTAGGATAATTATGATGATGCAATAAATAGAATATATAAATAAAAACTTATTTTTTAAAACAGAGAAAATAGAATCTTGGCATCTTGAGTTTATCATCATAGAAGACAGGGTCTGTGTGAGGTACAAAAAAGAAGAAGTAAAAGCCCTATTTTTCTGAAGATGTTTTGGATAGATAACTGTTAGAAATAATGATTTTCTGAGAGACTGTGAGTGCTAACAGTCACTTTTGAGAGAATCTGGAGAAATATATTTGAGGTAACTGAGTATAACTCTTATTCTGTAGAGGAGACAATCCATGGAAAGACCCCAAGGAGAATACCTGAGAGATTTTAAGCACTGTCTTGAGAAAACTGAATTACTGGACTATTGTTCCATTGTAATGGAAGAATCAGCAATTGCTTAGAAGTGTTTCTGGTTATGACCATTCTTAGACTTACTATGTGGCTAAAATATTAATTTATATCTTTTTATTTATTATTATTAATAAATTATAAAGCCAGTAATGTTTGTCTTTACCCAGACCTATGAAACCAATTGAGAAAAAGAATGAAAGCATATGGAGAAAAAGCTTTCTCGAGTATTTAATAAAGCAGAATAGGAGTTCAGATTTAGAGCTAATTAATTTCAGACCATACACCTTGATTACCTTTCATCCCAATGGGGAAAAGAATTAGTAAACCTTTGGCATAGATAATCATGGATCATAGACTCCCCAAACCCATTCAGGCTTTTATGGAACAATGATAGACATTTTATAGGTTAGTTATCTTTATGATGGTGAACTATTTTCCACTAGTCTTTTTAATCACTTCTATCCTAAACTACAGTATTCTGAATACTTGTGTAAGTCTTCAGAACCATAAAATGTGCCAGAAAAATGACAAATTCAATCAATCTAAATATACCGTGTGATTTTCTCCATTACCAAGTGAAGGTTATCCCAAAAAGAATTCATGGGAATCAGATCACAATGTAGATGCCCTGCAATTAGTAGAGACATTCCCCAAAACTATCCCATCACCCCAAAATCATATTTTTCAATTTTACGGAGTCATTGCATGGTACATCCATGATGTTAACATAAGAAATAAGAGAAATGAGGTCATTCATATGCTATAGATGGAAAAGAATATTGCATTGGGAATTTAGCATGGTACCCTGATACAACCTATCATGTAGGTACTGCATTTAACTGTGAAGGACAGGAAAACAAATTATTTACATGAAGTAAGCCAAATTAGAAAGTTGATTAAATGTTTCAGAAAAGACTTAATTAGCAATAGTTAAGCATAATTGGAAATGTACATATACATATGTATACACACATGCATGTACTGACACATACATAAAGGTGTACCTGTGTGCACATGTACATATATATCACTGAATATAAACATTGAATTAACATGTATTTTATATCTGCATATATAAACCTATGAATCCACATACAGCTAAATAGTTTCAATCCTAACATCTGCCTTAGGTGGTTGCATAAATTCTCCTCCATGAAAAAATTAATTAATTATTTAATGCAATATTTAGCTCTTATGTAGTATGGCAAGAAATAGCACCTGGACAGACAATGTCAAGATCATTTTGTTTACTTCTGGGTGTCACACGTTGGGAAACACATAGGCATGCTATAGTGCTTATAGAGAGGAACAATCACGGTGATGAGGGGCCTTGAAATGACTCCCTAAATAGACCAATAGCTAGAACTGGGGATATTTAGCCTGTAGAAGGAAAAGGTTAGAAAGGATATCATAGCTATCTTCAAGTTTTGGCAGGGCTATTATATAAAAGAGGGATTAGATTCACTCTTCTTGGCCCAAGAAGGCCAAGTCCTGAGAAGAAGTTTTAGAAAGAATAAGAAAATATATACAATGACCACAATAACGTAAACTGAAAGAACAAAAAGGAAAAAAAATAGATGCTGTATAATTAAAATGGCAAAGCTTGTCTCTGAATAACAGATGGGAAAATACACCTACTCTACTTCGCAAAGATGGAGGGCTATGGGTGGGGAACATCACACATATGGTCATTCTTACTTGACGTATTTATTTTTGTAGGTTTTTAAAAAACATTTTTCATTTTATTCTTTGTTCCAAGTTATGATATTTTGGTACAGATATAAGAACAAACTATATCAAAATTGTTTTTAAACAAACCTTCACAATCTTGCTTCAGTCTTCATTTCGGGAATTATTGCAATCTCCTTAACACACTCCAGCCAAACTGCTCTAGTTGTTTTGTTTTGTTGTGTTTTGTTTTGATTTGATTTCCATACACAGCATTACCACTCTTTTCTTCACACCTTAACATATTCCCATCCCACATTTTTGCAACATGCCTTCCTTTTACCTCTGCCTCTTCAAAGCCCTACCTTCCCTGAAGATTTAGCTCATGCCACCTCATGAAAAAGCTTATTTTGAGTCCTGTAAGTTTCATTTCCTTCCTATACACTTCACAAAATAACTTGTATTTAAGTTGTATGTGTAACAGGGCACTGGAAACCCGGGTTTACAGGTAAACAGAAATCCCTCAGTATTTATCTTCTCAAGTCCAGAAGGAACCATTGAGCCATTGACTAAAATTATGACATTTCTTCTACTCTTAAGTGAGGAGGTCAGAAGCCTTGTGAGAAGAATGAGATTCAAGAATGGTAGAGAGATAGATACAAAGAGGCTGGAAGTTCAAACCTTATTCTACTAAACATCTCTACCTGCACTAGTCAGAAGAGTAGGCCCTGAGGACCCCCAGAAGTATCCTAAAAAAACTGAAACCGCAAAAGAAACAGGAGCAGAATGGCAAAACTGAAGATATCAACCAGGCTCCAAGCGCATGTTGGATGCCTGAGTAAAATACTACCTGTGCTGAATTCACTCAAGGATGGAGATATGAGTGGGAGATTCCATTTCTCCTCTCCTATCTCACACCCTAGGAAAACATGGATTTGTTCAAGAAGCTTGCATCTGTTTCTTTAAAGTATATACTTAATATATAATATATACTTAATATTAATTATATACTTAAGATATAAAATATATACTGTAAAATATATACAAAATAAAATATTTACATTTTGTTGTTGACCCAGTCTTTAAAGATGGCAGTAAGATAATGTGTTTAATCACCACATTGGCGATATGTATATGTTTCATCTTTTAAAGGCAGCTGAAAAGGGGCAATAGATGATAAGATAGAGTGGGGGGGTAGTATTTATTTATCATTGGAACCTATTTTTTAAAATAGAGCCTCAGAGTTGAGCAACAGAGTCTTTTTGACTCATTTTTATAGCTCCCCAAAAGAAGAAAATTTAGACTGATAGGAGTCCTTGACTATTAAGGTTAGTAGTCATCAGGGAGGGAAAGGGTATGAGCAAGCTGGAAGCTACTATTGCAGAGACAATCACCTCGGGTAAATTTGGCGGGTTTGAAAGGAAAACTATTCCTTCCAAAAACCAGAGCCAGAGGAATTGATTAGAGAGAAAGTGATGCCTGAAGGGAAGAGTTGGAAAGTATCCACTAAGCAGAAGTTAATTTCCTTCCCTCATCCCATTCCAACAGTACCAATTACATGCAACAACTCGTTACATAAATACATATATGAATATACAAAATAAAATGCATATATTTTGTTTTGCACTTAATTCTTTTGGTACATGTTGCTTTCTGAACAGTAAAATATGAACTCTTTGAGGGGATGGAACACTTCGGTTTTTGTCTTTATAAACCCAGGACTGAGCACAGTCCCTAGTACGCAGGAGATACTTAATAAATGCTTGTTGAATGAATGAATGAATAAACATAATAAAATATTCATAGTAATTTAAATAATTTCTTTAATGGGGGGTGGAGCCAAGATGGCGGCATAGAAGCAGCAAAGCACCACAGCTCCTACACAAAGACGCTAAAAAACTTATAAAATGGGACTCTAAACAGATTTTCAAGCTCCAAAACTCTCCAAAAGACAGAAAGCACATCTGTTGCTACAGGCAGTTCAGCAGGTGGGGCTCTTCACAGCAGTCTGGGAGCCACAGCCAAAACCTCGGCCGGGTCAGGCACTGGGGCATCGGGTGGGGAGCTGTATCTATAGGAGAGCAGATCGGCTGCACTGGAGGCACAGTTACCACATTTATCAGGCCAGAAGAAAAAAAGGCTAAGAGAAAGGTCAGTGGATTTTGCTAACTCAGGAGGAGAAGAGAGGGTCCGGACAAACTGCTCCCAGGGCAAGGAAGGAGTGGAAAGCAGCTGTAGCAGCAGAAACGGAACAGCAGCGGACTCCACTGGGTTGCATCAGAGACCTCAACCTGCAGATAGCAGGGGGCCTGAGGCGATCCATCAGGGCCAAGGGCTCTTGTGTTGAGTGGCCTGGATCTGGATCGTGGTCTTGAGTGGTGGTCCTGGGGTGCGCTTTCAGTGAGCCAAAGCTGGGGCGGGGGGTGAGGGGATTACAGCATACCACTAATAGCTCTGGCAGCTGTGACGGCCCCAGTGATTTGGGACAGAGCCTTTCCCCTCCAGGAAGCAGAGTTCCACAGAGCTAAAAAACCAAGCAATTAATAGACTGGTCAACAGGAGAAAAAGGAAGCAAGATAGGAA
>CM053598.1:182593932-182612997 GCA_028646575.1 Pseudocheirus occidentalis
AGGAATTAAGATATACAGGGGTTGGGATAGGGAGACCCTCCCTGCCGTACCAGAAAATAAGAGAGCAGAGCAGGGGAGGGACTTTACAGTGGGATTGCTGTTTTAGGGGTGGGCCAGGGGCTAGATGGGGAGAAAATGTGTAATTCAAAAATGTAATGAAAATGAATAATGTAAACAAGAAAACAAATAAAAATAAAGTTAAAAAAAGAAAAAAAGTAAAAATGTAACAATTAATATATCAAGAAATCGACAACCAAATCCCAGAAAAAGAATTGAAACATCATAAATAAATCCCAAAGCACAAAAATATACCAAGTACAGATAAATTTACACAGTCTGTCAAGCCATTCAAAGAAGAATTAATTCCAATCTTACATAAACTATCTTTTTAATATATGAGAAAAGTATTTGAACGTTGCCAAGAAAAAGCAAGAAAAATAGATAACTTCCACTCAAAACACCTGGAGAATGCATAAAATGTAAAGGATTCTACTTGTCAACATACAGTAAGTATAAGAATAGAACTGCAAACACTTCACTGAAATTACTACTTAAATCATTGGAGACACTAATTGCTTATGGTTTACTATATTAGCATAATAGTAACTTGTAATTATGGGATCTGTATCATTGAATATCATGACAAATTACCAAAGCATTACTTAAAAATAAAACTAAACACAATAATAACAAGATTTACCTAAAGGAATAGAAGTTCAAGGACCTCAAAGGACAAAATGAAAAATAAAATCGGGCAAGAAGAGGATTAGCATTGAAAGATCTTAAGCTATACTTTTATATATATATATATAAAGACAACTATACTGCAGAAGAATAAAGATACTGGTACTGAATAAAGATTGAAAATGTGATCAGTGGAACACATTAAGACAACAAGCTCCAGAAAGAAATGAAGGTAGTCGCATAGTATACACTGGGTATACTGGGTAAAGTCTCAGTATTTAACAAAGCGTCTGGGAAAACTGGCAAGCAGTCTGGCAGAACTTGAATTTAGAATATTTCAAAGCATATACCACAATAAGCTACCTGTAGATCCATGATAGTATAAAGATCACGTCATTTTGCATATTAGAAAGATAAGAGATGTCCTACACCACTTTGTAAAGGAAAAGTGCTTTGATTAAACCAGGCACAAAGAGGATCATAGAAAAGAATATGGATGATTTTCTTTATATGCACTGAAGAGTGTCAGTACAAACAAAGTTAATCCATTTTCGTTTTTGTTTTTTGTTTTTTTGCTTTTTGGAGGGCAGGTTGGGGTTAAGCGACTTGCCCAAGGTCACACGGCTAGTTTTTCGTGTTAAGTGTCTCAGGCCGGATTTGAACTCAGGTACTCCTGACTCCAGGGCCGGTGCTCTATTCACTGCGCCACCTAGCCGCCCCAGTTAATCCATTTTCAATTGAAACATTTAACTGGAAAAAATATTTTTAGAAAGTTTATGTGATAGAGGTCTCATATTAATGATATAAAAGTAACTGAGTCAAGACTAAGAGACATTCCCCAATACATAAATGGTCATAGATTGTATGTAGGACAATCAATTTTCAAAAGGATAAGAACAAACTCTCAAAAACAGCATGAAAATGCTCCAAAGAATTAATAATTGGGGAAATACAAAATAAAACAAGTCTTAAGTTACAATACATACCCATTCTATTGGCAAAGAAGACAAAAATAGAAAATATCAAATGATGGAAGGACTGCAAAAAAACAGATACACTAACGCACAGTTTGTTAAACTGTAAATTGGTCTGGCCATGCTGGAAAGCTATTCAGAACTATTGCTTGAAATACACTAAAGTATGCATGCCCCTTGACCTTAGCTTTACCTGTAATAGGACTCCATCCAAAGAGATAAAAAAAATAGATGGCAATGACATACACACACACACACATACATACACATATATAGGTATATAAATTGTTTAAAATCACCATAGGCAATTAAATAATATTCTCTCTTTCACATTTGTAAACGCACAAATGTATGTATGTTTACATGTTTTGTATGTGTATGTTGCATGTATATAAAGAAATTCATTCAGATTATGTGTGCACATGCACATATACGTATGCGCATGTGTATACATATATGCATGTCTATATATCTATATCTAGACAAAAGAAAAAGTGGATGGAGGAGGGTGAGATGGATAGTGTTATGGAAACAACCAACATGAACTTAGACTTTGAGAGGCAGTGGTGGATAGGAGGGTCTGGTGTGCTATGGTCTATGGGGTCATGAAGAGTAGGATATAACTGAATAACTGAACAACAACATTCATTATGTGGGGCAGCTAGGTGGTAATGTGGTTAAACTGTGGGGCCTAGAGTCATGAAGTTCCTGAGTTCAAATCTGGCTTCAGTTACTTACTAACTAGGTTCCTCTGCACAAGTCACTTAACCTTGTTTGCCTCAGTTTTCTCACCTGTAAAATGAATTTGAGAAGGAAATGACAAACTATTTTACTATCTTTCCCAGGAAACCCCAAATGAGGTCATGAACAATTGGACATGACTGGAAATTGACTGAACAACCATAAAATAATTGTGTATATTTTGTGTTTTCCTGTCTTTTCTAACTTTATTTTGCATCAGTTGAAATAAGTCGTTCTACTCTTCTCAGATTCATTAAGTTTTTCATTTCTTACAGCATAATAACATTCCATTATATTCATGTATGACAATTTAATTAATGATGCTTTAATAAATGGATATCTACTTTGTTCTAGGAAATTGCTATTTCTTTTTTTGTTTGTTTTTTTTTGTTTTTTTTTTTGGAGGGCAATTGGGGTTAAGTGACTTACCCAAGGCCACACGGCTAGTTTTTGTGTTAAGTGTCTGAGGCCGGATTTGAACTCAGGTCCTCCTGACTCCAGGGCCGGTGCTCTACTCACTGCGCCACCTAGCTGCCCTGGAAATTGCTATTTCAAGAAAACCTGTTCAATAAATAATTTTGCCTTGCCCTGCCCCACCTCTCTGATTTTGATGTGATTTCTCCTTCAGTTTTTTATGAGACTTTCTTAAAACTCTCCTATCTGTGAATTTCTCTTGTATCATTCCTATTTCTTTGCATGTTTCATTGTATTATAAGCTTCATGATGCCATAATCTGTTGCTTTTATCTTTTTAGTCCAGCACTGACTACAATACATTGTATGGAGAAGAAATTTAACAAATGTTTGCTGAAGTGAATTGAATTGAAATGTAAATTGTTATATGGAACAGAAGTTATTATTTTCATTTCTCAATATGAATTTGTTTGACAGAATCAGACATTCTTTTCTTAATACAAAATCTTTTTCTTACCCATTGTTTATTCTGGCATTGATTTTCAAGTTGTAACAATATAACCTGCTTTTTGTCTACTTTGTGGCTAGCTTGAAAAAAAAATCTAGTTTTTTTTTTTGGTCACAAGCCCCCTTCCCCTACTTATGTCCTGAGAGAGAACAATTATGCATTTTAATGGTGTCAGTATCTGTATGGGAAGGAGATTTGATAATATAATTGCTATATGAGAACAAAGCTTTTCCTTTCTTATAATGCTTTTTCTCAGAGTATAATTTCCTTAAAGCATAGCATCATTTCTTAATAGAAGACCTAAACATGTGAACCTGTGCTACTAGATCTAGCTAATCTCTTTCCATCAATCTATTTTGTATGTCTTTGACTGTGGTAACCTTTTTTACTTTGATACATTGACAGTTTGGCTAATTTAGCACAAAGCAGGAGAAAATGGGTGAAAGCTCCCTTCCCATACATCAGAAGAAATGAGACATGCTGGGGGCAGCTAAACAAACATGAATCTCTGACCTTCTCCTTTAACTAGTGCTCCAGCCCAGTGAGCTCATTAAGAGGAAATCTGTTAGCATTCACTGCATGTTGGCAGATGACTAGAGCAGAGCACATGCTGTCATCTCAACAGGAGATCAAGAAAACCCAGTTCCTACATGACCCATCATTGCTAAATAGAAAATTTCCGTAGTTACTTGTATTACGTAAAACTGCTTGATGTACATTAAAGGGAACCTTTTGAACCCCAAGCTCATTATTTTCATCTTTTTCCCCCTTTCTGACTTTGCTTCTGCAATCAGGCAGCCTTAAAGTCTTATCATATATGCTCATGTAATGGGCAGCTAATGAATATAGACGTTGTTTGTGCTAATTCTTGCAGAGATAAAGTCTGGATTCAGAAGTGAGGGCGTCTGCTTTTGGCTCTAGGAAAGTTTCAGTAAATGATGCTAATTGGACCTCATTGAAATCTAAAGGTACTAGAGTTCAGAGAAATGAAGCGTAATGACATGTTTATACTCCAACTGGTCTAGAATCTTGTTAGCTTTCACATTTTATGATTATTTTACTCTTGTTCCATCAAAAGGCAAAGGAAGAAAATAATCTCTTAAAGTTGCCTTTCCTTTATCTGGAGGTTAATATTAGTCAAAAGAGAATTTAAAGGACATTTTACAACAACAATCATATTTCCTTTCATTTAGCCCGTGGTGGTGCGTGGATTCTTTCATATGATTGAACATTGGGTCTTTATACTCATACCCACACACATTCAGATGCTAACTGACATTGCATTAGAAAATGAAGAATAATGAACACTCACCTATGGATGAATAATGAACAGTCACTTGTTATTCACCCAATTAGACATTGCCTGAAACAATGCATGGACATGATCTGTCTCAAAATGGGCTGCATAATGTTAATATCACTACACTGCATATGAACCCTCGGACCACAAACACATCTTGGGTTTTGAGCAATAAACAATTAACATAGAGATCTATTTACTGATACTTTAGTTTTTAACATTTTGAACCTTAGTTTTTACGTTCATACATGAAAAATTGAAACTCACACATTTTTATTATATAATCGCATTTGATGGAAGTCATTCAGAATTGTGGAAAATCCCAAGCTTCATGAAATTTTTAAAGAAATGCAACTTTATTATTATAATGTTCATATAGTTCAACAAATGTTCATGCAATTCAACAAAGCTATCCTAATAGCTTTTGACAGGGTGGAATTCTGGAACTCGAATTTCTCAGGTTGACTTTTTTTTTTTAATAAAAAGGTAGAAAATGCTCATGGGAGCAAATAAAAAATCGCAATCAAGGAGATTTTCCCTTAGCTACATTAGATTCTATCAGCTAGTTGTTGCTAGAAATGTCCCCAGGGCTCATTAATTCTAGAAACCCCAGGGAAAACATGATAACCCTCCAACCTAAGAGAGGCTCTATGTTTGGGGACTAGATAGCTGGAATGCAGAAAGTGGAAGGGAATAAAAATTCCCCCTTTCATATGACAGTTCTTTGAATTGACAAAGATAGTATGATTACCTTCAGTTGGATGACAACCTAAGTCTTCTGTTTTTCAAAGTAACCATTCATAGCTACATTAAACCATTTAAGTATTTCATGGTCTCTGCTCTGTTCACTATACAGATAATTTTCCTCCTAATGTTTTCGAGTTCGTTAGTGTCCTTTCTAAGACATTATACCTCAAATTGAACACAAAATTTGAAATGTGTTCTGGACAGGAATGAAGACATAAAGAACTTATTCATTATAGATGCTTCATTTCTGTCAATTAATGTAGCTTATGATCACTTTCCCTTAACATTTTTTGCCTGTCGTGTCCCATTATTAACCCATATTTAGTTACTGTTCTCTCAAATTCCAGTATTTTTTCAAATGAAGTGTGTTGCCTGGAATACCTCACCCATCTTCCACATATATGTGAATGTTTTGAAGCCAAGTGAAAGATTTTTCATTTATCCTTATTAAATTGCATTCTTTTTGGTTTTGCTTTTCAGTATCCCTTAGGCTCCAGACTCTTTCATTATATTGGCTGTAAGTTCCAGGTTTGTATAACTAGAAAGTTTTGATAGATATCCTAGCTATACCCTCATCCTAGTTGCGGATAAAAATTTTGAATAGCAAATCACTCACATCTCTGTATTGTATCCAACAATAAGAAAATTTGACTAATGTCCTGCTAACATCCAGATGTACTCCATGTATCACTGCTATGAACTACTTTCCTTCTAGTTCCTCTGTAAGGAAATAAAGTTGGGGTGGCATCATCATTCCTTCTTTTTTTCTGAATTGAAGCAGATTCTTATTGATCACATCTTCCCTTTCCAAATGCTTCTAAAGTATTGCTGTTGTTAATAAATTCTAGAATTTTGCCAGGAGTCAAAGTCAAACTCTTGCTTATTGTTTGAATGCTTCATCCTCTTTCTCTCTTTGAAAAACTGTATAATATTTATCCTATAAGAACTCCAGCCTTGGAGAAGAAACTGATGATGCAGTGAGTAGAGTTTTGGCCCTCAAGCCAGGAAGAAAGGAGCTTAAATCCAGCCTCAGACATTTACTAGCTGTGTGACCCTAGGCAATTCACTTAATATATCTTTGCCTCAGTTTCCTTACCTATAAAAAGGGAATAGTCCTAGCATATGTCCTGTAAGGTTGTTGTGAGAATAAAATGGGATAATAATTGTCAAAAAGGGATTGATATAGTGTCTAGTACATTGCAGGCACTGTTTAAATGTTTATTCTTTTTTCCTCTTGTAGGACCTTTTCCATTCTCTGTAACAACAATCACATAGAATCATTCTTTCAATGCGAGTTTGTCTGGACCTGTGACAAACACATTGGGACTATGTGCTCTCTAATAGCCTTACTTGTCTTGGGTATAAACTGATCATTCCATCAAACATTTATTAATTGTCCAATATAGGTAAGGTACTTTGCTAGGAACTAGCAATATAAGCATAAAAATGATGAATTCCTCACCTTTAAAAATTATGATTAAGTTAAAACAAATCATAATAATACATAGTAGAACGGGAAAGACACAAATAAGAAAGGCAAAAAAAATATGTACGGAAATATGAGACACAGGGAAATATCAGTGTCCCCAGGGAAAATCAGGGAAAGTTTCATAGAGGATGTGGGCTTTTAAGGAAAAGAAGAATTTTAAGAGTTTATATATTATGAATGATTGTGTTCTAGGCATGGGTGATACCCTGAAATAATGGTTTTGAAACAGCAAGACAGCAGAAACAGAGTATGCAGAAGATCCCAAATGCATTTGCATTTTATCCCATAGTTAATAAGCAACCGCTGAGCAGAAGAGCAATCTAAAAGACTCCTAGGAACTCCACATCATTTAAAGATTATTTTCAACACTGTGTGAAGGAATAACTGGAAAAATGATTCATTGGAAACAAAGAGACAAGTTAGGAAACTTTCACAATATTCTAGGTCAGTCACCTTCATACATTTTTTAATCACACTACTGTCAGCTTAAAAAAATTTAGCATGCTTTCCTTATATATATATATTCATAAATGATTACTGTACATTTATAAAGAACACAGTACTCATTATAAAACAGAAAAATAGAAAAATGTGAAGCAATGAGATAAAGATAAAAATTACATTTATTAATGTTATAAAAATCTTGGCTCACAAAATTTTTAAAAAGAAACTAGTATTTTAGTGAAAGAAATGTTATTAAATGTTATTACTTATATCAGTAACATTATATATATGCTTAAATTTATATACATTCTTTAAGTTTAAATTTTTAATTCAATTTTAATTTACTTGATTACTTACATATGAGAATTTTAATTCTAACTTAAATTTAGATTTATTTTTGCTATATATTTTATTCAGAAAACTTTAAAATGAATTTCAAATTTTTAGACGTTAGGAGATGATGTTTCTGAGTTCTTAATGTATAAAAATATGAGTTTTTGCAGTTACTATAATACTATTTTTGCAGCAGAATCTTAGATTTTAAAAATACTGCTAGTTATAATATCTTCATATTATATTTAGCTAATATTTCAAGGTGTGATATATTGCTAGGAAAAGGTTAATGTTAGAGTTAATATAATTCTATATTTTCAAAAATCTTATTGATAATTTAAAATATTTGTTTGACTGTTAATTAGACTTAATTCTTACGCCTCATAATATGGATAACATTTTTTAATGCAAGTAGTAAAAAGGTTAAATCTGCCATTTCCTTATGCTCAAATTATTCAAATTTTTTTGATCAATAGTCTCTTTGAAGGAATTTTTTAAGATGCTTGCCCATTTTGTGAGGGTTAGTTTGGTTTAAACTAGACAGTGCAATCCATAAATATAATTAGATGTATGTAAACTACAATATATTACAATACACTGAAAGTAAACAAATGAGGGTTTCATCGTCAACTTCTTCTAAATGTACTCCTCTTAAAACAGGATACCTTGTATACTGTCAATGACACATAGCTGTATGACTGATTTATTGAATGAAGACACTAGTATCAATTTATATATGAAATATTAATAAATCTTGATTTCTTTCTTTTTCTAAGGACAAAAATAACCATATATAGATGTCCTGATATTTTCTTCCTGTGCTACAATACATGATCTTGGAGACTACGGATCTAGGTAAGATGAGTGGAAAGTATTTTGTTATTTATGATTTGGACTCAATACAGATATTTGGGCTGGGTACAATTTTTCAAATCATTTATATAAAGGTGGTCACTAACACCATGGAAGTAGATGGATGAAACTGCTATTTGACGATGTAGACAGAGAAAAGGAGTAGGAGAAAAGACTTAGTGAATACCCATATACTATGGAGATAGGTGGATGATTAACTAGTAAAGAAAAAACAATAAGAAGATATGGCTAAAGAATTAGGAGACAGAACACAGACAGAGACAACGGAAATAAAATATGATGACTAAGCCCACCTTTCTTCACCATCCATTATCGTCCTTCCATCCACCTCTAAGCAGTGATTTGGTTCTTCTTGACATCTTGAGTAGTCATTAGCAATTTCAGTTTGCTCTGAGGTTAGAGTGTCCTGACTATTCCTAGAGGACTATCTGTGCTACTTTTATATTCCTTCTCAGTTATCTATCCTAATTTCCATATAATCTCAGTGCCTTTTTCAAGTAAGTAGGTTGTTCTCTCTCTCTCTCTCTCTCTCTCTCTCTCTCTCTCTCTCTCTCTCTCTTTCTCTCTCACACACACACACACACACACAGACACACACAAATATCCCCCCCACCTTATCTCTCATCTCTCCTCCTTTGGGAAAGAAAGGATTCTATATTCTGCACTGCATAAAACTTTCACTTATCTTTTTTGTCCTTGAAAAATGCAATCTAGGATCAAGACCCCTGTTTGCCTTCAAAACATAATGTGCTTAGCAACGAAAGGATTTAGGACTGGAGAAGAGGGGTTGTAATTGAACTAGACAGAGTATAATGCATTGAAGATTTATCATTGATTTGACTTTATATTTGCATTGATGATACATGCTCATACTTGATTTCCATAACTAGGCTTGACACCTTTATTGGGATATTTGGAGAACAGAGAGAGGCCTAGATAAAAAGTGACATCTTCATGATGGAACAGATGTAAGTTTTCCTGGGTGATACTGAAGGAGATATCTGAGAGACCTGGCATATTTTAGTATAAATTTGCCTGTGAACCTATAACAATAACATATTGCTCCCTCCTGTGTTAGGGCTACTAAATGTTTGGATAAGCTTTCTATATTCCTTTAAGACTGTCTATCCTACATGTGAGACTCACCCAGGGCCTCATGTCCAAGTGAGAAAATTATTATGACTTCTTTTTATATGTAGGACAGATTCCTGACCTCTGATATACTTGGGATATATCCCTTATTCTATATATTCACCCTCAGCATTTTGTGAGCCTCCTTTATGATATCTCTGATGTTTGGTATCTTGTTAAGTGACCACTCTACATTCATTTGCAGCATGAAAAAAAATCACAGCACACTAATAAACTGTGATAGAATGAGGCAAGAAATGTTTCTTAGAAGAGTCATTGGAGTCAGTGGTTGAAAGAAAAAGAGTAACTGAGTAGCTGGTGCCAAAGATGATAAAGAACAATGTCCTCTATACCTTCCCCTCGTATTTAACTTCCAGAATAGTGTTTACCTTAATTTTCTCATCTGTAAAATGAACTTGAGAAGGAAATGGCAAACCATTCCAGTAACTTTTCCAAGAAAACCCTCAATGGGTTTATTAGGAGTCAGACGCAACTGAAGTGACTGAAAAACAGCAAACAGCAACAATAAAATAAGCACGGTGCCTAGCACATAGTAGGTACTTAATGCTTGTTGGTGGTGGTATTGATCATTGTAGTTAACTTATATCTCAATAAGATATTATAGATGTAAAACACTTGGTAAACTAAATTGTTAGATAAATGTGAGTTAATATTATCATCATTACCATCTGAGTCTGAATGCATAAACCTGGAGACACTGTTAATAAGTTAAAAACAAAAATAGAGAGAGAAAATCATACATTTCAATATCATTATTTTTAAAATGTGGACTTTAAGCCATATTCTTGAAGAATGAGCTCAAATCATGGCCTCCCACACAGTTTGTTGCAAAGTCCCAGATGCTGTCAAGCTGTGAATTATTTTTATGCTCAATGACATTCTCATTTAAATGCTTAAAAGGCTCTTGCGGGAACAATGAAATAGCATGTTTGGACATTTATATATAGAATACAATTTTATTTTGAACACCTAGATAATGGGAGTTAATTACATGGAGTAATGTCAGTTTCCACACACTACCTTTATTCTGCGTTGAGGTAGAAAGCATCACTGAATTTAAATAGGCGCTCCTGTCATCTAAATGTCCTTGAACTTAGATTTCATTCTAGGTCACTGACAGATTATGTAGCCTGAGCTCTCGATGGGCTCTGATAGATAGGCTTTTATCTTATCCTGTCTGAAATCTGGTTTTCAAGTCGGTTTCCTAACATTGCCGCACCATACTTCTATTTGTAGTACTTCCCCTTTTCCATCTTTCTAGCTGTTTCCTTTAATGTCCTGTTCTTATTAGAATGTAATCTCTTTGAGGACAAGGAAAATCTTTCTGGCTTATATCCATCCATCTGTCTGTCCATTCATTGGTCTATCTATCTATCTATCTATCTATCTATCTATCTATCTATCTATCTTTCTATTTCTTTCTGTCTGTCTATCTATCTAATCTATCTCAAAATAGATTTTGAAGAAAATTTCTTCACTTAAGAAAACTCAATTTGACTTTGTCAATTTTTTAATACTAAATTTAAAACAAAGCCATGACCCATAACTTAACTTGGACAGCAAATGAACACAGAAACAAAGAGCAGCCATTATATATTTTACATTTAGGAGCATCTTGCCTTGAAAATTTGTTTATTACCAACACATAAAAGGTATTGACTAAGACTTCAGGGGATCCTCAGGAAATTTTTTAAAAAATTACTTTTCAGTGTTTTTTAAGGTGGAGAGGAGATGTGATCAGGAGGAGACTCTTCTTAACCAGTTTAACCAGAAGTAGAATGTCTAATACCCATGTAAAGATTTTTCACACTGATTTAAAATAGCACCACTGTATCTCTGGAACCATGATCAGGGGGCTAACATTTGAGACATAAGAATTCGATAGCAACCCTGGTTTTAAATAATGGTGATTGGATATCTTTATTAAACCTTTAGATATGAGGTTTTTTTTAACTTATCTTATTTTTAAAATTTATTCTTAAATAAATGAACATAAAAGTGTCAACTTTCACTTTTATGAAAAATGTCATCATTCACTTTTATAAGATTTTGAGTTCGAAATTTTCCCAATCACTTGCCTTCCCTCTCTGCAAGATAGCATGCAACCTGATATTGGCTATACATGGACAATTATACTAAACATATTTCCACATTAGTCATTACAAAGAAGAATCATATCCAAAGGGAAAATCATGAGAAAGAAAAAAAAGAAGAGAAAAATAGTATGCTTTGATCTGCATTCAGAGTCCACAGTTCTTTCACTGGAGGTGGACAGCATTTTCCATCGTGAGTCTTTAGGAATTGTCTTAGTTTCTTCCATTGCTGAGAGGAGCCAAGTCTATCAAAGGCGGTCATTGAGCAATATTTCTGTTGCTGTGTACAGTGTTCTCCTGGTTCTGCTCACTTCACTCAGCATTGGTTTATTTAAGTCTTTCCATGTTACTTTTCTGGAATCTGTCTGCTCATAATTTCTTATGGAATAATAGTATTCAATTACATTCATATACCACAACTTGTTCAACCATTTCCCCAATTGATGGATATCTCTTGTGAGGATTTTTTTTAATCCTTGAAAGATACATAAAGAGGGTGGGAAAGTTGGAAAAAAAAGATCTCCACATTGATTACCAACATTTTGCATAGACCAAAGATGTTTATAAATATATGTCTGTTTCAATGAATCTAGTTGCAAATAACATTTTTTTCTGTCAGAGTATCTTGAACATTGACTGAAACTACAGGAAATGAAAGGTAAGTCATGTCTATAAAGATATTCCAGAAATATGCACCTTCTTACATACGCAAATGGATTCTGGGATCCATTTGCAGAATGTGATTTGGTGCAAAAATTCAGATATTTTCATCCTGCAAGATCTTTAGGAAGATATTACCTTAGTAACTGGTGAATTTGTTAATCTTTGTGATAGTTTTTTTTATAAAGAATATAATCTTTAAAGATCCTTACTAAAACACTGAATTGGGAAGGACTCTTGGAAATAACTTAGTTTTGACTATGGATACAGAAATATCTGTGTCAGAAATGGAGTATAAAAATACATTCTATTGTTCTCATTAATAAAAAAAAGTTATAAAAAGCAAAACAAAAAATCATTTCAGTAGGAGCCTATTATATATCTATATCTGTATCTATATCTATATCTTTATCTGTATCTGTATCTACATCTACACCTACACCTACATCTATATCTATCTATATCTATATCTGTATCTGTATATGTATCTGTATCTGTATCTATATATCTACCTACCTACCTATCTATCTATCTTTCTATCTATCTAAATCTTTCCATAAATACTAACACATCTTCTCATTCCTAAAGGGTCTTTCTCAGAACTCTTCTACATAGCACTTCAGTGCAAATAAAAATGAGAGAAAAATGATAAAAACTTCATGTAATCACCACATTTCATAATTGCAGAACTAGAAGACCTAAAGAAAAAAAATGCTGACCATTCCTTTTCACCAGGTTGAAAAATATGTACAATGTTCTAGGTAAAAAGTTGTCTGCTTTTCTTGAAACTCTCTAGAAAAAGAGACTCCAAAGTTTCTTTTATTTTTTACATTCCAGCAATTCCGTGGCTCATTGGCATGCATTCAGCTTGCTGGAAAACCTTCCAATTATAGGACAAAATCTTTCTACTTAGAGCAATGATAAGTAAAGAATGTTCTATGGGATCTTTTATTATATATATATATTTATATATGTGTATACATATAGATGTATATGTATGTGTGTGTATATACACACACATGCACACACACATATATACATGAAAGGCAAAGTGAGATGAAATTTAGAGACTTTGGGAGAAGAAAGTTAAATATTCAAATTTATTTCTTTGAAGATAATGGAATAATTAAAACTCTTACCACTTGCCATGTATCTTATTTGTTGTTTTCAAGATGCTCTTTTAACATCTTTTAAAGTGCATAATTGTGCTGATTTGCTATGCAGTTTTCACGCTGTTCCCTCTTTAGTTCACCAGGCTGCTGTTATTATTGTATGGACCCTGGCAATATGAAAGCTGAAAATTTTGTGAACATTAAGCTTTATTCTTTTTTCCTTTCCCCCCATATTTTCCCCTATTCAAACCAATTTTCTTTTTCATTTCTGAGAATCTCTTGATTAATTTTTCATTCTGAAAAGTTGAAAAATAATGCATCTTAACAAATTAATAAAAATGATATGAATTTGACTAGTCCTTTTCCCCCAAGTTGACAATGATTCAATGAGTCCTGCTAAATAAAATCACTGAGATTGTATACTTTTGTAATTTAATTGCAAGTTATTTCTCCCCTGAGTTTCCTACAAATAACATTACAAGATTGATGGGCAACATTATATACACATGTGTCTATTCACACAAACACAGAAGCACATATGTATTTATATATATGTATATAGGTACACATATATCATAATTTATTATATATATATTACTCAAAGAAAATACACATTCAACATGAACTGTTCAGTCATATGTTCTTTTTATAGTATTTACTTGAAACGAATTTCAAGTGTTAAAGGGATCATGGAACTTCTTATTAAAACCTTTATTCAGTATACTGACTCTCTAATTTTTATTTATCTATCTATAAACATATACTTGCATATAAACCATATATATATTTATCCCCAAGGGCACAATACAACATATGTGTATGTATATAAAACTGTGGATACACATATGCATATTGTATGAATACACAATGCACATTCAACATGTATGCACGTACATATACGTAGTACATCTATATCTCTATTTCTGTATCGATATCTTTCTATTTATGAATTTTAAAGAGGCATTATATTAGATAGATTGCTCACCTCAGAGTGAGAAAGTTTTAACTACCCTAAGACTGTAAGATTCTAATGATTTTCTCTGATTGTTTTTAATGATTCCGGTGATTTTGATGAGCTAATTAATTCCCCATTTTAATGATATACTAGGTGCAAAATACAGAAACATCTCATCATATCCATAGATAGCTAGATAGATAGATCAGAGATGGATTTTTAAAAACTGGACCTGTAATTCCATTGGTATTATATGAGAACTTGGTGAAAAGATCTACCAATGATGATCAGCATCTCCTGTGTCCCTTATAA
The DNA here is from genome assembly GCA_028646575.1 of Pseudocheirus occidentalis. NCBI lineage: Eukaryota > Metazoa > Chordata > Mammalia > Diprotodontia > Pseudocheiridae > Pseudocheirus > Pseudocheirus occidentalis. The sequence goes on from CM053598.1 coordinate 182,608,723, forward strand.
TTCTACAGAATTGGCTAGGATAGTGAAATAACTTACCCAGAGTCATATAGCTAGTATATTTCAAAGGTAGGACTTGAACCTTGACTGCAAGCTTCTGAGGCTGACTTTCTCCTCTCCAGGCCTCTCATAATGACACCTATGTTTTATATATTACATATTTAGCAGAAAACAATCAAGATATCAATTTTATTTTATTTTTAGACTTTTTTCAAGGCAAAAATGGGAAGGAAACAAGACATATATTTCATAAAATGGGATTTCAACAATATTTGGATGTTGACTTTCTATGATATATTCTAGGAAACAATTATTTTTCTTTTCCTGGCCCTCACATAGAATTTTGTTTGCCTATTTTGTTTGCCTACGCTGTTGGGAAAATTGTCTGTCATATTCCCCCTACCTGATTATATCTTCCATGAGAGCAAAGACAATGTGTTTATGCTTATATCTCTCCAAGAGACTAACACAATGCACATTTAATAATGTTTGCCCAAAGCAGATAGCAGAAACTTAATAAATGTTCATAAAATTCAATTAAATTGAAAACTACCCCCATTGTATCTCTTAATTTGATGTGGACTGGTTATACTGGGCCCTTTTTCCCAGAGGTTTGAAGGGAGGCAGGTGGTGGCAGCATAGAGACAATAACAGCATAATGACTAAGTAATCCATGATTATGGATCCTGTTACCCAAAATATTCTACACCCATATGTTTATCTTTATATTACCTACCCATGATTAATTTGTGTATTCAAAGATGCCTGGGCTTAGCTCATCTGAATTGATTCATTTGTAAAAAGCTCCAAGTCTTTTTGTCTACCTCACTATTAAATTGTACAGTCCCTAACAGTCTCAGGAAATCTCAAATGATTCTATAGATGAGATACAGATGACTGTCTGGGTTTTTAATATGGAATTTAACATCCCAGAACCAGATAAAAATGGGGACTCAAATACGTTAGGTAGAAGCACATTTCTCTTTGTATCATTTTACTGTGAGTGAATATTCCACTGGAGGTCTGGATGCTATTAATTAGCCCTGTGGTTAGCTTAGAGATGAGTGCACCTCTGTATGAATTTCTTAAAATTCTGGACCAGACTGGTTGATCATTATTTTAAAGTAAGATGAAATTGATGACTGATGCATATTTTAGAATTTTCAGATACCCATATTATCATTAACACATAAATCACTGATCTAATAGTATTCTGTTCAATGAAACATTTGACAGTGTTGTTTCTTAAGTGTTTTGTTGATAGGAAAATTATCAATTAAATTTGTGTTCATGATTTTCTGGTTGCCTGAAAAAGACTGGTTGAACTGGCTTTGGAAATTATGAAATATATTTCTATATTTCTATATTTATAAATATATTTATGAAATATATATTTTCAAACAAAATCGAGAGATTAGATCAAATATTCCCTGTGGTTAACCTATATAGATTACTTTTTCCTCTTTTTTGTTTGTTTTTAGTTTGCATCATTCATTTCCATGAGATTTTGAGTTACAAATTGTCTCCCCATCTTCCCCCTACCCACCACCCCAAAACAGCAGTCCCGCTATATACCCCCTTCCCCAATATGCTCTCTGCTCTCTCCTATATTCTCCCTCATCACCCTTCTGACTTTCTGGTAGGGCAAGATGGAACCCCCTACCCCAGTACCTGTATATCTTATTTTCCAGTTGCATGTAAATAATGATAATTATACACACACATATTTTTAACATTTGATTTTAGAACTTTAAATTCTAGACTATTTACCTTCCTCCTTAATAACCCACCCCCATTGGAAAAAACAAGCAATTCAACATAGGCTGTACATGTGTAGTTATGCAGAACATCTCCACAATGGACATATTGTGAAAGACTCACTATATTACCCTCATTCCTATTCTGCCCCCCACTTGTTCTGTTCTCTGCTTTGTTCCTTGCTACGATTTTTGGGTCAGGATGTATAGGTCTCCCCTATACCCTTCCTCAACAGGCTTCAGGCATCCCCGACTCCCACTTACTCCAGGAGAAATAGCTGCACAGAAAACTCAGGGCACAGGACTTGCTTCTAGCTACATTTTCTAAGCCTGGCGTGGCTGGAACTCCCTCTGCCTCTGGGTAGCCTGTATTTAAGTCCTTTCTCCAGGGCCCCTTAGGGCCCCTCCCCTGGCCATGCCACAGCGAGCCAATAGTGCATCACCCCGAAGGTGGAGAGATAATCCTGCTTATCACAAACAGGTGCAGCCTTCCCATTCCACCCCCAGGTGATCACGTGCACTCCTGTTAGCTGAGGACTGGTTCAACCCATTATCAACAAGAGACCCAACAGTTCCTGTCCCTTTACAGAACTATGTGCTTCTAACAACCCTACCCCCCAATCTGTCCTCCCCTCTATCCTCCCTCCTCTCATCCCCTTCCTCCCTATTCTTCTATAGGCAAAGATACCCAATTTAGAGTGTATGTCATTCCTTCCCTAAGGCAATGACAGTAAGATTGACCCATTCCCTTTTGCCTTCCTGTTCTTCCCTTCCACTGTAACAGTTATTCTTTGCCTCTTCTATATGAAGGGATTAACCCCATTCTGTCTCTGCCTGTCTCCTCTCATACTATTCCTCTCCCACCTCTCAATCTCACCTTTTACAATTTATCCCATCCTATTCTATTGATCTTGTGCCCTCTATATACACATATATACACACTTACATACATATATGTATATATACATACCTGTATATATACATGTTCCTACACATATACATGCTATGTGTATATTCGTATAAATACATTTATATTCCCTTCATCTATCCTCATACTGAGAAAAGCTTCATATGTTATAATGATCACTTCTCCATGTTGGCATCTAAATAGTTCAACTTTGATAAGTTCCTTATGAATACTTTTCCATGTTCACCTTCTCATGTTTCTTGTATTTAAATGTCACATTTTCCACTTAGTTCTGTTTTTTTTTCATTAATAATGCTTGGAAGTGGGGGCAGAGCCAAGATGGCAGCGTAGAAGCAGCAAGGTCCCACAGCTCCCACACCGCCACCCTAAATACCCATTAAATTATGAGCCCAGATAAAGTCTAGGAGTCTCAGACTCACAAAAATACAGAGAACCCATCTCTCCCTGAAGGCAGCCCAGCAGCAGGGGCTCATTGTGGCAGCCGGAGCGGAGACTGAAACAGCCTGAAGCTGAGACGGTGGCCAGGCCTGGGACGGTGGGAAGGAGCTGGGCTAAGCTGAGCCCAGCAGACACCGCAGCCAGCCTGCAGAGGTTCTACAGCCTCCAGCACCTCCACATCTGCCAAGGCATGAGGATCGGGGAAGGGAGAGGTGCAGCTCGAGCAGCGGAGAAGAGACCTGGCCAGCCCAAAACCTCAGCAGCGGCCGGCCACCAGGAGCCTCTCAAACCACAGCTTGCGTCTACTTCAAAGAAAATCTAAAGCACCTGGCTAAGGGGAGCTTTAAAGCGTCAGAGTGGGTTAGTGAAAGTGAAACTTTAAAAATTAATTTGGGAGTGGTAAAAGCAGTTTGGCCATTCTGTCCCCAGGGCAAGGAAGCAGTAGGGGGAAAGGAACTGCTGGATCCACCAGCGGCCCCCACCAGGCTGATTCAGAGCCCCTGGCCTGAGGACTCCACAGGGGAGCTGAATCGATTGATCAGGGCCAAGTGCTCTTTCATTCAGTGGCCTGGATCTGGATCGTGGTCTTGGGTGGTGTTCCTGGGGTGCACTTTCAGCAAGCCAAAGCTTGGGGGACTTGCAACACCCCCCTAAAAGCTCCGGCAGTTGGGAAAACCCCAGCAATTTGGAACAGAGCTTCCCCCCTGCCCCCAGAAGCAGAGTTTCACAGACCTAAAAAAAACCCAACCAATTATTTGACTGGCCAACATGAGGAAAAGGGGGCAAAATAAAAATACCCATAAAACTCTAGAATCCTTTTTTGTGGATAAAAATGGTCAAAGCATGGAACAGGAAGGAGAGAGCCCAGAACTCAGAACTCCCACACCAAATGTTTCCAAGACAATTGAAGAATGCCTAGAAGCTATACATCAAATGAAAAAGGACTTTGAAAACCAAATAAGAGAAGTGGAGGAAAAATTGGGAAGAGAAATGATAATGATTGGAGAAAATCATGAAAAGAGAGTCAACAACCTGACTGAAGAAAACAACACTTTAAAGAATAGATTAACTCAAATGGTCAAAGACGCCCAGAAAGCCAATGAGGAGAAGAATGCCTTAAAAAGTTGAATTTCCCAGATGGAAAAAGAATCTCAA
>CM053598.1:182613497-182631941 GCA_028646575.1 Pseudocheirus occidentalis
TATCATATCATATCATATCATATCATATCATATTATATCATATCATGTCATATATGATATAATATAACATAATATAACATAATATAGCATAATATAATATAACATAATATAATTTTATATGATATGATATGGTATAGTATGGTATGGTATGGTATGATATGATATGATATATATGTGTATGTGTGTATTATATATATATGTATATATATATGTATATATAATCAGATTATTATGTGATTAAACCCAAGTCTTAATGGAACTTATAGTCTTACTGGGGAGATGCTGCTGCTTCTGATTTCTAGCATTTGTATAGCATTTTAAGGTTTACAGAGCACTTTACAAATGTTATCTCATTTTATCTTTACAACAATCCTGGGAAAGAGATGCTATGATTATTCTCATTTCATAGATGAGGAAACTGAGACAGACAAAAGTTAAGTGACTTGCTCAGGGTCACACAACTATAAGTATATGAGGCCAGATCTATTATTATGTTTTCTTGACTCTAGGTTCAGTGTTCTGTCCATTGTGCCACAGTTAAGGCAGCATACAAGAAATAATTATAGGGCAATACATGGTGGCATAAAATAAGTGCCAAAAAGCATGGCAAAAATGGTTAAATTCTACAGCACATCCAAGGTCAGAGAAATCAGCATAGATAGGACATCAAGGAAGACTTTTGGGGGTAGTTTGGACTTAAGCCACTGTAATGGTAATGGAATTTGGAGATGCCTCTGAATTGACTTGGCTTTTGGGTTGAGTGTTAAGACCCAGAGCTTGTGAATCCCACTTGTGGGATGGACTTGTTGATGTGAAGAGAGAGGGCTGAACAGGGAGGAGTCATGAATGGAAAGGAAGGCTCAAGCACAGAGAAGGCCAGAAGAAGAAGGATTTTTAGGGAGAGTAGTATCCAGTGTTGTTGAGCTGGAGTTTCTGAGAGAGACTGCTAAGAGCCCATTGGAGCTGCCCAGGACTTTTGAGGACTGCCACCTGGAGCTGCTGAGAACTGAGGAGGCATGGCTGTGATGCTGGTATTCTGTCTTTCTGTTTTGATGTTGTTTTTCAAGATTCACCTAATGGTGGACAGTGCTACTGTTGTAGAGGTCCTGGAACCTGGATGCTGGTGTAGAAGCCCTAAAGAAGGACTTTCTTGTTGTATGTTAACAGAAATCCTAGAAGAGGGCCTTGCTGATACTTTCAGGGGTTCTGTTACTGTTCTACAGGCAGAGTGTGACTTGATGAGGACACTGGCTATGGCTTTGTTGAGCCTTGTCTCCCCAGGAACTGAGATTGCTGAGGGCTTGCCTGGAGTGAAGATGAAAGAGGGGCCTTTCCTTGGCCTTTCTATGCTGAGACTTTATCTTGACCTTGTTATGGCTTAAGGGTGGATGGCCTTTTGTGCTCTCCTGCTCCCTTTTGAGAAAGTGCTTGGTGTTTATGAATGGTATTGTAATTACTTTGAGTCCAGCGATGGGAAACCTTGGACCTTTTTGTGATGATTGAGAATTCTATCTCCATTTGAGAAGAGACTTAAATGAATGTACCCTCTAGGGGTGGAGTAGTCTGATCTCCATTTGAGAAGAGACTTTGACTGACCTGGATTGAATTGAGAACTTACTTGTGAAATGTATGAGTTATACTGTATTTTGACTTTCTCTGTTTTGTGACTGTTTGCTGAATAAATGGGGTTTGCTATGCTGGTAATCTGAACCTTGGAAGTTGCCTTTGCTTGGTATTACAGCTACTCATAATAAATGGGTATATTTTGAAGGAATGGAAAAGAGACCAGGTAGAAGAGAGATTAAAACAACAACAACAAAAGAATGCTAGCAGAATGGGAAATTAAGTGTAGCCCTAGAGAAGAATGTTATACTGGGAAGACCACTAAGAACTGGACAAAGAGGAAAGGTCAGAGATAGTAGAGGGTTGGAATAAAAGCAGGTAAGGAGTAGAGATCAAGTTTAAGTGTCTAGACACCTAAGCATCTGTGTCTTTTTTATTTAATTTTTTTTCAGAGGGGGAAGGGCAAGGCAATTGGAATTAAGTGACTTGACCAAGGTCACACAGCTAGTTTAATGTCAAGTATCTGAGGCTGCGTTTGAACTCAGATCCTCCTGACTCCAGAGCTGGTACTCCTTTTACTATGCCACCTAGCTGCCCCTTTTAATTTTTTTTTTTAGCATCTGTGCCCTTGATCCTGTCTTGTTCACAGTTTTATCAGTAACCTGGATTGTACCATAACACACACATCAAATTTAAACATGACACAGAGCTGGGAGGGATAGACAATACCTTCAATGATAGAATTGGGATTAAGAAATATCCCAACAGGCTGAAAAAAGAAGATGAATATAATGGGATGGAAGCGTAACAGGAATAAATGTAAAGTCTTATACTTGAGTTTAAAAGAAAAGAATAAGTTGAACAAGTTCAAGATGAAGAACTTATGGCTTAGCTCTTAACAATTCATGTGATTTGAAGATTTTAGTTGCCTTCCAACACAATATAAATCAATGATGAATTGTGGCTACTAAAAAAGTGATAAATTTAGTGCAAGTTGTGTGTGTGTGTGTGTGTGTCTGTGTGTGTGTGTGTGTGTGTGTCTGTGTCTGTGTCTGTGTTTATGTAGTAGGGGATTTCCCGGGACACATAAAAAGTTCTGCAGCTGTGACAGTAACAGAACTGTCTTACTCCTAAGACTACAGAAAACAGGTTGTCAATTGTTTTATCAGAAGGGGAGTATAATCTGTCTTTTGGGTGGCACTGTTCTTGAACATAAGTCATTTGGGTTCCATAGCATCTGTCTCCACCAATATTTGCAGGTCTTGCTGGGGCAAGTTGATAGTCTGCCTAAAGACTGCAGTATTCCTACTGTTCACCAGTAGTCATTAAATTTTCAAATTCCTAAATTGCTTCTCCTTGCCCCATTTTAATGCAGTTATTTGTGAATTGTGTTTTTTGGCCTTGAATCAGCACTTTTTAAAAGCAATATGATGAGAGCATCTTGTTGGCACAATGGATAGAATGTTGGGTTAGAAATCAAGAACACTTGGGTTCCCATCCAGCCTCAGACACTTACTATCTGTGTGACCCTGGGGAAGTCACTTAACCCTGTTTACTTCAGTTTCTTCATCTGTAAAATGAGTTGGAGATGGAAATGGCAAACCACTCCAGTATCTTTGCCAAGAAAAATAAAATGGGGGTAACAAAGACTTGGACATGACTGAATTGACTGAACAATGACAACAGCAACAACAACACAACAATGACAACAGCAAATATGATAATGCATTCCAAATTATGAAAGAAATTCTATAAGATTCCACCCCTTTCCAAATCTGAAAATTTGTTAGGATTCTGGATCACTCAGATCACTCATGTCCCATTAAAACTAGTGACCATCTTTAATATCCGTTGAGAATGAGAAAAAAATCACACTTATAGTTTGGAAGATACCTTTAAGGGCTGTCTAGTCTAACCCTGCCATTTCATGGTAAAAGCTTAGAGAAATTAAGTGATTACTTCAAGATCACACAGGACACAGGATTCTAACAGAAATCCTTTGAGTCCCAAGTTCTTGACACTGCACCATGCTTCCAAATCCATTCATCACCTGCATGTTATAGAAGGATTAAAGGCAGAGATTACACATGTGGGGCCCCTACTTCTCCCAGACAAAGCTTGGGAAATAGAGAAAATGCTTACACTCTCCATCTCAGTCTCCAGTGAGAGTTTCTCAAGTTATCAGTTTAGTCTCATTCCAATCTGATCCCTTCTATAATGCTGTTCCAAATCCTAGGGTAGTGACTCAGGCCATGATGCTCCTAAAGGAGTTCAGTCTACTGCTGCTTTGCATCATTTTGGATAGGGTGCTTTGGTGCTCCCTGCCACATATCTTCCTTTTGGTTCAGTACCTGAACTGAATGGTAGTGCACATAGCTGTTCTTAATGAGTACAGTCAGTAAAAGCAAAGGAGGGAAGGGCCTGTCTGCAAAATCACTTGCAGATCTTGTCCAGTGTCTGGACCCATTGCATAGACCCCTTTCTGCTCTCATGTGCTCACACAAATCCACTTGATTTTTTGGAGGGGGGAAGGCAGGGCAGAAGGGATAAGGGACTTGCCCAATGTCACATGGATAATAAATGTTAAGTGTCTGAAGCTGAATTTGAACTCAAGTCCTCCTGACTCCAGGGCATATGCTCCATTCACTGCCCCACCTAACCACCCCAGTAACCCCACTTTTAATACTCATGCAGTTTCCCTCAAGAAATTCCAAAAAAGTACCCTCTGATTCCCATAAAAATTAACTGTACTTTTTAGTATGCCTACAAATCCAATAATCCACAAACCACAATGGTTAGGATTTATATAAAACTTGAAGGTTTGCAAAATACTTTACATATTTGATCACATTTGATTATCTTTTTTTACCCCATACATAAAATTTTATTTATTTATTTTAAATTTGATATTTATTTTTAGTTTACAACATTCATTTCTACAAGGTTTTGAGTTATAAATTTTCTCCCTGTCTTTCCCCAACCCCAGAACAGCAATCTCATTGAATACCCCTTCCCCCAATCTGCTCTCTCCTATATCTTCCCCCATTCCCACTCCAGCTTTCCAGTAGGGAAAGATTGATCTCCATATCCCAGTGCCTATATATCTTACTTCCCAGTTCATGTAAAATAATAATAATAATAATAATAGTAATAATAATAATATTAAATTTTTTTAAACATTAAATTTTAAAGCTTCGTATTCCAGATTGTTTCCCTTCTTCCCTCATTACCCACCATTACCAGGAAGAAAAGCAATTCTATATAGATTACACAAAACACTTCCATAATGCATATATTGTGAAAGACTGACTATATTTCCCTCTATCATATCCTGCCCCCCACTTGTTCAGTTTGCTACTTTGACCCTATCCCTTTTTCAAAAGTGTGTGTTTTGAACTAGCCTGCTCATGAATTTGCCCTATTCATCCCTATTCTTGTCCCCTTCCCTTCTACTTTCCTGTAGAGTAAGATACTTAATTGAGTGTATATGTTATTTGCTCCTTAAGCCAAATTCAATGACAGTATGGTTGACCCATTCCCTTTTGTCTTCCTGTTCTTCCCCTCCAATGTAACAGTTTTCCCTTGCCTCTTTTATATGAGATAATTTACCCTATTCTATCTCTCCCTTTCTCTTTCTCCCAATATATTCCTTTCTCACCTCTTAATTTTATTTTTTAAATATCTTCCCTTCTTATTCAATTGATCCTGTGCCCACTGTCTATGTATGCCTGTACAAATATATACACATACTCATATAGATATTCATGCACACATATACCCTCCTATGAATATATATGCATTTATATTCCCTTCACCTATCCTCATACTGAGAAAAATTTTATAAGTTACAATTATTGTTTTTCCATGTAGGCATGTAAATAGTTCAACTTGGAGAAATTCCTTTTGATTTCTTTTTCCTGGTTACCTTCTCATGCTCATCTTGCTTCTTGTATTTGAATGTCAAATTTTCTATTCAACTCTGTTTTTTTTTTTACCAAGAATGCTTGAAAGTCCTCTATTTCATTGAATGTTCATATTTTCCCCTGAAACATTATACTCAGTTTTGCTGGGTAGGTGATTCTTGGTTTTAATCCCAGTTCCTTTGACCTCCAGAATATCATATTCCAAGCCCTTCAATCCCTCAGTGTAGAAGCTGCCAGATCCTGTGTTATCCTGATTGTATTTCCACAATATTGAAATTGTTTCTTCTTGAGTGCTTGTAATATTTTCTCCTTGGCCTGGGAACTTTGGAACCTGGCTATAATATTCCTAGGAGTTTTCTTTTTCAGATCTTTCTCAAGAGGCAATTGATGAATTATTTCTATTTCTATTTTGCCCTCTGGTTCTAGAATGTCAGGGCAATTTTCCAACAATTCTGAGAAGTTGACTGCTGCTACCTTCTCCATTTTACACATGAGGAAACTGAGGCTGAGAGACTCTAAGTGATTTGTCCAGAGGCACAAAGCTTATATGAGGCAACTAGGTGGCCTATGAATAGAATGTCCAAAGTCAGGAAGTTGTTGTTAATCTAATCAGTTGTGTCTGACTCTTTGTGACCTCATGGACCAAATCTCCATGGGATTTTGTTGGCAAAAATACTGGAATGGTTGGCCATTTCCTTCTCCAGTGGATCCAGTGGATTTTTTATTTTTGTCAGGTTATCAGAAATAAGTAATTTTCCCAGGATCACACATCTAGGACGTATCTGATGCTGTATTTAAACTCAGATATTCCTGACTACAGGGCCAGTGCTTTATCCGTAAGCTGCCTTTGTGAAATCAGGAAGACCTGAGTTCAAATCCAGCCTTAGATACTTTCTAGATGCGTAACCTTGGTCAAGTAACTTGCCCTCTGTTTGCCTTAACCCTCTGAAGAAGGAAATGGAAAACGACTCCAGTATTTTTGCCAAAACCCAATGGACAGCATTGACAGGCTATGGTCCATAGAGTCTTGAAGAATTAGACATAACTGAACAAAAACAATAAAAGCAGTAAGTATTTGAGGCAGAATTTGAACTCTTGGAATCAGCAACTTCAGAGAGAACAAGATGGGTTTTTATAGGGTAAAGATCCAATTACGTAATAGAAATTTACATAGAATATAGAAATATAATTAATATTAAAAAGGCAGGAGGAGTTTGTTAAGGGATTAGGTAATGGTTTGATGGTTAAACATTCTGGTAGTGCTGCCCTCCCACTGGCTAAATACTGTGGTCCTGTCTGGTCAAGATAGATAGTTAGGTATTAGGGTTCTGTCTTGGGCTAGATGGATGATGCGATTGTGATTACATACAAGAATACACCTGTTTCTGTGGGAATGGATCTGGGGCCAGTGACTAGATAGAGGCAATAACTGAGTTCCCATCTCATGGATGCACTTGCTATTTCTGTGGGAACTAAGAGTTCAGGGACACACCTGTTGTTCCAGGGAGCAGTGAGGCACATATGAAGGAATTAGGGCATTGGCAGGAGGGGTAGGTAGGTACAGTGGACCAGCAGTGGGGCTGGGCCTAAAATGAAGTTAGAATATTGGGGCTGTGGGCAGCTTTATTAGGATTCCATCATAACTACCTTATGGATACAACCTCCCACTTCATTAATAGAAGCCTAATCTCTAAAATGAACATAGTACTATAATAATCTTGCAGTAATCTGCACTGATCAGATCACATACAGAAGAGTATTCACTTTCTATTTCAGCAAACATTCAATAAGGTCCTGTATGTTCAAGGCACTTCACTAAAACCTGGGAATATATAGGAAAAAATAATCCCTGCCCTCATGGAGCTTACATTCTACCTGGAGAGAGACAGCTATTCTAGATTCCACATTTTAAGCAGGACATTTATGATTTAACGAAGTAGGTCTCATGATAAGGATGGTCTAGCTTGCAATAGGATTTTGTGCCATAGGAGGATGATTTGAGAGAACACTTGGTAGAAGAGAAGATGAGAAGAAATTATGCCTATCTTCAAATATTGGGATATGGTAGTTCTATGTCTGTTTTGTGTAACTTAAGAGGACAAAACTCAGATGAACAGGTGAAAGCTATAGAGAGGCATATTTCAGCTCAGTACAAGAAAGAGAAGCTGATGGAACTGTTTAAGACCAGTGGACTGTAAGGTGAGGTGGCAATTTTCCCATCATTGAAGGTATTCACGTTAAAGTTGGTTGACCACATGTGAGGATTTTTATAGTGGGAATTTCTGTACCAGATAGAGGTCAGATTAGATGGCACCTACTCCCTTTCTGTAGAGTAAAATCTTAGAGTTCCTAAGAGTTTAAGAAGAGCTTCTTCTTTCATCTATTTGATTCCCAATAAATCATTTTGCTACCAATACAAGTGTGGTTGGGTACCCCATACGATATATCAGTGTCACTTTTACACTTTGCCAGCTCTTGTCTGCCTGCCCTACTTTTATATACCATTGACGCACAGATTTGGGAACCTTCCTGAATGAGACTATTCAACTAAGTTTGGAAAATCCAAAGAAGCAAAATAAAATATTGTCCTCTGTCCCAGGCATTGGAGTATATGCCTTTCTCCTCCTATGCTCTGGCGCTCTGCCATAGAAAATCTCTTAGCCCTTATTCAGATGGCAAGGGCTGAGGAAGTGGAGGGGGAGTGTGAAAATTCTTCTTTGCATACCATTTAGGCCATTGACTACCTAATGGGACATGTAATGTGATGAAATTGCCACCTGGTGGTTGAGATATGGGACAATTCCCAAGGGTATAATTATATAGACTGCTATTTAATATTTTAACTGTACCTGCTCCAAAGGCATGTGTCTGAAGTTAGTTAATATTGTGACAAGTTGTAGATTGCAGGTGAGTTTTTTAAATCATTCTTAGAAAAGGAAAACGCATAATTGACTAAATTGGCGGGGGAGGGGGGGTTGAAGTGTCAAAACTGTTCCCTTTAGATCCATAATTAGCCATACATATCAGCTCTTGACAAAGGCTTAAAGTCGCCATAGGGCTATAATTGAAGGACAATGGAAAACAAAAAAACTGAGCTTCAGGAAGTATCCAGAAAAGTTACAGGTATCAGTTCTAGACCCAACCTCATTTAGACTCCTTAGCTAAGAAATGTAGAGGAGCACAAAAATGAAAGTCAATGGTATAAAAAAATGAATGTTTCCAGTTGAAAAAGATTTTAGAGGTGAATTAGTTCAATATCTCCTCCCAATGCAATAATCATTTCAGCATTATCCATGATCACTAAGAAGTCTCTTCAGAAATACACCTAGCAATGGAGAGTTCAGTGACTAATATGATTGCCCATGTCATAGAACCTGGAATAATGAAGATCTCAGATTTCAAAAGCATGCATTCATCAGAGAACTAATATTTGCCATATGAGGACACCATATACAAAACAAAGACATTAAGGGATCCTATTGCCTAGGATTTGTGTTATAGTTTACCAGACAGTGAGAACATCTTAGTGTAGGGAAAGCACCATCATTTGGATTATCTTAAAGCAAACCGAATGACATTGAATGTGCTCTTGGGAAATTATAATTTAAACTGTTCAAAAGTGAAATGAGCTGTCTCGTTGACTAGTGAGTTCCTTGTCATTGGTGGGAGTATTCAAGCAGAGGTTAGGCGACTTCTTGCTCAAGATTCTGGAAAGATATTTCTTATATTGAATAGGAGATTGGATTAGCAGTTTTCAGACAAATCTTTCATCTCCAACATTTTATGGTGTTTCTCAAGCATGCCCTCATCTACCTGGATGAGGTAACCTAATGAGGATTTTCTGTTTTTAGATGATTCCATGAACTCTGCTCCCTTACGGACTGCCACCCTCCAACTCTACCCTTCACAATTGATTCTAAAATCTGAATTCTGAGGAAATAATCATCTGTCAGCAGTTCTTTTAAGGCTTTCTGCAGATTTGAGAGCCACTTTTCTCCTTAAGTGTTCTCTTTTCTGTTCAGAGAATGAAAGCAGTGAAGAGAGGACTGGAGGCTGGTTAGCATGCATTGTGGATAGACAAATCAATCAGTCTTGCGCCCGGTGTCTTAATCAGAGGCATGTGGTTCATTGCAGTGGTTAAGTGCGACCTCTCTGACAATGGCATCTCCTGTATAAAGCCACTATCGATTGCTGCTCTTCCCTACTCCTCTGAGGAGAGTTTCCGGCTTCATTGACAGTGTCAAGAAAAGGGCAGGGAGAGAGCTGTTCTGTCAAAGCCACTTGGGATTTGGATCAAGGGTCTAATTTCTTAGGCAGGAGGCATAATGGTACTTCATAAAGATTTCTTGGGAGGTTGAAAGTATGGGAAATGGGGAGGGGGACAATGAGTGAAAAGATGCTAGTCAGAAAGGGAAAGTATAAAGCTAACTAAACTGATTACATAGATCAAAAGAGCACAATTCACATTATGGTGTTGCAATGGCTTAAATTAATCAAGCAATAACTTTTTGTTAAATACCTATTATATGTTAGGCACTGGGGATACAAGGAAAACATTTAAACAGTTCATGTCTTTAAAGACCTTACATTTTTATGGGGAGACATATATATATATATATATATATATATATATATATATATAAGCACAAACTAAACTTATATAAAATAAATGCAAGGCAATTGAGGAGGAAATAGCAGCAGCAGGGACAATCAAGGAAGGCTTCTTGTAGAAAATAGTGTTTGAGCTAAGTTTTGAAGTTGTGAAATTTTGTAAGTTTGAGAGAGAATTTTTGGGTAATTAATAATTTTATTAATAACGCTAGCACGTTATTACTAAAAGAAGTCAATGGCACTCTCAAATGCCAAAGACACCTTATGGTGTTCGGCTCACAGTTCGTATGCCTTTGGGAGAGTGGGTGTTCCTGAGGGTGGCAATCAACTCTGATTGGTTAACAATTAATGAGAGAATGAATATTAGAATGAGACATGGGCTCATTTTAATGAGGGCCTTGGAGGTAAGTGACTTAGATTACCCAAGTCTTAATTTCCATATCACCTGTCTGACAAATGAGAGAATCCACATTTTCCCAGATCTGAGTAAATACAGTGAGTAGGAATCAATCCATTCACCTAAACTTAGAATTTCTTTTACTATCTTTGATTGGATCGTAGCCTGAGCAAGTCTTTACCTAAGATTTTTCACACGTAGGAAAAACCTTGTTCCTAATTCAATAATTCAATATTAAATACAAGAGATAAATTATAGTGTGAGAAATTATAATAATTTCTCTCAAAGTCTTGAAGGTGAGTGTGAGGAAGTATAATGCCCATGCAATACCCAAAGCAACCACTTTGTGTGTGTATTTCCAGGGTAGATTCACCAAATATAATAAACTCTCTCCCTCAAAGGCAAACCCAAAATATTTATTTGGGGCATTATCAGAATACCAAGAGATAAGATTTAACAGGGTA
This sequence comes from Pseudocheirus occidentalis, assembly GCA_028646575.1. Lineage (NCBI taxonomy): Eukaryota > Metazoa > Chordata > Mammalia > Diprotodontia > Pseudocheiridae > Pseudocheirus > Pseudocheirus occidentalis. The sequence goes on from CM053598.1 coordinate 182,624,456, forward strand.
CTTATCACTAATCCAGGGGACATCTTAATCCTTCTTTCTGTTAGGCCTCCCTGCAAACAAGCTCCCTTGGCAAAATCCCTCCCTCGGCTCACTCATGCTTACTTCTCTCTCTCTTCTTTATGCTCTCTACTCTCTTTCCTCCTTTGGCAAGCTCTTCCCACACTCAGTCTCCATGTGACCTAGGCTCCATGTGATTCAGGTTCCATGTGTTAGGTCTATTAATGGGCAGGGAAGGTTTTCCTATTCTATTAGCATTACAGCAGGAAGTTTATTTCAGGAATGGAGGAAAGACAAAGGCACAGAGACAGGTGATAGTGCTTGTAAGGACAGTAAGGAACATAGTTTAAGCAAACTTTAAAGTACATGAAGAGGAGGAGTAAGACATGATAAGGTTGGAAAGGTATGTTGGGCCAGGTTATAGAGAATTTTAAAAGGCAAACAGAGGAGCAAAATAGAACATGCTTATAGCCAGGATTCAGCTTCACGAACATGTGTAAGGTTTATGTCAGGAGAATATTTCAGGAAGAAATACAAATCCAAGAATCAGGCATATTTTTTTAAATATCCTCCCCAAATACAAATAATAGATTTGAATAGATTTGACAGAAGCACTTTGATATAGGAAGATTATTGAATTGGAAATCAGAAAATCTGAATTCTCATCTTAGCCTTGACAATGACAAATTATGGGATTTTAAGAAAGTTACTTATGTTCAATTCCTTTGTTTCCCAAATGAGGCCTTTTCATTAGAAGACCTAAAAAGTCTTGTCCAAGTTTAAAAAAGTATTAATCCAATATTCTGATATATCCGTCTATATTTCTGAGTTTATTAACTTATTAATATATATATATATATGTGTCAATTTTTGGCTATATGTAATTTCCACATGTTGCTCCTAGATCTACTTTCTAAGGAAATCGGACCAAGGGTGATCAATTTTCTGTGTAACAGTCTTTTTTCATGACAAGTTGTAATAGTAAAGGAATTTGAAGATCTTCCCTGCCCCTTAATAAACCCAAGTGAATTTGAGGACCTTCCCTGATTTATAAATATATTCTTCCCCCTAACAGTTTGAATGTGGTCACATGGAATCTGTGGTGGGAGGAGTTTGCTGAAGGGTGGGGCAGAGCCCACAGAAGAAGTTTGCTTAGGGGAGGCTTCTTTTTCAAGAAGGCCCACACCTTGTTACTTTGTAATTAAGCAGTGGGTCAGGAGGGTTGTGATGTTCTCTGACTCAGGACAAGGCTGTATATACTCCCTGAGGTGAGGTTTTGGTTTGAGGCTCACTTATGGGAAGAATTGTGTGATTTGGCCAGATGAGACTCTAGGCAGCCCTTGAGCCCCCCAGCATGTTGGTGCTTCTCTTTCTGTTAACTAACACTGTATGTATGTGATGATCAGACAGCTAGAAGCCCTGTCTGTTGGTGAATTGTGTTATTTTCTCTGTATTTTTTTTGTCTCCTTGTAACTTCTGTATTTTCTCTGAAGTTCAGGGTGCTGACTTTTTCCCCTGAACTAGGTAAATGATATGTTTGATGCAAGTAAGATTGTTAACCCTTTTTGAGTTGCTTTCTTTTAGAAAAGCAGATTAAAGAACCTGTGCTAGCAGCCATCCTGGGTATGCCACAGTGCTTGCTTCTACATGAGTTAAGTATTATAGGAAATAAAGAGTTACATTTTAGTGTAAGAAGACAATACATAAAAGACATTTGAAAAGAGTAGATGGGAATAAAGGTACTCATTGATGTGGCATGGTAACGACAAAGGCATAGCACAATTCATGGCATGTATTAAGTGCTTAATAAGTACTTGGGGGAAAAAAAAGAAAAGCCCTATGGAGCTGAATCAAGAATATATCCTGGAGAGACATGAAGACACCTTTGAGCTGGTCCTCTTCCTTAAGTTGGAGACTCTGGAAGGAATTAACCAATTAGAAGGTGAGACCTCAGGGATGGGAGGCTATTTCCAAAGTAATCCAGAGGTGGAGTGAATTTCCAGGGGGAAGAGATTTCTATAATATGATAGAGAAAGTTCTATGAAGATAAATCAGTAAGGCAGAATGGAGAGGAATGAATACAGAAGCAACTATACTCCCTTCTCATCTCTAAGTTTTGAACTCTTCCATAAAGCTTTTCTTGATCTACTCACTTGAAAGTAATCTCTTCCCTCTTAAATTTTTCCTAGGGTATTTGATCTGATTCTCCTTTACTCAGATGATATTCTACTTTATATATTACATTTTTATAGACATTAAGTGTTTTATAAAACTGTTTATAAACTACTTGAAGGCAACTACTTTGTCATTTTCACCTTTTTATCCCAAACACTTAATACAGTGCCTCCATTATAATGGTAGGCATTTAATAAATGCTTGTTATGTTCATCAGCTGAATTAATCCATGAGCTTTGTAATATTTCCTTTGCTGTAGCTATTCACACAGATAAGCTAAAATAAAAGACTAATACCTAGCACAATGGAGACATGAACCATCATGGGCAGATGAGGAGGGTAAGACTAAAACCAGCTACTTAATGAAAATGATCAACTTTAATTATTCATATACATATACAGCACAGTCTTGATTTTCTGAGATTAGCAGGAGGCTGAATAATTGAACATAATCAAGCACATATTTAAGTGGGGGAAGTAACTTTAGAGGCTGTGGGAGACCCAAACCAATTTTCTAATATAAATGAGCAGATAATCAAAGTACCTTGATACATGAAATGAAATGATTGTGAGACTCTGGAAGGAATTGAACTTTTGATGATCCCTCCATTTGACAGTTCTTAAGAAAATTGAAGGTGGGTACAGCATTTGTTGTGCAGTGTGTGGATAAAAGAAACATTAACTCTAGTGTGGTATGAAGTAGTTTCATGCTGGTAGAAGAAAGTTTGGAGAGCCTATATCAACATACCCTTTATTCTAAGACACAGTCTAAGATTCTTAGAAAAGCAAAAATTCAACCTTTAGAGCTCCATTTCTTTATTCTTTTGATTAATAATTTGTAGTTCATGAAATAAATCTTCTTTTTCCTATTTTGCTCTGATCTAACGATAGAGAAACCTTTAGTCAGTTGCGTAATTACATTATTCAAGACACTTAGGTAATTCACAGTAGGCAAAAAATCCTCAGATAATAATTCCTCATTGTGGTGTTTTGTAAAATTGTTTAAAAAGAAAAAAAGCTTCTAAAATGGATATATCTCATGCTATTCAACAGATATATTCCTGAAAAGTATGCAAATCAAAATTGTGTCTATAGAATTCATATTTTCCCATTAAATTCACAATTTTAGAGATGCATTCCCATAGAAAATGCTGCTTCCCTCCCTCCTAGGACATTATTAAAAAGACAATCCTTAAGAATCTAGCACACCTTTTAAAAATTACATAAGTAATATGAAAAAAGTAGAGCCTACAACAAAATATTAGCACTAATTTTAAATAAATCATGTATTATAATGTAAATCCAGTACCTCCAGACCAGAAATAAATTATTCCCATTGAGTAAATAGTAGAAAAAAATCCTCATCTCCATAGGGGATCATTTTGTCAATTAAAAATTATCTTAAATATACTGATTTGACTGAATTTTCTTTTGATAACTATCTTTGTCAGGCATATTAAATACAAATAGTGAGTTAGATAATAATAACATGGATAAAACAGAAAATTCTTAAGGATTGGGTTTGTTTCTTTTTTGTCTTTGAATCCCTAGAAGCTAACACAGTTTCTGGCTGATAGAAGGCAACCAATAAATAAACAATTGCCATATTGAACTCAAGAAAGTGATGGAGAAAATGTTAATAATACAGATGAAACTGTTGCTCTGCTTGATTTATTTGAGGAGGGGGGGTGAGTTCAATGACTAAACTTTATCAGCACACACCTTGTATCTAGACATTAATTGCCCCAAACTACCCAAGCAAGTGCCAAATGCCCATTGTATGTCTGAAGAGGATGGAATGACTGGGCATCTTCCAGAGTCATTATATGATTCATGACCCCAAAACTGAATATTCTGTTCTTAGAAACTTTTTTCCAAAACAACAGCAACAACAACAATAAAGATGAAGTTTACTTGAGCTCACTTAATGTTTTCCAAAATTTATGTATGCATGGTAGTATTTGGTCAATATTTAAGAAAGTACTCTTACCATTTCTTCTATACCTTTGTAGAAACAATATTCTTTACAGTACTAGAACTTGGTTAAATACTAATGCAGCTAGGCTGCTGGATCGTGTTCAAGATACAACTTTTTCTCTAGTCAATTTTCTCTTAATATGCATGCCTATTAGACTTTGCCCTGAATTACATGTGTTCAATAATCTCCATTCATTGCATGGGAGTCTTAATACTTGCTAAGTGCAATATGTGTTTATGTTAAAAATTTCCATTGTTAATTTACGAATGAGATTCATAGTTCTATGATTTCAATTGTTTTAGAAACTATTATTGAAGGGGAAAAACTCTTTTAAAAAATTCAGATAAAATAATTGAAAATTTTGATCTCTCTGTCTCTCATATAAGATGATGTCTTCAACTGAAACAGAGGGGCACGGGTTCCAGGAGAACCATGAGGAAGGATTAAAAAATGTGGAACAGTCATTGTGGCAAGTGGGATAATGAAATCAAGTAGGATTGGGTAAAAGAATTGGCTTGCCACAGTAAGGGCTCAGTTCTGTTTAATTAACATTAAAATGTAGTGGAAAAAGTAAGTAGAGTTTCATGTTTTTCTTCAGTTCCTTTCAAAAGCACATGAATAAGAGTAAAGAAGGTATATTGTAATAATAATGCAAGACAGGGGTTTAGTCATATATGATCAGCAAAAGTATGAGGGGCAAAGGATTTGAGTGCAGAGGATAGACAGAATGGGAGTGAGTCATCAAGTAATTGAGACAGGAAAAGGAGACAAGTGTAGCCAATAAAATGAGATGGCCTGGGTAAGAAGTGAGGGGTGGAGGGATTAGAGGTTAAAGAACATAGGTAAATGCCATAAGGCATGGGGAAAGATGGAATGACAATAGGGTAAAGTCAGATAAATGGATTTCAGAGCTTGCAGACATATGACTAGAATACTTGTAGGCAATGGCAATATTAAGGTTATCACCATTTCTGTGTGTAGCTCAGGTAGAGTAGAGGAATAGGTCATGGTTCTAAGTAGGTTGAGTTACTGAGACGTTTAAGTAACTGAAGGGTCAAAATACGTATATAGAAATTCCCTCATATGTGGGCAGAATATTGAGGTAGGCACTAAACGTGTTGTGGAAAGAAGGAGGATGTCTTACAGATTAACAGATAATGGCAACAGGATCTGACTTCTATGATCATTTAGATGACATAAATCTCAAAGGAATGGAAGTCCCCAAGTCATAAGCCTAGGGACAGTCAGGAAGTGGCAGTGAGGAGAAAGGAATATTCTGACTCATGTACCTTGATCAGAAGGTATCAGAGGGTATAAAAAAAGTAGCTAGTACTAGAAAGGATGTTGAATGGTCAAGAGGAAACCAGATCTCAGTGAAGGCCAAAAGATAAAGGGTATTGGAAATGAAAAGGCTTGAGATGAAAGAAAATGTGCTAATTATGGATCAGGCATTTCAGAAAACTCAGTGGACGGGGCAGATACATCTGAAGCATGATATTGCCAGGATAGGGTCAAGGGAGATGGAATTAATGGAGTAGGAAGTAGGAGAGGGGAAACAGGATTTTTCTATGAGCAGCCAGGGATACAAAATCACTGGGATTGAGAGAGGATAAGGGGTGTGATGACCATTGAAGGTTGAATCCAGTATGGGGACCAGTGGTTAGAGGGGAGTTTGTTGAAGAAAAAAGGTGATTAAGCTGTTCAAGTTTCTCCCTTAGTGTATAACCTCTTGGTAGTTGGTAGTATTGGGTGCTAGTAAACCCTGCTACATGATAGAGAAGAGTAAGTAGAGAGTCTAGTGGTCAAGAGGCAATATTTGTCAATGGGAGGTAGGTCACCTCAAAAAATGTATGTGTAAGTGAGGGGTGAGAAGTTGAGTCTAGTTGTGGTGATGACCTCTAGAGTATTGGAGAAGGCCTTGTGGCAAACACAGAGACAGAGGGACCTGAAGTAAGAAATGAGGCTGGGAAAAGAAGCTGGGGGGATGCTGGGATAAAAAGAGAGGCACAGGGGATAAAAAGCATCCTAATATTCAGAGACTTGGAACTAAATGCATGTGCCTCATCCTCTTCCATCTTGGAATGAGTCTATGGAGCCAGAATCAAATGTAAATCAGTTTTGCTCCTGAGTACCCAATTATTACTGTTGTTATCCGCCCCATTTGAGATAGGCTCCTCAGGCCTCAAGGAACCGGAAGCACTAGAAGGATTACATTGAGTTTGATCCTGAGCCACAGAGTACCAAAGGTACAAAGGATAAGTTCTTTCTTTATTTGCAGGGTATCTTTTCAGTAGGACTTGTTTTTTTGTTTTTGTTTATTTGTTAACATCTTGGTATGAAGGTTGTAGCACTATGTGTGACTTATGAAGTATGAATTCAGCTTTCTTCAGAGACTTTAATGACAGTTATTTACTGACCCACACAGAATTCTCTGCTGATTCTACCCATCATTTAGACTTCAAGTTACCCTGTGTTTGGAATCACCAGCTATGGAAAAAGATATCATTACCTTGATTAATGCCATACTCAGTCATCATAGGACCCTGACAATGTGAACCCCAATGAATTTAAATATGTTTTCCCCTATCCCATGATAGGTAAATTCTCAGATTCTGCTCCCCTATTGCTATCTTATAATGTGAAAATCCCTTCTCCCCTTCTCCCTCCACTCTTCTACCTCATTCCGTATTCTCCGTAACTCTATTTCTCTACAACATATATTGTCCTTTGCATTTCCATTCCATTCTTCCTCTGGGAACCTCTGCTCTGATGTCAAAAAACTTGATCACAGAGTAAGGAACTGAAGCTATGCTGATTAATGCTCAGAGCTGCAACAATCAATGGCTGTTGTATCTGACAAATATTACCCAAAACTTGAATTTGGATTAGAAAAAAGATATTTGTGCTTTCTTTCTTTACTCATGCAATGGTAATGGAATTTGGAGATGCCCCTGAATTGACTTGGCTTTTGGGTTGAGTGTTAAGACCCAGAGCTTGTGAATCCCACTTGTGGGATAGACTTGTTGATGTGAAGAGAGTGGGCTGACCTGGGAGGAGCCATGAATGGAAAGGAAGGCTCAAGCACAGAGAAGGCCAGAAGAAGAAATACTTTGGGGAAGAGCAGTATCCAGCATCATGAAGCCTGATTTGCTGTTGAGAGCCCATTGGAGCTGCCCAGGACTTTTGAGAACTGCCACCTGGAGCTGCTGACAACTGAGGAGGCATGGCTGTGATGCTGGTATTTTGTCTGTCTATTTTGATGTTGTTTTTCCAGATTCACCATATGGTGGACAGTGCTGCTGTTGTAGAGGTCCTGGAACTTGGCTATTGGTGCAG
>CM053598.1:182632441-182666674 GCA_028646575.1 Pseudocheirus occidentalis
GTGTCATGCTGTGAATTGTGCTGTGTTCAGACTACAAGCCTCAGAAAACATAATGTTGGGGATAAAGGTCAAAGAGATTCAGAAACTTTCCATGTGTGACTCTGCTTCTCTCAGATACAGTGCTCAATAAGTGACTTGTTTTGTGAATTTCTCGCAGTATGTTTATTTTTAGGCCAAAACCCTCAGGAGGTCTGATTAACTCTGTCAAACACTCCATCCAAACTACCAAACCATTTACACTTGACCAAGTTCCCAGAACATGCAGAAGTTCTTGGTTCCTTGTTAGACCTCACAAGTCTAAGTACTTTAGGGCCAAGTTTGATATACTTCTTTTTGACTATAGGGCTTTCCTGAAACAACTTACACTGATTATGAAAAATCTTATTGATAATAGTAAAAAAACAACAGTAGCGGTGTATGTAATGTCTTTACCACTTACTGACTTTGATCGATGCAATCCAATAAACATTTATTAAGCACCCACTATGTTTCACTATGCTAAGAGCCGAGGAGCTCACATTTATATAACTCCATGCTAGGCACTGTGGTGACTTTTTCAATTATTGTCTTGCTTGATCCTCAAAACAACCCTGGGAGGTAGGTGCTATTATTATCCCCATTTTACAGATGAGGAAACTGAGGCAGACAGCAGTGACTTGCCAAGGATCACAAGACTAATAAGAATCTGAAGCTGAATTTGAACTTGGATCTTCCTGATTCTTGGACTGACACTCTACTCAGCCACATAGCTGGCCTTAGGAAGCTGTTTAACCTCTTGGTGCTCTAAGTATCTCTCTAAGAGTTTAAATTTTAGACTGACTTACAAGGAGGGAGTTTCTTATACCAATGAAATCTTTATTATACCTGAAATATTTTATTATATGACTAATATAATGTTATGAATCATAGGAAGTGGAAGAAAGAAGGAAGGGGAAAAAAAGAAAGGAAGAATGTAAATATTCAGTCCAGTTTGCATCTTCCCCTCTGCCTTGTTTCAGCTCCTTGGGACAAGACACCCTATCTAAGTTAGGCTCATCACCTCAATCTCATCACCATGCTGCTAACTCAAGCCTTGGCTGACTCCACCTCTCTCAGCCTTCTCTTCCCTTTGCTTGGATAGCTAGAAGGTAGAGTAACAAACTCCTCCAGATCTCCTTTTGTGTGGTGTTCTCCCCAAAGCAGGCGCTGTTTTTCTTTGTATTAGCTCTTATCTCCAGTGACTAGCACACAGTAAGCACTTAATAAATATTTGTTGGATTGAGTTGGAGGCAACTAATTTATGCTAGGCCCTATGCAAAGCACTTTGCAAATATCTCATTTGAACCTCTACAACCCTGGGAGTTAAGTGCTGTTGTGATTCCTATTTTACAGTTGAGGAAACTGAGACATACAGAAGTTAAGTGACTTACCCGAGGTCATAGACCTAGTAAGAATCTGAGACCAGATTTGAGCTCAGGCCTTCCTGTCTTTAGGCCCAGCACTCCATATATTGCACCACTTAACTGCCTCTAATCTAGAGAACTTGGTATGTCTCTTTTTAAAAGAAGCTTATATTCTTAGAGTGAAGGAAGACAATAAAAGCATCAGAGAATAGTATAGGATGATGAAGAATGAAATTGTTTAGACAGAATCTCAGTGTCGAAAAGGAACTCATATACAACCCAGTTTAATATGCTAACTCAACAGATATCCCCATCTACAACATCCGTGACATACGGGCATCCAACTTCTGCCTGAGGAACTATGATGAGTGGGAATCTATTAACTTTCACCCATTACTGTTCTTTGGAGGTAAGAAGTACAAACTCTTCTATATGATAACCCTTAAAACAAGAATAAGAAGCCAACTATCATGTCTCCCCAATCCCCAAATCTGTTCTTCTCCTGGTTAAAAATTACTAGCTCTTTTTAGCTGATCAAACCAAAACATACAATCCTGCTTGGTATTTAACCCCCATAACAATCGGATGCCAAGCTATCTTTCCAGGCTGATTACACAATACACCCCCTCATGTACTCTACTCCATGTGCCAGCCAAGTTATTCTGCATTCTATTTTTCTTACATAAAATTTCATTTTCCATAGTTGTTTCCTATGTCTTGAAAGATGTTTCTCCTCACCTATACCTATTAGAACCAATAGATCTCGTTTTAATATTACCTTCTACAAAAGCTTTCCTGATTACCACAGGTGTGAGTGTACTCATCTGAAATGACATTTACTTTGTGTATGTTTTGTATTTCTAAAACTTGTCTCCATATATTTTGTTATTACATAATATGCACTACTTGATAGCAAAGATTATTTTTAATTGGTACTCCTAGGGTGGAGTGTAGTCCTTAGCACATAGTAGGTGCTGAATGCATGTTGAGTTGAGTTGAATTAAATCTATGTGTGTCATAGTTTCCAATTCTCTCACCATTTTGTTTGCTGAAAAATTTGTCAATATCCTTATCAATATCACTATTTCCTTATATTCTTTCAATTTGCCAATCTTCTTAGTAAAATGCTGTGCTAAAAACTCGAAAAGTGATCTTGCTATGGCAGAATACTGGAATTGTCTAGATGGACAGACAGGCCGAGATAAGATGGATAACTAAGAAATGGACAGGTTACATGGTAATGAGAGAGCATTTATTACATTCCATTATGTGTCAGGCACTGTGCTCAGTATTGGGGATTTAAATATAAGAAAGCAAAAAGACAATTCTTTCCCTCAAAGATCTGGCAGTCTAATACATATAATGTATATGTGGAAGATAATACATAAAGGGAGATAAAAAGGTGAAGAAATTGAATGGGGAAAACAAAAAACAAACAAACCACAAAACTCCCCACATAGGAGAAAGGAGAAGACTTGAAAGTCATGAGCATTATTAAGGAGTGAGCAGGGCTGGCTTAAGCACTTACTTACATGGAGGTTCTGAGGGGAAACACACTAATCAGTGGAGGGGGGCCGCAGATGAAGAGGGATCACACAAGGGGAGGATTGCAAGGCAGAGAAGTCTGGATGGTCAGGAGTGGGGACAGGAAATGAGTGAAGGTGATGCCGAGTCAGCAGAAATCTTGTCTCTGAAATTCAGCTGTATGACAGGAAAGTCACTTAACCTTGTTGAGATTCTATTTCCTCATCAGTACAGTGAAACGACTCTCCATAGTATGTGTGCCACTGTTTTGCTGTGAGGCTCAGATTAGGCAATGTATGTAAAGCATGTTGTAACTCTTAAAGCATTTTATAAATGTCAGCTGTTATTACTCATTTTGTCCTCTTTAGCTAGACAGAAGGTTCACTCCTTCTTCTGCATGCTCAAATGACTAAACTCTAATGGGTAGGAACATGCTATGAATCATGTCTTTTTAGATCAGCTTTTATAGAGTACTCAGTACTCAGCACAGTGCTCTATGTATGTGTTATCTTATTTGATTGACCGAAACTTGCCTTGAAGAACACATTGAAACCTAGAAAGGAGGAATTATCAGTGTGACCTACTATTTGTCCATTTGAAATGCACTATGCCTTTTAAACACATTTTAATAGCAGTGAACATAGGTATTCTATTATATCTTGTTTATTGACTAAGAAATTCAATCTTGGAGAACATCACATGCTTATGCACAATATGAATCTATTCACTCAGTGTGAAAATGGTCCCTAGGAAGAATCAGCTCCCAGGCTTTCCCTGAATCTATATATCTGCACTATAATAAAGTACTGCTCATAAAACATGTGAGCAGTAGGAAAAAAAAACCTGACTTCACAGAGTTACCATTTGTTACACCCACTCACATTAATTTCTTCAGCTTTCTCTTTGGTGAAACATGTGCCTATTATCCAGAACACAGGGATCTTAGTGTCAAGGTATCTATTGATTTCTCTGTGTATCCAAATGCAACCCCCCTAATCTATTGTTAGCTCTCTTCCCCTAGAACCATGTCACTGTTATATTTGAAGAGCAGAGATAAGATTTCTAACTTCTTTTAGAAGCTCACAAATCTGTGTATATGCTGAAAGAAAAATTTCCCCTTCTGCAAAACTACTGCAAACCATAATTCCTAATAATCACAATAGTAAGAGTCCTAATCAGTGATTATTTTTCAAGCTGAGAAAGATGATAAAAAAAATAGTGGGATTGTATGAGACATTGGAGCAGCTAAAAAGTCAGGCAGTGAGAGACTACTTATTTCTTATTAGCATTGCTCTTCAGCTTATTATGCCCATATTAAAAATGCAATCACCAATCCTACTCCAATATGTTATTGTGGTGCAAAGATGACCTGGCATTCTCAAAAGCTGTGTCAAGGGAGGCCAAATGCTTTTGGATGATATTGAACAAAGCAGGCTTTGTGTTGGCCCAGGCTCAGCTGAGCTAAATTTGCAGAAGCTGATCACGGAAAGGTTGACTGTGGAGTAAATAATTTCCTTTTTTTTTCCTGATCAGAGAAGCTAATGGAGATAGCTACTAAGGTGAGGCAGGACTGAGGCTTTTAACTAGAGGGATTATTTGGACTCCTTAAATCCTTAAAATAGTGAAATCAGGAGCAAAGAAAAAGGTTAGGATGTTCAACTGTTTGCAAAAGCTTTACGTGTTCATGCAGGATTTGGGAAATTCTCTCCAGGAGCTGACCCTTAGGAAATAACACCAAATACAATTGGGACTTGGTGGTTCTGCCATAAAGAACCGGTCTGATAAGATGCTGAATCACAGGTTGGTCCTTCGTTCACTTTCATCATGCACCAGTAGATGGCAGCATAAGTCCACTTAGAATCTTAAGAATGAGCCCTTGGGGACTGGAGGAAGTGAGACTGGGGGACGCTACTTTTTAAATATAATCATTTTGCACATTCGTTACCTGACACATCCAAGGAACTGATTTTCCAGGTCACACATGTCTTATTACTTCCTAAAATAATCACACAGAGGGGCTTTTCATTTTGTATGCTGCCACATTTCTACACAGTAGTGATTGTCAAAGGGGGAAAAAAAAACCCCAAAAAACCCAGCGAGGGCAGAGCATCCGTAGAGAAATGCAAGCAAATTCGGGAAAGAAATGTTTTCTTTGTTTATTGTTCCATAAGTTCTTACCACTCCTCCCTCTTCTTGAAGACCCCCTTGTTCAGCTGTTACTTATTTGCCCCCTTTGTCCCAAAGAGACAGGCAGGAAGAGTACAGGGAGTAGAAAGAGAGATGAACTACAAATTACAAAGAAATATCCATTTTTTAAAAGTCTGAAAAGAGAGAAGAAAAAAAAATCAGCTTCCTTTAAACGTCTAAAATGTAGCAAGCTTCAATTCTGACGATTATATAACAGCTTTTTTTTTTCTCCTCCAATCAGAGTTTCTTCCCAAAGGAATAACTAATCCTTGGATTTAGGCATTCTGTCCTTGGCATAATTTGTTTCCCAGCAGTTTCTTTGCTATCTCATTATTCTGTCCAGGCAGAGTATTTGTTGATAGCTCTAATTGGAAGCAGAATGGGTTTTCTGGGAAGAAGACCCAGCCTGAGAATCAGGATACCCAAAGTTCTGGTCCCTACTCTGCCTTCAATTAGCTGTGTGATCTTGGGCAAGTAATTGTACCATCCTGAGTTTCAGATTCCTCATATCTAAATTAAAGTAATCAGATTAGATTATTTGTTTCTAAAATAGCTTCTTGTTTTACGATGTCTCAATGACTCTCTGGCCCCCAGGGCTAAAGAGTAGAGTGTGCTGCATTTCCACCCTTCCTCCCCACCAGGGTCCCCTTCAAGGGGGAGTTTGGTCTGATGTCTGGTCTCTGCGATTGGCTTAAATCCCCAGTGATTGTGTTCCCCCAATTTTAAGGAGTCCTCAGCGGTTCCATATAACCAGTTAATCAGCAGAGTAGCATTTACAAAGAATTTTTTTTTCAAGTTATCGCAAGAACAAGTAAACATTCCTCCCCAATAACTGGTGGAATATAATATTCCCTCATACCACCTTATTCTCTGAAAGGAGACAGGAATTAAGTTCATTGCTTAACTCAGTTCTTATATTGGCTGGATTCCCCAAGTTCCAAGTTCAGGGGCCTCCTAAGCTTCTCAGGAGTCCCTTGCAGGGCTGGCAGGAATACCTGGCCTGGAATAATGGCTCCATGATCAGTGGTCCTGCATTCCACATCCTGTGACTAGAATTGAGTTCAATGGAAACAGATCAAGAAAGCCCATTTCTTGGGGTCATAGGGCCTAAAAGGGAAGGGAAAGGTAGACCTTCCTCACCTAGCTTCCTGCATGATACCTGTTTTGTGGATCAACAGACCTTTAACCCCTGGACAGCAACAGAAAGAGGGGACTATCCCAGTCTAGTTATAAAGATATGATTTTAATTCATATCTTACCACCCATTCCAATATCTACAATTACAGATGACCATGCTGGGTGTGGGTGTGTGGTGGAAATGACACACATCACATACATCCAGATATTCAGATATGTTTGTAGATAGGTGTACTGTCTTTTTAAAAATTTTCCTAAAATTCCTCCCAACTCTCTCTTGTAACAATACAAGGCAATTGAGGATAATTGGCCAACTCATCTCACAGTGTATTCAGCATTCTGCACCTGTCGTTCTCCAACTGTTTGCTGAAAGTAGGAAAGTTTGTTTTATTGTCTGAGGGAAGAGATCTTTGGAAGACCCCCAAAGGGAACTATGCCAGAGAATGCACGACTAATTCACCAGGAAGAGGGGGGCAGTATTCATTTATATTTATGTGATAATTTTATTCCATTTTTAACAAGTGAGCTATTTACAACACTATGTATTAATAAAATAAAGGAAAATTAAACATGGAATAAAGCTTAATACATAGCAAGCATTATGTAACAGAAAGAATCATTGGATGTGGATACGGAGTCAGGAGATTTGAATGTGAATCTCAGCTTTTACTTAGTAGCTGTGTGACCTTGGATAAGTACCTCAACTTCTTTGACTCTCAGTTTTCTTATGCATCACATAGGTTATTGGATTTGATGATCTATATGCAAAGGACTTTCCAGCTCTTAAGGATATGCTCCTATTAAAAAAAAGCCACGCAATTCTGATGGGACTAAAAATGAAGACATCATTATTAGCGCTGTGTAATCAAGGAGAAAATCTTTTAGAGCGTGGAAAGAAAAGGGAATGACATTGTAGTAAAAGGTCAAGAACTTGGAAGAATTGGGAACGCAGTCAGTTCTCGCTTAATGTTGTATATCATAGGATCTTTCACCTTGATCATTTTAGTTTGTTCTTCATCATTTGGAATTCACCTTGGGTGAAAAGTAAAATGAAGTCATTGCAATGACAATTGGGTTACTTGTATTGAAGGGTTGGTGGCTTCTGTCTTTCTAATACCAAAATCATTCCTACTGAGGAAGTAATCTGTAGAACAAACCTTGGTAGCAAATTTGAATGGAAGTCTTAGGGGGCCATAATGGCTCAATCTTTCTCATTCATAGTGAAATGAAAGGCTGATTTAAAAAAATAAAAAAAAACTATAGTTTGTTTATAATGGAAATTACAATGTATTTTTTCCCCCTTATATCTTAATCAGAGCCCTGAGATATTCTTTGATTTAAGAAAAATGTTCAGGACTGCCTCTTTGGGTCAGGGCAAAGTCAATTAATGTTTAATAGGAAATGGGGAATGGGAAATGATACAAATCTTGGATCTAAAGAAAAAATCCTCCCATTGTTTAGCAATGGTAAAGAGAAGCAACATATCTAACAATTTATATATTATCTTGAATACCTAAAATGCTTTTCATTGAAGTAGTTAAACGTGACTCTATAGAATCTCTATATTTTTTAGCTTATAGGAAAAATACAGATTTGGCAAAAAGTCTTCAAAATTAGAATGACTTCTCAAATCTTCACCAGTATCAGAAACTAACTTTGCAATGCATTATCTTACTTTTTTTTCTCATAATGATTCTGTTAGATAGATACTATAGGCAATAATTTCTATATTAGATTTTTTATTTCATCAGCTTAAAAAGTTCACAATAAGGAACTTTCTTTAGCAGTGAGGATTCTCAATTTCTCTGCATCTCCTACGCTTAAAGAGTTGCCTAGGCTACTGAAAGTTAAGTGACTTGTCCAGGGTCACACAGTCATTATGGGTCAGAGGAGTGATATGGACCCACTTCTTCCTAACTCTGAAACCATCTCTTCAGACTATATCACCTCATAACTGTGGACATTATTGTTCTATTTGTAGGTGGGGACCCTGAAACTGAGAAATTAAAAGATTTTCCCATGGTCACTCAGGTACTAAGTGTTAGGGGTAGGAATTTTTCCCAGCTCTTGAATCTAGAGACATTCAGTATTCTAGCCATTATATCATGAAATCTCTTAATGACCTTGCAAAATGATTGGCCTCATAAGATATATGCACACGAGAATATCAGAAACCATAAAAACCAAGCTCCATTGCACAAAAGGGATTCTTACCGTAAGTGATTTGGGGGTAAATTTTTCCATCTGGTTCCATCTGATATATTGACTGGGATCATTGGATCAGATAACTTGGATCTTTGAAGCCGCAAGGAGCTTTATGGACTTATAAAATATCTTTATGGTATTGATTCCATTAATGAATACTTTTGAAAAAAATAATGATTCATATAATGTATAGATCCAGATTGAGAGATGAAAAAAATTGTTTGTTCTGTTTAATTTATCCTAATTATTTCCCAAAACCAGTCTAGTGACTTCTTGATTTATAGGGCACACAAAATTTTCCAACATTAATTTAGGGAAGAAGATTCATCTCTCTCCCTCCAAAATATGTCTAATTAACTTTTTATAAAAATTCCTCATTGTACAGAACTACATGACAAAGAGATGTCAAAGGCAGCTGGACTGGAATGGTCCTTGAGTTCCCTGATGTCTCTAGAGCTAGGTTTCTCTGAATCAGCTGACATTTCTTCTAGATTTGCTGTTATAAAGTCACATGACTTCAAAACTCATCTTTTCTCTCTCTTTTTAGGTGTAGTATTACAATTAGAGATTGTCTCATGATTTCTAAGGTGGCTCCATACCAAGAATAGATTATGATTAAGCCTGTTATTCATGATGTGTTCCAATGAACATTTGTTTAGGTTGGCAAATTTTTATGCTAGTGTGAAATGTTTTTATTTTCCTCCCACTAATTAGGTTATAATTAAGTTTGATAACTACACTCCAGTGGATGTATTACATTCATTTTTAATTCATGTATCCCTAGAAATATGCAACCTGCACATTGTTGACTAAAGGTTAAGTAAAGCCTCTTAGTAAGAAAGTTTCTTTTAGGTTTAGTGCCGAGTCTTAGCAAGCAATGGAGAAAGGTAACTAGACAGTGGCAAAAAGGTGACCTTCCATTTTTAGTATGTTTACTTTAGGTTGCCAAAGCCTTCTTTAGAAGGAATTTAAAGGCTGAGGTTATGATCCTTTGTTATAGAAGCTACTTTGATAAGCAGGAAATCTACTGAATTCTTTCCCAAGTAGCAATGGAGACCTATGGAGAGATTCCTTGAATACCATTCACCTCAGTCACAGCTCATCAAAGCCTATTAAGTACCTGGCCAATTCCACTGTGAATTCTAAATCAAGAGGAAGAACTTTGTAGCAATTATACTTCTTTTTAAGTAGAACATGTTTCAATTAGAAACCTCTCCTCTTCTGGGTTTAACTCCATTCAGAATTATTGATGGTCCAGTCAACCAACCTATCAGGGAAGCCTTGAAAGGCCAAAGTAACTGGAATTCAAACCAGAGGGGAGTTTTGAACTTGGAAATGGGGCACAAGATCTGAACCTAAACCCCTTCTTCTGCCCAGAGACTGAGGTAGTGCCAAGTGTATGGTGGGGGCAGTGTATTATATTTGTATATTTTTGTATTTGAAGTCAAATTATATAAAAAGCAACCAACTAAGCAATAATTAATCTGTTAGTGGCTAAACAGAACCGAGGTGAAAGAGACTTTCCTCAGCACTTTGGGGAACATTACTGGTGGGGACTGGAGCCATTTGCAAAGAGGCTAGATGTACTCCCTTTCCCTTGTGAATCTTGGAGGATTCCGGAAAAAGAATAAAAAATATAGTCTACCTGACCTTCAGGCAGTAGTGGTCAGGGTAAAATGTGGAACATGCATGACTAAGTTCCCTACCTAAATTTCTCACTTCTTCAATCTACTCAGCTGCCATATCCTGCTTTACTACATTTCAACTACATGGATATAGCTTTGATCTTGCCATCATCCACAAGGATTTCAATTCCTTGTTCAAAATCTTCCAAATTCCTTTACCTGATTATTGTATTCTATCATTTTGTCTTTCCCTATTGCCTTCTCATTACTAAACATTTTATTTCTCCTCAGTATGAGCTCTGATGCCCATACCCATCAGTATTTTTCAGGGCTTCATCTCTTCTCTGGCTATATTTTCTTGACTTCCTACACTCTTGAATCCCTTTCTCTCATACCAGTGCCACTAATGTTTTGCCAAAGCCCAGTCCTAGATTGCTCCCGTGCAGGGATACACTGGAACCAATTTGTGCCAGTCCATGGGAGCTGATTGTTAAATTTTCAATGTGAACATTTACACCTTGGAAATTGACAAATGTTTCAACCAGGGTTTGTTTTATTGTTTTGTTCATTCCCTAGACTTGCAGGGATGGAGAAAATGTTAATAATGCCGATTAAACTCAAAAGTGTGTGGTGTGCATTCCCTCCCCCCCCACTAATCAGTTGTTAAACATTTTCCAGTACACTTTTGCTCACATCCCAAATCCACATACTACTGAATACAGTAGGAGGAAGCAATACAACTGTGCTGACTAAGTGAACTTCATGTTTATGTTATATAATCTTAACTGGACCCTTTATGAACAAGATGATCATTCTACTCTTCCTGTATGTGTTTATCTCATTACCAACAATGGCTGTTCCAAACCTTCTCTTTTGTGCTCAAGTCTCTCCCTGCCCCAACCATCTCAACTGAGGATCCTGCTTGCTAGTTTATTGAGAAAAATCAAAGTTATTTGCTATGTAATTTCTCTTTTCTCCTCTTTCCCCATCTCATACCCTATTCCCCTAGTATCTCCAACTATCTTCTTTTCTACAGCCTCTGATAAAGTGACTATCCTTACCAAGCGTAACACCTTTACATGTAAAGGCAATCTCATCTCAATTCACTTTCTGTCTGTGAAATCAACACAAGTCCACAGGCAAAGTAACATCAATACAGACAGAACAAATGGACAGAGTGCTGACACCACAAGTGTTCTCCCTCTCAGTTCTGCTTGGTGCCAGCTTGTGCTCTAGTTTTTATATGCTCTGTTCTTTCCTGTTCCACCCCTTACTGTTACCTCCTTCCTGTTGTGCTCTTTTGGCAAGTTGCTCTCACCTTGTGCTCCATGTACTGACATTAGGCCTATTAAGGACAGGGAAGATCTCCAAACTCCCTTAGGCCTATTAAGGGCAACAATGTATATTGTTTCCAACAAAGACTTGTTATAATCACAGGTGAGACTCAAAGACATTTGAATAGCTGAAACAAGGAGCAAAGTACCGTTTTGCTTGCCTCTCATTGAGGTGTATACCAAAGGTTTACTTAGGCCACTTTCTATATTCTCACTTAGTGATCTCATGTACTGACATCAGTTTAAGATAACTTTTATACAGATGATTTGAAAGATCTACATATCCAGCCTTTGTCTATCTCCTGGCTCCAATCTTGCATCATAAACTGCCTATCAGATATTTAAAGCTCCATAGGCATTTCAGACTAAAGTTGAACAAAACAAAGCTCATTACTCTTTCCTTTCAATTTACTGCTCTTCCAAAATTTCTTTATTACTATTTAGTAACACTATCCTTCTAGTCACCTAGGTTTACAACATCGGAATCATATTTAACTCTTCACTGTACTTCCATGTAATAAAATCAGCTGCCTGCTCTTTTCATTTCTATCTCTGCAATACCTCTGCTACTTATTCTCTTCTTTTCACTTACACAACCACCACCTGAGTTCAGGCGCTTGATAGTTCTTGCTTGAATTATTACAATAACCTCCCAATCAATCTCTCTGCCTCAAGTTATACCACACTAAAATATCTGTCTTTCACATGACTGACAAAGGGATTTTCCTAGAATCTAGCCCTGTTATCCCATGAACTGGTAAACTCCAATGGCTCTCTCTTGTCTCTAAAATAAAATGTGTATTCCTCTGTTTGGCATTTAAAGCTAATTATAACCTGGATCCATCTCACCTTGCTAGTGTGCTTAAATGTAACTGTCTTCCAGACATGTTGGCTTATTTACTATTTCTCACACATGCTACTCTATTAGTCTTCCTGCCTTTACATTGACTTTCCTCAGGTTTGAAATGCTCTTCCTCCTCATCTCTGCCTTTTGGAATCTTCAGTTTCCTTCAAGACTTAGCTCAAGCATTTCCTTCCACAGTAGGCCTTTCCTAGTCCCTGAGATAGTAGTACCTTTCCTTTCAAAGTCACCTTGTATCTACTTTGCCTATACACACACATATGTATGTATGTATGTATGTATGTATGTGTGTGTATGTGTATGAACATGCTCTCTTCTCTTCCCTATCCCTATCCCTCTTAGAATGTATACTCTTCAAGAGCAAAGTTTGTTCACTTTTTGTCTGTTTATTACAGCATTTAAGAGAGTTCCTAACACATAGTCAGTGTGTAATAAATGTCTGTTGAGTATGTAGTAGTTCGACTACCTTAGAAGTTAGTTTGTTTCCTGGAACTGGAAGTCTTTAAGCAGTGACTGGATAATCACTCACTAGGGATGTTATGGAGGGAGGTGTAAAATTTATGCCACAAGTGGGGTTTGGACTAGTTGGTTCTGGGACCTTTTCCAATTTCAAAAGTCTATGACTATAATTGGATTGAAATGAACCAGGTATTTATGATTGAGGAAGCTAGAATCTGTTCTTTTCTATATTATTATCTGTCTGTGCTATTTAACTTTCTGAATTTCAGCTTCTATATCTACAAAATGACAGAGTTGACCCAGGTGATCTCTAAGGTTCCTTCAAGCTCTAGAATGTTTTAATTTTGATATATTTTTCTCATCCCACAAGTCTGTTTAATGATTGTCTTCAGGAAAATGAAATTCTACCCCAGTACAATCATCTCAGATGTGAATGATTAGGTATATCCCTAGTGAATTGTGGTAGAATTCCCAACTGCAGTTTGTCTCTATTGGCATATTCTCATTCTTGCTATTTTGGACTGACAAATGGATCTCATAATACCTTAATGACAATTCATGAAGCACTTGGTTGAAAAATGCCTAGTCATTATGGAGCAAAAAAATTGAGTCTATTACTCCTCTGTGTTGTCTCTCATCTGCTCCATGGTCTCCCACCACTACCCCCCCCCAAATCTAAAAAAAACCCAAACTAGAAAGGACCTCAGAGGCCATCTAGTCCAACTGTATTTCTATAAGAATCCTCTTTATAATATATGATATCCTTGAGAAATGTCCATTTAACCATTGATTGAAGAGGAGATACTTAGTTCCTCCCAGGGTAGTTCATTCTATTTTTGGATATCTCTAATTTTTAGGTATTTTCCTATACAGTGAACCTAAATCTGCCTTTCTGCAACTTTCACTCACCCCTTCTAGACCAGCCCTCTAGAGACAAGCATAGCAAATCAAATTCTTCCTTTCCATGTCAACTATTGAAATATTTGAATTGAGATTTCATTACTCCTATGCTCCACCAACATCTTCTTTTCCCCCACGTTATCTCACCTGATTCTCATATGATATATTTTCTAGTCACCACACCATCCATTTCTTTTTCCTCTGTATTCCCCTGGAGATGCTTTAAAGATTGTGAATCTGAACACAGTGTAGGGGTGTTTGAACAGGAAAGAAAACAAAAGAACTATCACCTTCCATACATTTGACATGGACACAGCCTCTCTTAATATAACCAAATATTGCATTACGGTTTTTTGTTGTTGTTGTTCGTTTGTTTTTTTTTTTTTTTTGGCTACTAAATAGCACTGTTTATTTATATTGAGTTAGAATGGTGATTCCCAAAGAACAGGGTTATTCTTTCTCTTGCTATTGCCTCTCTCTCCTTCTCCCTATCTGTTGTTTAGCAAATGCTTCTAATTTTCCTAGTTTTTATTACTTTTGGATGATGTCCCAAAGAATAGGTAGAATGTTTGTTAAGATCTTCTGACTAACTGAGATGCATTTTGAGATGTGGTGATTAGGTGAGTGAGTTGCTTCCTTTACCTAGCTTTACAAATATCAATTCAGAAACTATTTTACTCTATGCTTAATATTGATTAATTTAGTTCAAAAAGAATATAATAAATGCAACCTGAAAGCCTACAATCCCAGTAAAGACCAGGAAAGGACTTTGGTAAGCAGAGAGAAGATACCAAAGTTTGAACATTCATATTACTT
Source organism: Pseudocheirus occidentalis (assembly GCA_028646575.1). Lineage (NCBI taxonomy): Eukaryota > Metazoa > Chordata > Mammalia > Diprotodontia > Pseudocheiridae > Pseudocheirus > Pseudocheirus occidentalis. The sequence goes on from CM053598.1 coordinate 182,646,873, forward strand.
TTTAAATATTAATTTTGAATGTATTTGTCTACTATTCAGGTCCTAGGTTTACATCATGCAAATTTTAGTTCCTTGTACTCATGAAAAGTGAGCAAGAAATGATAAATAATCTCCCCCAGATAAGAAAAAGCAGAGAAATGAGTCCTAAATAATCATAGACAATTCAGTTCATTTCAACAGATGCTTATTATGCAATTGCTACATACTAGGATTCTGGACTAACATACCATCATAGACAATGCCACTCTTAAAAAAAAAGAGATTTAGTTCCACCCAACTCTCACATTCAACACTGATAATAGCTTATCCTGGAATATCTTGTCATTTTGTTACCACACTGAAAGGCAATGTTATGCAGTAGAAAGAGTCTGGAATTAAGTGTTTAGAATGGACCTGGACTTGAATCTCATCTGACATTTAACTGTGGTGTGATGATGGGCAAATCACTTACCCTCTATAATCCACCATTTCTTCACCTCAAAATGGTTATAATAGCACTCACAGTGTCTTCCTTACAGGTTTTTTGGGAGGATCAGATGTGATTGATAATATAAGTAAAGTAACATCTTTTCCCAAAATATATAGTAAAAACTATAATAAATAAATTAGAAAGAAGATACTCATCCAAATACCTTTTATAAAACAGATGTAGGCTTTATACTCAAACCAAACAGGGATAAAGTAGGGGAAGAAGTCTATAAATTGATCTTACCAAATTAATATTGGTACAAAAATTGTAAATGAAATTTTAGTAAAGAAATCAATTTGTCTAGTTAAAATCAAAATATAGTTTGTAGCTCTAGCTGTTGAGTGGATATGGTCCATTTGTGCCCTTGTTCTTTGTATAATTTTTAGTGGTTGAAAAATAGCTGAAATTATGGATCCATGGATTTTTCCCTGGTCTGCTCACTTTAGGAGAATGATAGGTTCCAGAGTTTTAATGGCAATCTCTAAAATCCCATGGATGTTTTCAAGGCTGACTTCACCATCAACTTTTTAAAGGTTATAAATAATTGATCTGACTTTGCGGAAAAAACACTCATTTTGTGATTGTCTTGAGCTCTTCATATTATATATAACAAAAGAAATCTTAACTCTGATTGCAGTGACTTCCTTCCTAACTGTGGACTATAACTATTCAGAAGATCAGAGGGTTACTACTCTAATTGGAAATGTGAGTCCCACTTTGAAATCTTTCTTCCTCTCTTCTTGTCCATCTTCCTACCCACATTTTTTTGAGGGGGACTCCAAAACTATTCTTATGATTCCAGTAATATAATGTTTCTGCTTGATAAAAATAATGTGGAAAGGTTGAATAAGAAACCCAGAATAGGAATTGAAATGGCTCATGGATCACAGATTTAGATCTGGAAACTAGAAACTGAAGGCTCTAAGTGATACATTTTTTTAAAGTGATACATAAGTTTAAGTGATCCATCCAAAGTCACACCAAGGAGCAAGTGACAGAGATAGTTAGTATTTAAACTCAGGAGTTCTGATTCCTATTCTAGTTTTTGTTCCACTATTACCCCTATGCTGCTGTCATAATGGGGAGAAGAGAGCTAAATGGTAGTATATAAATGAAGGGAAGGCTGATTATTGATAAATAAATTAATGCTAATAATCTTTGCCCCTTTTGAACCCAGCCCCAGTGAGTTTAAGTCAAATTACATTTATTTAAAATTTGCTCTTGGCAGAATATGGTCATTCTTCCATTGGGAAATTCAAGCCAATTTGCTTTAAGCTGGGCTGACTACAGTCTGAGATTTCTTGCTATAAATGCAAAGTACAAAGCTGGGATAGTGTTAGATAAATGCCAGATATATCTTTCCTGTAATTGAGAGCTCTAAAGCTCTCGATAGATTAGGGCCTATGCATACATGTACTTTTCTCTCCTTCGGACTCAGAGAACATGGTGGATGTCTTTTTCACCAAGGTTAATCTTTCCATCCATTTCACGACCTAGTTCCATCCAACAATTCCTCTTTAAAATATCTTTCTTTTGGCCAGGTCTACCACCTCAGCCCCTCATTTCCTAAGTTGAGGGAGGGAGGAGGAAGAGAAAAAGAGAGAGAGAGAAAGAGAGATAAGATAGAAAAAGAAAGAGAGAAAGAGAGAGAAAGAGAGAGAGAGATGGGAGAGTCAGAGATAGAGACAGAGAAATAGAGGGGTGTGTGTGTGTGTGTGTGTGTGTGTGTGTGTGTGTGTGTGTGTGTGTGTGTGTGTGTGAATCTTCACTTATACTTGTTACTTCCTTAAATATCCTCTCTCTTTTCCTATCCACGGACAAATCTTTGGAAGGAACGGTATAGGTTTCCTGTTTCTTTACTACCTAATGACACATGCTTTGTGTAATTCACAGGATGAATTCTAGTCACAACCACAGTACTTGAAACATGGCCATGAATGACTTCTTTCACAATTATAAGCCAAAGAATTTTTAAAAATTTCATCCTTCCTGACCTCCTTGTAATGCTCGACATTGTGTATCATTACATTCTTGATGCATTTTCCATTCTTGGCTTCTGCGACATTACAGTCTCATGGTTCTGACCCTACCACCTCTTACTATTTCTTCTCTGTATCCTTTACCTAACTCATTCATTCTTCTTCCACCTCTTATATGTGGATGTTTCTCAAAGTTCTGTGTGTGATCTGCTTTTTCAACATTTTATTTCATTAGTTTATCTATTCCCATTGCTTCAGTTATATACTTTTCTGCCGATAACTACCAAATCTACCTTTGTTACCAGCCTCTTCACAGAGCTCTCGTTTCATGTTTTAAATTGTCTTCTAGATTTATTTTTCTGAATGTTTATCTAACAACCTAATTATGCATCCAAACAAATGTTCTAGTCTTTTAAAAAAGTGTTTTCTTTCACTCACTATGTCCTCTCCCCACCTCACACATCTAATCAAATCCCAAGGCCTGCCATTTTGAACTTGGGAATATCTTTTGAATCTTTACCCTCCTTTCTACTCACAATCAAAATGCCAGCACCTATTTCAAGAAGGAAAATTTGGTATCTTGTAGTCTCAGTGCAAATAAGTGTCCCCATACCACTGCCTTTTTTTTTCTTTTTGGAAAGAAAGTATGTGTTAGGGCCTGGTCAAGCAAACTTATCAATGAGAAAATAAGCAATATAATTGATTTTCTTTGTAATCCTATGTGTTTTAATTTCTGAATTTAAAAACATAATAGTGAAAAGGGGTACATAGACTTCGCTAAATTGCCAAAAGGTCCATCACACACACACACACACACACACACACACACACACACACACATGCACACACACACACACACACACACCCCTACATTAGGCTATTTTCTGGATGACTTGTTGATAAAGAATAGAGGGAAGAGAAGAGTCTTAAAAGATGCAAAAATAATAAAATAATTTAATACTAAAATAATAACATTAATAATAATGGATATTAACTAAATAATAATTAATAAATATTAATAATAATGTTAAATATTAAATGTTAAAATAATATTAAGCTACAAGACATTCCAAAATAAAACAATGAAATAATACAAAACTGACCTATGACTTTAAATTCCATTGCTTTAACAGTGTTACATCCTTAAGACTTGGAAAAGTCTGACTTTGGAAGCCCAGGGTAACACACAAAATACCCAGAAAGAATTAAATAGAGAAAGAAAAAAAACCCAAACAAACCTGTTAATAGTCAGAGAATCTAAAATATATTTACAGGGGAAGGGCTTTGTTTCTGAAAGGAATTATAATTTGCAATGTGTGTCTTTCCTTAGTGCTTCACTTTTCATGATTCCTGATTTGATTAAGGCACCTAGCGAACAGAATTTTCTGAGATGTTTCAGTAGTGTTATATATCCTTCTTTTTTATGAGTTTAAGAATGTAGAATGGATGAAAAATTTATCTGAAAAGAGAGTTTTAATGTTTGCAAATTGATCAAACCTAGGAAAAACAGAATTATAATGAAAATATTATTTATCACAGAGGATGTAGAAAGAAAAGTGAATTTGGTGTTAGAAGACACTGATTTGAGTGCTACTTCTTATCAGCTATATTAACTTTATTTCTCAGGGCCTCAGTTTCTTCATCTGTAAAATGTGAATAACCACACCTGCCCTATCTATTTCATAAGCCCATTGTGAGGATACTATAAGAGAATGTATATGAAAGTAATACACACAGAATGGATTGTTCATTGTCTTCCCCCCCCCCCAAATATCTCCTCAAGAAAGTTTCTGTATCTTTTTTCTGCCACAAATGGATGAGTTTTCTCTCCATGGAGCTCACATATTAATTTGTTTACCCTTCACTTTTGCACATGAAGTACATGTTATTTTCTGTTATAGTCTATCTATCTATCTATCTATCTATCTATCTATCTATCTATCTATCTATCTATCTATCTACCTGTCTCACACTGTAAAGCCTAGTGAGGGCAAAGACTAGTCTTGTTTAATGTTTCTTTTTTTTTAAATCTTCCTAGCACTTAGCACAGTATTCTGAATATACCAGATTATTTTAAATTAGATGTTAATTACTATCCTTTGTTCTTACATTATCTAGATTTGCCCCTTTTATCTCTTGCCCTTCCTTCTCCCAGAGAATAATCCTATATAGAAAAAAAATAAATAAAAAGAAGAAGTTCAACAAACTAATCAACAAATTAAAAAATAGCTGATCATATGTGCAACATTTCCTAACTAAGTACTCCAAACTCTGCAAAGGAGTCAGATGAACTGTCTTCCCAGATCTCCTTTTTTGAAGTCATACTAATTGGCTCTTTACCATTTTACTACATTCCTTTTCAATTGTTTTATAGTTGTTTCCACTTTTTTACCCATTTTCATTGATACCATTGTTTGCCAGGCTTGGCTTACTTCATCTTGTATCAGTTCATATAATTTTACCCACGTTTCTCTAAATTCTTCTTATTGGTCATTCCTTATAGCACAGTAGCATTCCATTACATTCATACACCATAGTTCATTTAGCCATATCTCAATTAATATGTATTTTTGAAATGAAATTTTGTTTCCAGGATTTAATAAATACAAAATATTTTGGAGCACATGGAAGCTTTTTTGTTTTGTTTTATATTTTTTTAGTAAATGACTTCCTTGGGGTATGTGCCTAGTAGTTTAATTTCTGGGTCATTACACATTTTTTTTTCTCATAATGGTTGAACCAATTGATTATTCCACTAACAACATATAAGAATGCTGGTCTTTCCACAGTCTCTCCATTGTTGACTGTTTTGCCTTTTGTGACATTTACTCAAGGATATTTTGATTTGCATTTCTCTTATTATTCATTATTTCGACCAGAGGCATCAAACTCCTGTCTGAATAGGGCTGCAAAACTTCCTAACTGGTGCTTTGGTTCCCAATGGAAACAAAATTAAAATATAATGGGGAAATGTTTAACAAAATTAATAGAAATAAAACATGATAATGTTAATTTGTGATTTTTCAGTCAATATGTGACCCATAGGGTTTTATTTCCCTTTGCGTTTAACAACACTGCTCTGGAGCACTCATTATTCCTTATAGATGTTAATAGTTTGTCGTTCTTTTGGTAACTCTCTGTTCGTATCCTTTGAACATACTTTACAAGGAAATGGCTTCTTGTTATTTGTTTATTCTTAATAAATATTTATTGGATTTGACAGCACTTTATAAAGTGTAAAGTATTTTTACAAATGTCAAATTTAGTTGTATGTTAGATTAATATTTTTCTAAGTATCAGTTTGCAAAGTTTATGTTTTATCCTGGAGACAGTCAGGCAGCAACAGAAGGCTTTTGAGTACTGCTTTGACATGGTAAGAATTCAGCATCAGTTAGGTGGCTCTTAGTTAAAATGAGAGATGTTCACCAATCAAGTCATTTAGCTCCTCTGGGCTTCACTTTTCTCCTTTGTAAGATAGGGAAAATAATATTTACCTCCAGGCTTCCTCACAGGAATATTAAGAAGGTGAGAAGGGTTATTTAACTTCCCAAGAAGAAGTGCTTTCTAAGGCATGAGAAGTTCCTTAGTACCCTTAAGCACTCTAAAATATTTCCCTTTAAATATTACTTTTACCCTCAGTTGTAGCAAAAACAAGTACTCAAAATCTAAATGGTCAATTTCTTGAACTGAACGTAGATAGTACATTAGTGTCATTTATATTGTAAATGATAATAGATCTGGAATTTTAAAACCTGGTTCCAAATCCAGACTCTGATACTCGCTACCTTTTTGTTCTTCACCTCAGTTTTCTTTTTTGTTGTAAAATAAAGGTGTTGTTGAGATAGATCCTTGTTGAGGTTTTTTCCTAACTCTAAATATTTTGTTCCACAGTTCGTGTTCTGATTTTTCCCGCATCTATAAGGGCAAGAAAAGATATATGATATCAATTTCCATTTTCCACCCACTCAAATTTTTCACCACAATGAAGCAAAAGATGAGTTTTGGTTGATGGGCTGAGGAGAGAAATCACAAGTAATGCACCAATGATTAGTAAAAACAGAATAATTGTTTTTCTTATACTATATGATATTAACATGATAATGTTTATTTGTGATTTTTAAGTTAATATGTCACCCACAGCATTTTATTTCTGTTTGAATTTAACAAAACTGCTCTAGAGTACTCATTATTCCTTATGGTTGTTAATAGATAATACTAAATTTCAGCAATATAAGAGACCCACTTGCAGATGACACATTGAAAATTTTTCCTATTTCCTAGGGTAAAATATATTAGTAGAAGCAGAAGTTTCTTTCCTTTAGACCCAAATTGAACCAAAACTTTATTGTGGTGTAACATTAGAAATTTCTCAGGCTATTGAATAGAAAACTATTTTTTAACTGTTGAGCAAATTTTGTAGCCACATGTATAAGACTGGGGAATCTATAAACTCCTATCTTAAAGTCTACAGTGTTAAAATCTTCCAGCATATCACATTGTCTCTAAAATAAAATCTAACTATTGGTTTTTTTTTCCTTTTCAGTATGTGCACAGTGGCATGATTTTGGGGGAAATTTATTTTGTTCTCTAGAAAGTTGCTTATTAGCTACCAACCTCAGTTAAATTCAACTAGTATTTACTAAATGCTTACCATTTGTAAGACATTGGACTAGGTGCTAGGGATTAGAAAAAAAAAGTCAAACAGTCCTTTTCCCTAAGCAATTTATAATCTACCAGTAGGACACTGATATTTAGAAAGCTGCACACCTATGTTGTGGTAGAGAACATTAATAGAGACTTAATAGAGGAACTAATATTAGGGATGAACCTTGAAGGGAGACATGGATTCTGAAGTATGAGAAAGAAGGGAGTTCATTTTAGGGATGAGAGATGACTTTTGGGAACACATAGAAATAGGATGTAGAATGTTGAATGCAAGGTTCAGGGAAGCTAGTAGTTCAGTTTAGCTAGGCAATCAATATTTTAAAGCACCTACTATATGATAGGCCCTCTTTAGCTGGTATATAGAGTTCATGAAAGACGGGAAAGGAAAGTTAAGGCTTTCTTAATGGAAGATCTTAAATGCCAGTTTGGGGAGTTTACAGTTCCTACAGGTAACTAGGTGGTCACACAAGGTTTGTGAATAAGTGTGTGACATAGTTAGATCTCTGGCTGATGATGAAAAATGAGAGAAGGGAGAAAATGAAGGTAGTATGATAAGTTAGGAGGCTGTTAGTTCAGGTGAATGATGATGAATACCTGACCCAGGGTAGTGGTTGTGTCCATGGAGAGGAGAGAATGGATCCAAGAAATGATACACAGATAGGATTTGACAACTGATCAGATATGTGTAAAGGACAGAGAAGAGGTGAGATTGATCCTGTGGTTGTGAGCCTGTATGACAACCTCTAAGACTTAGATTTCTCCTTTGTAAAATGAGGATATTAATACTTGTATTATTTGCCTTAAAGGATTGTTTCAAAGCTTATATGAAATTATCTACATGAGGTAGTTGGCAAACTTTAAAGCACTGTAGAAATGTCAGTAATCATTATTGTTCTCTTTCACTCAAGCAGTGACCTCTTTTTGAATTCTCATTTGATTTATAGCAAGGATATTGATATTGGCACAATGTCCACTTATTGGTCATTGGAGGAGGGTCTAACATTTAGTATATCAACTAAGTTAATGGTGGAAAGGCAGTTATAAAATTATAGAAACTCAGCACTCTCTGCTACCTTTTTTTTTTTGACGATCTGTCATAGTCACTGAAGACATGCCATTTCGTAATAGTATTGTTATTAAAATGCCCCATTCTAATGCCTAGTTATGAGACTGGAATTAGCTAACCATGGCCTCTCAAAGGCTATGCTATGGGGCAGCTAGGTGGCACGATGAATAGAACACCAGCCCTGGAGTTAGGAGGACTTGAGTTCAAATTTGGCCTCAGACACTTAACACAAAAAACTAGCTGTGTGACTTTGGGCAAGTCACTTAACACCAATTTCTCTACCTTCCCCTATCCAAAAAAAAAAAAGCAAAAAATAAAATAAAACTCACCTTTAAAAAAAAGGCTATGCTAGAAGAGCGAAAGGCTTCAAGGACAGTCATGACTAAATAGTTAATTAACACATGCTTATTCAGTACTTGTATATATGTCTAGGCAGTAGGTTCTGATGCCCAACCTAGCAAAGTAAGAATAGGTTCAACAACAGTAGGTAGATAATTTGTTGACATGTTCTTTGACTATAGCAATCCAGGGAACAGAGAAAACTACAAAATGTACCTTAGCCCTGTGGAGTCCCTTTCTATGGCTTTAGTAAAAGACTTTGGAAGTTCTCTGTTTTAGTCTGTATCTATCTTAGTATACCCAAAGTCTTTTCAATAGAGAGGTGTTATTAACATCTCAAGAAGCACTAATTTTAGATCTTAGAGACATTTAGTATAATTATTATTTTACAAGAAAAGAAATCGAAGCCCAGAGAACTGAAATGATTTTTCCAAGGTCACACATTGAGCTAGCATTCACATGATTCTCAGTTTACCGTCCCATCCATGTAGGTGTGTCTCTTGGATGTATTTTTTGGGGATAATGCGACCAAACTGGACAAAAAATCCTTCAAAACATTTATGACACCAGTGAAATTAGTTTAAATGGAAATTGGCCAAAGAATATAATACACAGAAAGGAGTCTTATTTGCAAGTTGTGAATGATCCTCTGACATCATTTGGGCAATATTTGAGTTGGCCTGCTGGAGAAAAAGGCAAACAAAGATCCCATAATGTAGCTTTAAGAATGAAGTGTATCTTAACAGACACCATGTATGTTACACATCCAGAGACCTCATTCATAATACCACAAACTGTTCTGGTCAGTCTATTAGAGGAAGCTGATCATAAAATTTTTTTTAAAAAAAAGTGTGGCCAGTGAAAGGTTCCAGTAACAATCTAGCACTTGCAGTGCTTTGCACTTGATCAGTTTACTCTGAGAAGAGGACAGAGTCCATAGTGGTATATTGAGTATTTTCATATAGTTGAAAACTATATGAAAAAAGACTTTAAAAAAGACTAAAAAAAAGAAGGTAAGCTTAAAAACAATTTAAATAAAATTTTTGACTCTGCAAAGTAGAATCTGATTCTCCAGATGATTTTTGGATCAAGTATTTAGTATAGTACCTTGGTACTGTGGGACTTAATACCAAGTGCTTAATAAATGCATCTTGACTGACAGAGCTTCTCGAATTTGTGACTTGCCTGAGCTCTTTGTCCTTTTTCTGGCTAGGGACATATGAAACAATAGTTACATGAAAGGGGATAATCATTAATGGTCTTCTACTTCTAGAAGATGCATCTGGTAACAAAATTGCATGAATTTGCCTAATCTGTTTTATAGCCACTTTTCAAGTGTGCTGGGAACTCCTGTAATTGACAAGAATAGAGTTAGTTTGATACTTTTGTGAATACATGATCTCACCAAGGTTATTGTTCCATGTGTGCTTTCTTAGTCTGTGAACTTTTGCCCATGTCCTCCTATAAATCCTTCACAGATCAATCACTGAATAAAATGGAGGCCCCCCCTCTAGTTCTATTATCATTCTGTGGGTACCAGTGCTATATATAATTGAATGATTTATTTTAGGCCACATTTTGCATAGCCACAATTGGTCACATGCCAGAGCTTGTTTACAGCATAAATATCTCCAAGTTCCTTTGGATCACTTTTAATTTTAATTCTTTAGAGATCAGAGTCCTTCAAGAGTCATAGTTCTGTAGTACTGCCATTGTATGTGTTAAAGAGATGGGGTTTACGTCAGGAAGCAGCTTTGGATCATTAAATATTCTGTACTATTTCTCATATAAAAAAGTGTCATTATCCTTGTGTTATTAGTGTTCTTACATTTTGGTGCTCTCTGATAGATAAATATAAATTTATTTCTCAATCAGAAAGACTGTATACTGACTAGAATACTGGGAACTAAATCAAGGAATGATTTTTATGATTTTTTTTATTTCTTTAGGCTCAGGAGGTACAGAAATGATTTTGGCTCCTTCCTTAGGTGATTATCTTCCACAAATATCAAATTATGTAACAACCTGGTGATGCATTTCACTGACACAGCCTTAAACAGGGAACGCCCTCCAGGATGGGTAACTGGATAAAGTGGCTTGTTTTTATTGTCAGTTTCCTTTTGCTTCATAGAGACATCCTGAAGTTTTAAAAAGGTGTTTCTCAGTGAGGGTTGGGGAATTAGAAATAGCCTCATGAAAACTGCTAAGCTGAGCAGAGGCTCTGTGTGTGCTCCTTTGTCAAAGTGGTTGAACTTGAGCATTTGTAAGGGACCCTGGAGATCATTGAATTCAAACTTACTCATTTTACATGTGAGAAAACTAAGAGTCAGAAAGTTTATATAACTTGACAAAGGTCGCATGGCTAGTTAGAAGAGTGAGGACTTAGGTTTTCTGAGTTCCAGGCCAGTGGTCTTTTTATCATCTTAGTTTAGCTTTTTTTCTTTTCCCCAGGAATTATAGTAAGCCTAATACAAATACAGAACTAATGCCTCAACAATCTATTTATAAATTGTATTCAGAGCTTGGTTAAAAAAAATTGCTTCTACACCTTCCAAGTGAATATAGCCCAGATATTAGTATTTAAAAGTCTTGGTAAAACAAAAACAAGTAAAACCCTGAAGATGTATACATAAAAATACATCTTGGTTATTTGGACTCTCTTTTCCCATCCAAAGCAGGGATAGTATTTCATTCAGGTTTTTATAGGGTGACAAAAATGCATATTGCTATTATGCTAATTCATGTATTTTATGATTTTCAAAAGTCTTCACAAAGTTAATGCATGTCCAGTAGTTCACTGGGGAGAACTGTGCTATTTTTGAAAACTGAAATGATTTCTTAATAGCTTTATCTAGCTTAGCACCAGGTGCATGAGTGCTCTTACTAAAGTCTTGTTGTAAGCCTCTCTCCATTTGAACAACTCTCCAAGTGGTTTCTAAATCCCAACTTGGGAACCCTTTCTAAAACTTCTTGTCTATTTGCCAAAGGGGGAAAAAGCTGCCAATAAAGTGATAGAGTAATTTTAAAGAAGGATAAAGAGCTTGCCTAATGCCCTGGTTTCTCTTATATCACATTGGTATGGTAAGGGTTAATGGAGTTCATTTATTCAGTTGAGATGCCAGTGTCTCTGAGCTTTGCTAAATAGATTGACCTTTGATGAGAATGCCGTATCTTCAATCAAGGTGACCTGGGTTCAAATCCCACTTCCGACATTTACAGATGTACTTCATATTAAACGCTTTAATTCTCTTTTTCTTCATTTGTGTGCCTTGGGGAATTGGATTCAGTGTCCTATAAAGTCCCTCTCAGCTCTAAATCTATGAACCTATGATCCTTTCCCAATCTAATATGTCCATCTTCAAAAAATAAAGTGAGACTTTTTTCCCTCCCCTGTCAAGGTGACCTAGGAAGGAGAATTGAGTGATGACTACATTTAGGTAAACTTTGAATTTCTTGGTGGTTTTCTCAGACAGGCTTGTCACACTGTATTTATCACCTTTATATTTTAGAGGTCATGTCCATCAGGTCATAAGTCTTTCCTCTGATGCAACAACAAAGAGCTTACAGAAATATCCTCATCCACAATAGCTAGAACAGTCCCTATATTTTGTGTGAATGTCTTCTTAAAAACTTAATATTGATCTTAAAACTGTTTTCTTTCTTTATTATTCAACATGCTATGAGAATGGGCAGTCTCTAGTATAAATCATAAATATTAATAATTTTGACTATGCAATAATATTAATAATGGAAATTATAATTAAAGAAAGTAATGTTTGGTCTACCCAAAGGCAATATTCCTCATTAACTTCATCTGTGCAATATATTTTTACATTTTTGGTCACCTATAGATGCTTATTATTTTCCTTGTGGATTTATTCTATAACTACACCATTGTTCATCAATTAATGTTCCTTCAATTTGGTTATACTTGAACATTCTAGTTGTATCTTAGAAGAGACTGAATAATATTTAAAAAGCCAATGAGAAGTGTTTGGGTGATAGAGTATTTTTAATTGAAGGGAGAGAACCCTCCCACTTCTAATTTTACAGTTTTTGTAGGTGTTTTTATAAAATTTAATTTCTTTATCTTTAGTTTTCCAACATTCATTTTCACAAGATTTTGAGTTACAAATTTTCTTCCCATCTTTCCCCTATCCTCCACCCCAAGATATAGAGCCTACTAAATACCCCTTGCCCCAATCAGTTCTCCCTTATATTCTCCCCCTAACTTTCTAGTAGGGCAAGACAGATTTCTATACCCCAGTGCCTATATATCTTACTTCCCAGCTGCATGTAAAAAAAGCCATTTTTTAACATTTGTTTTTAAAACTATGATTTCCAGATTCCTTCCCTTCTTCTCTCCTCACCTACCCACACTGGGAGGACATGCAATTCAATATAGTTTGTATATGTGTAATTATACATAATGTTTCCATAGTAGTTACATTGTGAAAGCCTAACTATATTTCCCTCTATCCTATCCTACCCCCCACATATTCTATTTTCTACTTCAACCCTTTCCCTTTTCAAGTGTTTGCTTCTAACTACCCTCTCCCCCAATCTGCCCTCCCTTCTATCATCTCCCCTCTTTTCCCCTTCCCCCCTACTTTCCTGTAGGGTAAGATACTTGAGTGTGTATGTTATTCTCTCCTTAAGCCAAATTCAATGAGAATAAGGTTGACCCATTCCCTTTCAGCTTGTTGTTCTTCCCCTCCATTGTAACAGTTTCCTCTTTCCTCTTTAATATGAGATAATTTACCCCATTCTATTTCTCCCTTTCTCCTTCACCCAATATATTCTTCTCTCACATCTTTGTTTTATTTTTTAGATATCATCCCGTCCTATTCAACTGATCCTGTGGCTTCTGTCTATGTATACATGTACACATATATACACACACTCATATATATTTATACACACATATACCCTTCTTTACGCACATATATGTATGTATACAAATATATAAATATATATTCCCTTCAACTCTCCTCATACTGAGAAAAGTCTCATGAGTTGCAATTATCATTTTCCCATGTAGGAGGGTAAATAGTTCAACTTTAATAAAGTTTTTTATGACTTATTTTCTTGTTTACCTTCTCATGCTTCTCTTGCTTTTTGTATTTGTTTTTTAAATTAATTTTTGTTTATTTTTACTTTACTTCATTTATTTCCACAAGATTTTGAGTTACAAATTTTCTCCCCATCTTTCCCCTACCCACCACCCTAAAACAGAGGTCCCATGTTTACCCATGCCCCCAATCTGCTTTCTCCTATATCCCCTGCCATTACCCCTCTGACTTTCCAGTAGGGCAAAATGGATCTCCTTACAACAGTGCCTGTATATCTTAATTCCCAGTTGCATGTAAAGAATAATAATTATACACACACACACACTATATATATATATATATATATGCTTTTTTTTACATTTGATCTTAGAACTTTAAATTCTTGATTCTTTCCCTACATCTCTCATCATCCACCCCCACTGGAAAGACAAGCAATTCAATACAGGCTTTACATGTGTAGTTACATAGCACATCTCCACAATGGACATATTGTGACTATATTTCCCTCCTTTCTATTCTGCCCTCCTCTTGTTCTATTCTCTACTTTGTCCCTGTCCCTTTACAGAAGTGTGTGCTTCTAACAACCCCCTGCCCCCAACCTACTCTCCCCTCCATCATTCCTCTTCTCATCCCCATCCTCCCTACTCTCCTGTAGAGCAAAATACCAAATTTAGAGAGTTTGTCATTCCTTCCCTAAGCCAAATTCAATGAGAGTAAGGTTGACCCATTCCTTTTTTGCCTTCCTGTTCTTCCCCTCTATTGTAACAGTTATCCCTTGACTCCTTTGCATGAGATAATTTACCCCATTCTGCCTCTCCCCATCTCCTCTCATTCTATTCCTCTCCCACTTCTCAATTTTAAAATATCATCCCATCCTAGTCGATTGATCCTGTACCCTCTGTCTATGTACACCTATATACACACACTCACATATGTATTCATTCACATATATACCCTCCTGTATAGATATATGTGTATGTGTACATATATATGTATATGTGTATATATATATATATATATGCATATATATATATTTATATTCCCTTCACCTATTCTCATATGGAGAAAAGTTCCATAAGTTACAATTATTGTTTTTCCATATTGGCATATAAATAGTCCAACTTTGATAAGTTCCTTATGATTTCTTTTCCATATTTACCTTCTCATATTTCTTATATTTGAATGTCAAATTTTCTATTCAGTTGTTTTTTTTTCATCAAGAATGCTTGAAAGTCTTCCATCTCATTAAATGACCATATTTTCCCCTGAAACATTATACTCAATTCTGCTCAGTAGGTGATTCTTGGTTTTAATCCTAGCTCCTTTGACTTCCAGAATATTATATTCCAAGCCCTTATGCCCCTTAATGTAGAAAATGCTAGATCTTGTGTTATCCTGATTGTGTTTCCACAATACTCAAATTGTTTCTTTCTAACTGCTTGTAGTATTTTCTCTTTGATGTGGGAACTCTGGAATTTCATTATAATATTCCTAGGAGTTTTCTTTTTGGGTTCTTTTTCAAGAGGCTATTGATGAATTCTTTCAATTTCTATTTTGCCATCTGGTTCTAGAATATCAGGAAAATTTTCCTTGAGAATTTCTTGAAGGATGTTTTCTAGGCTCTTTTTCTAATCATGACTTTCAGGTAGGCCAATAATTTTAAAATGATCCCTCCTCAATTTATTTTCCAGGTCAGTGGTCTTTCCAATGAGATATTTCACATTGTGTTCTATTTTTTCATTTATTTTTATCTGTTTTATAGTATCTTTTTTTTTCTCATGAAGTCATTAGCTTCCATTGCTCCAATCTAATTTTGAAGAAATTATTCTCTTCAGTGAGCTTTTGAAATTATTTTTCCATCTGGAAAATTCAGCTTTTTAAGTCATTCTTCTTCTCATTGGCTTTTTGGGCCTCTTTTGCCATTTGAGTGCATCTATTTTAAGGTGTTATTTCCTTCAGTTTGGCTATTGACATGCTTTTCATGATTTTCTTGCATCATTCTTATTTCCCCATTTTTCCTCCATTTCTCTTGGTTTTCAAAGTCCATTCTGAGGATGGCCTGCAACCAGTTCATATTTTTCTTGGAAGCTTTTGATGCAGGAATTTTGACTTTGTTGTCTTCTTCTAGCTCCATGTTTTGATCATTTTTGTCCCTCAATTTGCTCATCTTGCCAGCCAGTTACTTAACTTTTGAGCTCTTTTTCATGTAGAACTCTTCTTCCGGATTTCAGAGAGCTGTGTCCCAAGTTGCTGGGGTTTTAGCACTTCTTACAGCTTTAAGGAGGGTGCTCTCTCTACAGCTACCGC
This sequence comes from Pseudocheirus occidentalis, assembly GCA_028646575.1. Classification (NCBI taxonomy): domain Eukaryota; kingdom Metazoa; phylum Chordata; class Mammalia; order Diprotodontia; family Pseudocheiridae; genus Pseudocheirus; species Pseudocheirus occidentalis. The sequence goes on from CM053598.1 coordinate 182,662,770, forward strand.
AAGCTCTCGGACACTGGTGTTCCTCACCCCTGGACCACTACCAAAGACTGCAACCCAAATCCAAACAGGTCAAAGCAAGAGCAATTACCCTCTGAATAGTTGCTTACTCCCCCCTCCAATCTGTATGTCAAGAGCTCTGCAGCTGCCATGCCAGTGCTACCTCATGCTTCAGGGAGCAAGTGCCATACTGCTCCTCTCTCACCCGGTTCCAACAGAGTTCCCCACTGACCTTTTCCTTTCTCTTTAATGTTTCTGTGTTGAGAAGTTTGGAAACTGCCACAGCTGCCAGTGCTTCATGCTCCTGAAGTCTGCTATGGCTTGTCTGGGCTGCTGGTCATGGCCACCCTGGGTCTGGTCTAGTGTGGCTCACACAAGACTGCACTCAGCTCCCAGCCTGATGTGATAGAACTTTCCTGCTGGCCTGCCAGGTTGTCTTCTGTGGGAAATTTGTTTCTTTCTGTCACTTTGTCAGTTCTGTAGCTCTAAAATTTGTTTATAGACTTTTTTTTTTTACAGATACTCAGGTGATTGAAGTGGGAGCTTCAGCAATTTCCTGCTTTTGCTCTGCCATCTTAGCTTTCCGGACTCCAATTTTACAATTTTAAGAATTATCATAACATCTGGAACCTGAATGAGATAAACATAGTTTGCTGAGCACTCAATTTCTTTTTACCTCTAAAATTCTATTCTATATAATGGCAAGGATTATTACAATTTTTTTTTACAAATTTCTTTATGAAGACATGGAAATATATGGAAACATCTTTTGGTAAGGTCCTTTTTGTTAGTTTCCAGCTTCCTCTCCAAAGAATAGTTAACTAGGTAGTTGCATACCAAATTACTCAGTGAATTCTAATTGAATGATAGGCTTACAAATTTTTAAAACTCTATAAACTGTAGAAGATTAAATAATGGTTTCATATAAGTCATGAGAGATTACTTCCAAACACATAATTAGAAAGGATTATTAAGGAAATGAGAGAGATGTTTCAAATATGTCCACTTTTTCATTAATAAGGCCAATTCCTCTACTTGTGTTTTTGAATACATACATTACTATGTGTACCAGCAACTTGCTTCCTTAAAACTTTGTAGAAACTTTAACTATCATGTTTATCCCCCTAGTATTTGATGCCTTTCCATTGACTGGATTTTATCTTATTGTCTATTGAACTTGCCATCTCCTAAAGTATTCATCTTATTTTTCTTTTCATATCCAAGCTTCTAAGAAAGTCTTTAAAGTTATACTCTTCATTTCTTGTCCTCCAATTTTTATACCTTTTGCATTTGACTTTCAATGTCACCACCCAACTGAAACTTCTATCTCTGAGGTTACTTACCCCTAATTTCTAAAGTTGGTCTCCTAATCTGTTCCCATCCTTCTTGACCCCTCTACAACTTTTTTACATTGTTGACCACACTTTCCTCTTAGGTATTTTCTTCTCCCTGGGTTTTTGTGACATCTTTCACTCTTTGCTCTCTGCCCATCCATTTTTCCATTCCTTCAAATTCTCCTTGCGTGTATCAGCATCCATTTCCTCCTACCCATTAAGAATAGGTGTCTCTCAAGGCACTGTCCTATCTTCTTGTGTTTTTTTTTACTCTCTTAGTGATCTTATCAGATCCTATGAGGTCAATTATCACATGACTCCACCAGAGTGTGAACACACCTCCATTTGGATATCCAGAGGTATTTAAAGCTTAACTTCTCCAAAACAAAACTCATTAATCTCTCCCTTAAACCCATGCCCATCCTAAACTTTTTAATTTTTATTGAGGACACCACTAGTCATTAGATTGAAAATCTCAATATTATCCTTGATGCCTGTCTCCCTCTCTCCTACCATTTACTTGGATTGTCAAGTACTCTTGATGCTATCTCCACAATATCTTTTACTTCTCCACTCTTATAGCCTTCATCCTAGTTCAGATTGCCTAACTTTTCATATGGACTATTGTATCATTCTCCTAATTGAACTCTTAGGTTCCAGTCTCTAGTCTATTCTCTTCCTCTAGTCCAGGGGTGGGGAGCCTGCAACCTCAAGGCCACATGTGGCCCTCTAGGTCCTCAATTACAGCCCTGTGATGGAATCCAAACTTCACAGAACAAGTCCTTAAGATATGGATTCAAAGGGTCACACTTGAGGATACAGAGGGTCACATGTGGCTTCAAGCCTGCATATTCTCCATTCCTGATCTAGTCTATGCTTTACACAGCTGCCAAAGTCACCTTCCTAATACATGACTGACAATATCTCTCCCTTACTCCAGAAACTGATCACTCCCTCTTGTCTCAAAGATAAAATGAAAATTCTTTAGTATTAAAAATCCTTAACAATTTTGCTTTAGTCTTCCTTTCCTGTATTATTCTAATTTGTTTCCCTTTGCATATTTCATCTTCTAGTCAAGTGACCTCTTTGTTATTGCCTATATGTGATACTTCATCTGCCAAGTTTGTTTCACAGATTCTCCCACTCAGCAGGCTTCCCCCCTTATCTATGCTTGTTTGAATCACTAACTACCTTTAAAATTCAGTTCATGTGACATTTCCTACAGGAAACCGTTTTTGATCTGATACTTGTTCATGTGCTCTTTTTCCTCTTGTGTTTATCATGCATACATTTATCTTTTAATATGCTATATTCCCTTCCATCAGCATAAGGCAAACTCTTTGAAAGCAGACACCATTTTCATATTATCTTTGCAAGATCATTGCACAGCACAGTTCCATGTACATAACAGGTACTTAAAAATTCTTTTTAGATTAGACAGGGTTAGAAAAAAATCTGTACTAAAAAGTAACATAACTAGAAGAACAAAAGCTACCAGATAGTTAAAAATGTATATGACAAAATCAGTTAAAAATGTATATGACAAAATTTCATATTTAAATTTAAGGATTTGTTAAGTTTTTTTTAAAAAGTAGCTGCTAGTCTACAATGGATAAATGATATAGAATATGAATAGACAATTTTTGAAGAGAGAAAACACATATTGCTAATAATTGCTTGAAAAAAAAGTCCAAATTCACTAATGGTCAAAAAGATGCAAATTAAAGCAATCTTGAGGTACTACCTCACATTCATAAAATAGGAGAAAATAATTAAAAGTGTCATTGACATATACATATAGTAACCATTGCTAGTGTAATAATAATAAGAATAAGAATAAAACACCTATTAGAATTTTTGTGGAATGCAATATATCAGAATGCAATAGAAGTCACCAAAGCAATCTTATTCTTTGACATAATAATAAAATTTGGCTAATATACACTAAAGGGGTTCATTAAAAATAAAAAAATATTTCTGTTCAAAGATTTTCACTTTATAATTAGTGGAAATGGAAAAGAAAACAGGGAGCCACTTGAATGTCTAAGAATTAGGGAAATAAATTTTGGCACACTAATTTCAAAGAGTACTATAATGCAATTAACACCAGCAAGTATGAGAAATATAAATATATCTGAAAAACCCCTATGAAATAATTCAAAGTCAGAATTAAAAGAAGAAATTTTAAAAAATGTTATAGTCATATATTAGGAAAAATGGGAATGAATGAATGAACGAATATATAAAGAATCTTTTTGTAGGCCATGAAAATAACTGAAAAGCTGTGATACTCTTTCATCTTGTTGTTTGTTCCTTGTTTTCAAAGAGGACCAATGACATCACTGGGTGATGTCTTGACTTGCTTGTCAATTAGATTTAAATGAGACAGAGTTGCACAAAACCAACAGCCTCACTCTTGCTTCTAGAGTCGCTGAAGTCCAGTGGCAAGACAAAAATTAAATTGACCAGCAATGGCCTGGGATGCAATGGATGACCTTGGTGTCTTCATTGTCTGACCAAGCTCTAAGCACTCAACAATGCCTACTTCAGCTGTCTTCATAGATGTTGGAACAA
>CM053598.1:182667174-182682585 GCA_028646575.1 Pseudocheirus occidentalis
GATAGATAGATAGATAGATAGATAGATAGATAGATAGATAGATAGATAGATAGATAGATAGATGCCTTTGACAGAATTAGTTATTTGGAGGATTAGCCTTTGAAACCTAGACACTGGGATGTGTCATAGATTATATAACACCTAGAAAGCAAACATCTTAAATAAGTTACTGCTTTAAAAATCTTTTTAAAAGGACTATCAAATTATCATTTTTGCCAGTTTTCAAAATTGTAATTAATTCCAGAAGCAATCAATAATGCCAATGCCTATCCCCACATTCTATTTTACTTTCTCCATGTCATCAGACATATGTATCTTATATTATCAGTATCTTACTATCTGTGTGTAGTAAATCTATTCAGCCCCTCCATTCATTTAAATGATTAAAAAACCCTAAGAAAAAAAGAAAACGCTCTAAAATGGAAGATTCTGTTCAATTTCCTTGAAAATTTTTGACCAATTTCCTTTAGGTTTGGCCCAGTTTCTTTGAAACCATCGGTATAGAGACATATACTAATCTGATTATGGCAAACTATGCCTGAAGCATTAATAACTTATTAAATCAATTCCCTTATGCTTACCTTTGGCTGTTCAGGTGAGAATTGCCACTCCTCAAACTGAAAAAAGTCCAAATGTCCTCTCCAGAAACCTCTGTTTTTACAAATTATTCACATGTGTCCCAACTTGTTAGTGAGTTGTTGCTGAGTGACTGCTGGATCTGCTCACAGTCCCTGTACTAGGGGCCTTTGACTTGTGTGTAACGTGCTATAAAGACAGCTCTTTAGATTGGAGCTCTCCTTTCAAAGTTAGCCTTGGTCTGTAGTGGATGGATGTCATCACATGAGATGGATGCTTCATTCCCAAAAGCCAAGAAACATTCCACTCAGAACAATTCGAAGGGCATGAGCATCAACATCTTGAAAAGCACCACTAGAGAGAGTTTTAGCAATCAATCCATGCAGAGTTTCCTTAAGAAAAACTGAAAGACATCCAAATTCCCCTCTAACTGAGTAAGCACAGGCCAGGTGCATGGAAAATGTCATTGATTTTTTTCTCAAACTTGGATGTATTTCATGCGTACTTTGCAATGATTTAGGATTTCAGATGGATAATATACTTGGTGGTTTCACTTGGCGGCAACCAAAAAGCTAGGTGAGAACTGACTTTCCTTTTCCACTCAGGTGTTTCCACACACACACAAAAAAAAATCCAGGCAATTTAACCAAAAGCAGGAGGTATGATTCCATGGGAACCAAAGTAATAAGTATGCACCCAGAACACTAGGTATCAATATACCTGTGGTAACCTCTAGGAGTCAAGCACAGCTTGGCATACTGTTATCAGGATTTAAAGAGGAGGGTATTATTCAGAGTAAAGACTTCAAACTTATCAAAATCTAACAGAGACAGCTAGGTGGAACAGTGGTAGAGCACCTGGCCAGGAGTCAGGAGGATATCTCCGAGTTCAAATTTGGCTTCAAACACTTAATAGCTACGTGATCTTGAACAAGTCACATGATACTGTTTTCCTCAGTTTCCTCACCTGTAAAATGAACTGAAGGAATAAATAGCAAACCACTCTAGCATCTTTATCAAGAAAACCCCAAATGGGGTCACAAAGAGTCAGACAGAAAACTGAACAACAACAAACTTTCTTTTCTGGATCTTCAGTTGTTCTAGTTGAGGAGATAGTCGCCAAGCTGAATCTTCTGTGCTGCTCCCCAGGTGGAGAGCAGCAAAGTCTGACCTGGAAGCTAGCCCATGTCCAGGGAAAAGGAAGGAAATAATGAGAGGTGGTTTTCCCAGGGTTCTTGGGTTTACTTGCTTTTAGGTGGTGTTGGTTACTGGTTAGTGATGGTGGTAGTAATAAAGTTTGGTCCTTTCCCCAGAATGACTGTTCTTGGTTTCAGGGCACTGCTCTAGCTCCATTAGGATATGAGAAGACAGAGTAGCTGGGGGAGCTGAGGCACTTGAACTTGCCTGGCACATGTGACCTCCTACCTCTCCCTGCGGGTGCTTCAATGCTTCAGCAAGGTTGACTTGCCTGTCTCATAGGAGGCAGTTCATCATCACTTAGTGACACTGGCTTCACTCTTTCCAAGTAGGTGCTCCCTGGAATGATGGCTGCAGGGAATAGCCTGGAAGCAGGACATGTAGTCTAGGAAGCAATGCTATTCCCAAGGCTCGTGGGTTCAAGGTGCTGGATCATCTCCATCAGAGTTAGATTTTCTTTGTATAATCTCAAGAAAAAATGATGGAAAGGCATATCATCTCTAATTTCATATATTTCAAAAGCTAGCTATGCTATTCATACTACGTGCCACAGTATCAGTATTACCAGGCTCTACGCCTTAGTATCATTTACTTCTTCCTTTCAACTAAATGGGCAACAAACCCTAACAAAAAGTAAACATTTTGAAAGGGAGGTTTTCAGATGTGTTTCTTTGAAAATTACTGCCTGGTTTCCTTTAAGTTTGCCCTTGTGTCGTTATGGTATGTCCTTTGCTCTCAAATAGGATCAGGACATCAGGGAGATGATGATATGACTTGCAATTGACTAATTTGAGTGAAGCAGGGATGTTCAAGGTCACCAGCCTCCCTTTCTCCTCCAGAGGCATCTGGGTCCAGTGGTCAGATATCAATCTGGACAACTGAAGATGTCCTATTTTTGCTTAGATGTCCTAAATTTGCTAAAATTGCCTGGATTCTATTCTACTCTACTCTACTCTACTCTACTCTACTCTACTTTACTCTATTCTATTCTACTCTACTCTACTCTACTCCTATTCTATTCTATTCTATTCTATTCTGTTCTGTTCTGTTCTATTCTGTTCCATCCTGTTCCATTCCGTTCCATCCCATCCCATCCCACCCCATCCCATCCCATCCCATCCCATCCCGTTCCATTCCGTTCCGTTCTGTTCTGTTCTGTTCTGTTCTAATTTCTTGGTAGAGATAGAAAGACTAATAGATTTTCTTAAACTCTAGAGAGACAATATGTTATCATTGGAAGAGTTTTGGATTTGGAGTCAGAAGACCTGAAATCATATCCCAAATCTGACTCGTAATACTTATATGACCTTGGACAAGTCACTGAATCTTTCTAGATCTCAGTTTCTTCATCTACACAGTGGTTGTATAGTTTGTCCCTTTGCTGTTGTTCAGTCACTTTCCAGTCATGTCCAACTCTTTGTGACCTTATTTGTGGTTTTCTTGGCTAAGATACTGAAGTGGTTTATGATTTTCTTCTCCAACTCATTTTACAGATGAGGAAACTGAGGCAAACAGGGTTAAATTATTTGCCCAAGTCACAACAGTGATTAAGTGTCTGAGGACAGATCACTGAACTCAAGAAGATGAGACCTTTTAACTCTAGGGCTGGCAATTTATCCACTTTGCCACCTGGTTGCCCCAGACTGTCCCAACATGACCTCTAAAGAGGCCGAACTAGATCAGGGTGTGGAACAAGAGTTATTTTGGGGATCAGATAAGATAAAGTAGGGAAGCAATTTATAATCTTTTTTTGTTGTTGTTTTGTTGATGTGTTTTGTTTTTATATTACATACATTCATAGAAAATTAAACAGATAAAAGCAGCTGCATGGCACAGTGGACAGAAAATCAGATCTGGAATCAGGAAGAATCAAGTTCAAATCCGATCTCAGGCATTTACTAGCTATGTGACCCTCAGCAAATCACTTGACCCTGTTTGCCTCAGTTTCTCATCCATAAAGTGAGCTAGAAAAGGAAATGGCATACCACTCAAGTACCTTTGGCAAGAAAACTTCAAATGGAGTCACAAAGAGCCAGACATGACTGAAGCAATTGAACAACCACAAATAATATGGTGAGCTGTTCTCAATGTGCATGTAACAATGCACATCCCTAGCACCCCTCTCCATAACTTTCTTTTTAAAATTTTCTATATTATTTTTCTGTTTTCTCTCTCTCCTCCCATTCTATTGGAGGGGAAAAGGTAAAATAAATGTCTTATAACAAATATGCAGGGTCAAGAAAAATGAACTCCATCAATGATTAATATGACATACATATATACATATATATATATATATATATATGTAATTCTGCATCCTAAATCTATGTAATAGCATGTTTTATCATTGGTCCTCTAGAATCATGAATGATCATTGTATTGATCACAGTTCTTACAAATTTCAAAGTCATTTGCTTCTACTTTACTGTTGTTATTGTATAAATTATTCTCTAGGTTCTACTTCTTTCATTCTTCATCAGGTATAAAAGTACTCAAAATTATTTCTGAGGTTATCCAATGCATTAGAGGTCTTCTCTTGTTATTTTGTGTGTGTTAGCATGTTTTATATTCCCAGGGTACCAGTGTAGAATGCAGACTGTCTGTGCATTATCCCTCATTTGTTAAATGACCAGCTTTTTTCAATCATAAATGTCCTGGATGCCATTATTTTTACATAACTCTTGCTCTTGAGTCAGCTTTGTTTATATATTTTAACCTACATTTGCCCACCAGGAGGTATCTCACTGATATTTACAACCAAAGAAACAAAAATAAGACACAAAGTTTGTTTGTTTTTTAAAGACTCAAAGATTTTTTTTTAAAAATCCATACAATTTCTCTCCCGGTAGACTGTAAGTTCCATAAGAACAGAGACTATTTTCTTTCTTTATATTCCCAGCACTTAGCACAGTGACTGGAGCATGTTATGTACACTTGATAAATGTTTTTTGATTGAGCTAGCACAGTATCTCTTACATTTATGTTTCTGCTTTATGTATGTTCTACATATAAACATTTGACACACAAACATCATAGAATCAATCTTCCATCCGTTTTAGTGATGTCTCCATTGAAAAATAAAGATGCTATAGACTATACATGTCTCCAATAAGAGGTTTCATTTTTCCTTACTTTCTCAACTGAAGAGGGGAAAGAAAGGAGGAAGAGCAGTTAGATATTGATTTGAAAATAAAATTTAATTTTTTTAAAGAATCCCATATCAGAGAAACTCAAACAAGCCTAGCTGTAAATATTTAGAAAATTTTGGTTTATGTAACTTTTTTATTCATCTTCTAAAAACAGAAAAATGATCTCATAAAACCCACACACATTATTTTTAAAATCCTAGAATACACCCAGAGTTTAAAAGGCACTTCATGAAATCAAATAGCAATCTACCTGCTTTACTACGTCTTCAGATATTTCTGAGTTTACTGAAATTGGACCTGATAACTAAAATAGAGGATATTGTAATTGATGGAGCACAGTAAGCAAAGGGAAGACTGCTCCCTAGCAATGGAGTTTACTTCTTCAGCTGTGAATGAACCTAGTAGACTATTAACAGAATTTGAGAGGAAGCTATTGCGTAGTCATATGAATCTCAGATCAATCAACAAAAACCCTTCATCTCGCTCCTGAAATCAAAACTGAGTTGATTTGTGATCCTTATCTGTGACTTAATTTTGACTTTCTTATGAAGGAGTGGGTAGTGTGAGTAAAGAGAAAGAAAACTGGAATCACTGAACCAGTCATTAAGCTGGGGCATCCAGCATTGAGCCAGTATGTGTATGTGTATGTAAGTATGTATAATGTGTATGTATATATTTGTATTTATTCATTTTACATTTATGCAACATGTTTTTTTTTCATTTACTTGCCTTCCCTATTAGAATGTAAGCTTCTTACAAGTAGAAAGTGTTATATTATTTATACTTGTATCTCCGGGATTTAGCACACAGTAGGTGCTTTAAAAATACTGATTGATTGATTGATTGATTGATTGAAGATAATGTATATAAGAGCTATGATGGAGGTAGAAAAAACACAATTTGGCAAAAGTTTGGATATGTGAGATGAATGAGAGTTAAGAGTTAAGGATAGGGGCAGGTAGGTTGCACAATGAATAGAGCACCAGCACTGGAGTCATGAGGACATGAGTTCAAATGCAACCTGAGACTCAACATTTACTAGCTGTGTGACCTTGAGCAAGTCACTTAACCCCATTTGCCCTGCCTTCACCCCTCCAAAAACAAAACAAAAGAGTTGAGGATAATGCAGAGGTTGTAGACCCAAGTGCTTGGGAATGTATTGGTACCCTTGATAGTTATCATGAAATTCAGAAGAGAGGAGGATTTGAGGGGAAAGATGATGAGTTCTATTTTGGACATTTTGATCTTTAAATGCTTGTAAGATATCTAGTCCAAGATGTTCAAAACACAGTTGATGATATAGGACTAGAAGTCTAGAACTCAGAAAAGAGACTGAGCATGTACGTACACACATACACACAATATATTATACATGCACACATACATGCATGTATATACATGTATGTGTGTATGTGTATGCATATATACATACATTACATATGCAGATAGATAGGTGGTATATAGGTAGATTAATTGTTTACATAGAGAAGATAATTGGACCCACTGGAGCTGATGAAGTAATCAATTGAGAAATCATAGAGAAAAAAAAGAGGATCCATGACAGAGCCCTGGAGGATGAGTGGATGAAGATCCAGGAAATGAGACTCATAAGAGGTCAGAAGGATAAAGAACTTGAAGAGAGCAGTGTCATAAAAAGCAGGGTGGAAAGACTATCCAAGACAAAAAGGTAGTCCACATGTTGCAAAGCGGTCACAAAGTTTAAGGACTGAAAAAAGCATAAAAATAGTAACAAGGAAAGGAGACACTTGGCATTTCTTCAAGACATAAAAGGTTAGTGTCAAGGAGTTCCAAAATATTCATTCTAATTAGTTCCATATAATTGGAACCGGTGGTACCTAAAGAAAAAAAAAAGGAAGAGATTCATTCTTCCTCATTCTTTTCTCTTCCCAGCGCCACTCCCACTCAATGATGGAATTAATTATCTGCTTAAAGAAGAAAATTATGCAAGTACAAACTATCATATGTTATGTTGGTTCAATTACATTTCTTGGGCCTAAGTCAAAATAGGAAAATTTGGAGGAAAAAAATGTTTAAGATGGCATCAGCAACAATCTCAAAGAAAATACGTTTTGTGCTTGTGAGATATCAGCATGACAGCACACTGTCTGGTATAGGAATCAAGTAGGCGGTCAAAATAACTTCTGAATTAGTTAGAAAGATTGTCGTTAATGATGGGAAATTGTAATAAGTTCATAAAAGAAGGAATAAAACCTACCCTTTTTTTAGTCTAGTATTTGCAAATAAGTTATTAGCATGGAGTAAAGCTCATCTCAGTTAGTTAACCTCTCTAATCCTTAGTTTCCTCATTTATAAAGCCAGGAAAATATACCTAACATGCTTAATGCACAGAGTTGTTGAGCATTCTAATGGAGATGTGGAAGACTGCAAAAGGTATGGTAGCATGAAATGTCAGGTCCTTATAATAACAATAAATCTATCTCAGTCTTCTTGTCTTTTTGAAAGAGATATAATAGAAATAGTAAGTATTTGGGGAGGGTAGATGGCACAGTAAATAGAGCACCAGCCCTGGAGTCAGGAGGACCCAAGTTTAAATCCAACCTCAGACATTTAACACTTATAAGTCATGTGACCTTGGACAAGTCACTTAACCCCAATTGCCCTGTCTTCCCCCCTCCAAAAAAAGCCAGAAAAGAAAAGAAATAATAAGTAGTTAAATCATTATTTTGCTATTATTTGTTTATATTTAAATGTTGTGTTGATTATTGATGAAGAGTCCTAGGATGTCAGCTCATCTTCTGCAGACTCTGAAAACATCTTTGGGAAAAATCCAATAGCAAATACAACAGCAAGGATGAGATGCACCTCACCCCACTTTCTTCCACCATGTCTCTCTAAATGTCTAAAACTTTACATCCCATATAGTTTGAGGACTATGAGCAGCTGGAATGATGAAATCTATTTTTTCCAAATTATTATGATACAATGCCATGTCTGAGACATTGTAGGCAGTGGTCTGTCATGATATTCTAGTCCTAGTATATTTTACTGATTGTATTCCAAAGACTGTTTGGAGGCTTATATTTGTAGCTTTAGAATTTTGTAAAGGATAATGAGTTTCTGGTATAAAATTCTACCCACATCATCATGTCTTTCTGGGCATCTAGAAGATGTTAATTTGTGCACAATATAATGCTGTATTGTGCAGTTGATTAGGGGAGGAGGGGGAGGAGAGGCAAAGACCAGGAGAGGTGGCATGTAGAAGGTGGTACCTGCTTTATTTTGAAGGAAGAGAAAAATTCTATAAGACACAGAAATGCCTCAGAACTATCTCTATATAAAGGAATGGAGACCAGGAATGAAGCACAATGCATGAGAAACAGCGAGGAGGCCAACTTAGCTGGATCAAAAAGCATGGAACAGGAAGGGATCTCAAAGTATGTCCAATAAGGCTACAAAGGTAGTTGAAGAATGGTTTTGAAGGGTTTTCAAAGGAGACAAGACAGGCATATCGTAAAAAGGCTTTCACAAGAATTTAGGCAAAAGATGATGAGGTCTTGAAATAAAGAGGTGGCTGTTTGAGTAGGAAGAAAGGGGTCATGTCATGAAGGCTGAAATAGCAAGGGAAATGACTGGATATAGGGGATGAGGGAGAGTAAAAATGACACTAAGGTTATAAACCTAAGAAACTTGAAGAATGGGGCTGTACTCAACAAAAATCAAGAAATTCAGAAGGAGGCTAAGGTTGGAGGGAAAGATAATAAATTCTATTTTGGGAAATGTTGAGTTTAAGGTCCAGTTTAAAATATCCAATAGGACCTGGATAACATGAGACTGAAGAAGTTAGCTATCTAGATTGGGACTGAATATTTAGAACTATGAGTCTCAGCATAGAAATAATTCCATTTAAGGAAGCTAATCAAGTAACCAAGTGAAAGAATGTAGAAAGAGGACAAAACCCAGGAAAAAGCTTGGTAGGAGAATACTCACACACAAGGGATGTAATATGGATGACAATAAGGATTAGGCAAACCAATATGTGCAGGACCAGGAGATAGTAGTGTCATGATATTCCAGAGAAAAAAAATAGTATTTAGAAGGTAAGTGTGGTCAACAGTTTCAAGTGCATCAGGGTTTCCAAGATTTATGAGGATTGAGAAAAGACTATCAGATTTGAGTACTAAGATGATTGGTAACTTTAAAGAGGGCCGTTTCAGTTGCACGAGGAGCTCAGAAACCAGGTTGTAAAGGATTGAATAATAAGTTTTCTAGATTTGGACTGAAAAAAATAGGAGATAAATAGAGAAAAGTAGCATGAGGTTGACTGAAGAATAGTTTTTGTTTTGTTTTGTTTTTTTAAGGCTAAACTTGGACATGTTTGAAGGCATTTGAGAAAGAACTTGTAGATAAAGAGGTTGAAGATTGGAAAGAGATGTAATGATTGAAGGGCCAATCTGTTAAAGAAGATGGAAGCATTATAGCATCAAGGACACATGTAAAAAGATTGGTCTTGACAAGGAGAAGTGCCAGCTATCAGACACAGGGAAAGGAGAAAATGGGAGATGATGTTGAGGGTATTTGAAATAAAAAGAAAGATAGAAGAAGGAGTTAACTGAGGATGCCCTAAATTCTCTTGGAAAAGTAGGAGGCAAAATTCTCTTAGAGAGAAAGGAAAAGAACATTTTAAGGTAGTTTGAGTAAGGTTTAGTAAAGGAGAATAAGCAATCTCTTTTAAATGCTATTTATGTTGCCAGAGGAAAAGTCAGAGGGGTATGTAGAGCAGACCGTTAGTCATAACCCCAGTGTCTGGGAGAAGGAGAAAGTAAAGTAAGCAAGTTTTATTGAGGGTAAATAATCATGATAAACAGGGAAGTCAGGGAGGAGGGAAAAAGTCATGTTTGCTAGAATCCCTGGGAAATAGGGCAGCAAAGAGGTAAAGTCCAATGAGTCAAGCAGAATCAGCATTGGAGGGAAGAATGGCATCATCATTTTTAAAATGAGAGAATTAAAGTTGGGAAAAGTAAAATGACTTGCACATGGTCACATGCCTAGTAAGTGTTGAAAGCAAGATTCATATGTACGTCTCCTGATCTCAAGTCAAATAATCTTTCTGCTATACCAAAATTCCCCTCAACTGGCTTCTCTAGCTTTTGCTACTTAAAAAAAATAGTCTCTTTTAAATTAATATTATCATTTTTAAAGCATTGGTATGTCTTGAGATCAGAGTTTCAGTCACAAATTTCTTATATCCCTTATTTCAAATATATTAAGTAAGAAATAATAATGTAATGGCTAAAAGAATTTTTTAGCATATGTGAGACAAAAGATCCCTTGGAACATTCACCAACAACCTGGGATAGGATGAAATTGGCTCCCCTCATGGTGGAGTGCATTAAAATTGAGTTCATTTCTCTCTGAAGCAGCTGGTTCTGACTTCAAGGAAAACAACTAGCCAGACCATCCATCTGTCCGGATGTCCTCATCTATGCATTTCCTTTGCCTCCAGCTGGGTTAAGAAGTAGGTTATGCCCCTTGGATCATGTAGAGATTGTAGAAGAGGATTAAATACAACCTTTAGTCAAATCTTCCAGGAAAAAAGCCTCATGGACTATACCCTTTCCTTTCCCCCAAAACATACTGACCATATGGAGAGGTGTTTCATATCCGAATACAGCTTATTACTGCCTCCCAACACTAAATTATGCAAGCGTCCAAAAAGGGATGATTCTTGGCCTGGAGTGCTCTTTTGAAGTACACTCCATAATTAAGAACTTTGAAGGCAAAAAGGCAATTTGTCACATGCATTATTATAGCAGAGTGGGGTCCCCCAGGTCTAAATTAGGTGCTTAATTAGAAATATCTATGTTAAAGGAAACAAGAAGGCTGGAAGCAAGACTCTGCACACCTAAATTAAAACTGATTGAACCATCCAGTCAAGCCACTTAGACACAGACAGATCTCCTCTCCCAGGTACCCCAGAGGCTGCTAGGATGCTAGAACTTATGCACTCCAGCTTTCAACATACCAGGAAGGATCTATACTATCAGGGAATATTAGGATGGTAAAGAATTGAGACGAGTTTTCTCCCAGGAAAGTAGTGTATAGAATAGGCACTTGGACCAGGAATCAGCAAACTTGAGTTCTAATTCTATTGTTTCCATAATTTGTGAATGGGAAGCAAGTCAATTATCATAGTAGCATAGATAAAGAGTTGGAAGGGATTTGGGTGGTTATTTAGTCCAATTCCCTTATTTTTCAGATAGACAGAAACTAGGGGCCAGAGGGGTGATTTGCCCAAAATCATAAGAGGTAGTAAATGGCAGAGCTGGATTCAAACTCAGCTCTTCTAACTTCAAGCCCAGTGCTATTCTTTACCACATCACAAAATCTCTACAATTTACTTTTTTTAAACCTCAAATTCTTCATACATAACAGAATTTACAAAACAAGTATCCTATAAATACCTAAGACTTGCTTTGATTATAAACTTAATAAAATTCCATACATCTTGCCTGTTCGCTAAGATCCAAAAGTTATCTTTGGGTGCCATGAAACAGGTATTTTAGGATGAAACCACCCTAAAATAGACAGTAACTATCACTTTAGGACACAACACATGCTAAATTATTACCCGGGAAGATGAAAACCATATCTCAGCTTGGGGGCTTTTATTAACTAAAAAGAAAAAGACCTTTTAAATTTAGCAAGCTTGGAGGCTTAACACAATGAAATGTTGTCTGAATACTTCCTCTGCCCTTCACACATCCAGGATATGCTCCTTTGTTCAAACAAGTCTGGCTCTCCCTGTAGCCTCTTTTCTCCTGTTCCTAGTTTTCTCCTGAGGCTCTATGGTTTCAAAAACAAGATCTTCCCAGAATGGATATAGTAAAGAATAAACACATAATATTGTAGAATGTAAGACAAACGAGCGAAGATAAGCTTTTGCTTGAACATCCACATTCTCACTCTTTTATGAAATTGACTTCACTTTACTACTACAGCCAAGTTATAGTAATTATTGACACTATAACTTTCAACTTCACGGACATTTCAATTGTCCCTGAATTTATGGGATTAATGTTCTTCTACTAGAAAATGTCTTACTAGAAAGTTTACTTTTTTTATAATGGAAGAAATATAATGTACAGTTAAAAATGAGTTTCCAATAATAAGGAAAGCAATCTACTATGACCTTAAACAAATTATTTTATCTCTCTAGAACTCAGTTTCCCCATCTCTTAAAGACTAGACCATTATGA
The DNA here is from genome assembly GCA_028646575.1 of Pseudocheirus occidentalis. NCBI lineage: Eukaryota > Metazoa > Chordata > Mammalia > Diprotodontia > Pseudocheiridae > Pseudocheirus > Pseudocheirus occidentalis. The sequence goes on from CM053598.1 coordinate 182,679,334, forward strand.
GTTGAACTGACTAGATGATTGCTAAGGTACCTTCCAGATTCAACATTGTAGGGTTCTAAGTATAAAGAACCAGAGGTGATTCAAAGGGTGATTCAAATATCACACTGATAGAGAAAAGTTGATAGAAGTAGAAATTTTGCTTTCCCCAAAATGGCAGTCAAAAAACCTAGGATTTCTCTGTTCTATTAACTGTCAGATGTGCATACTGCTTGTTCAATTTGACTAAACAATCATTTATTTGGTATGCCAGGCAATGGACTTGGTGCTAGGAATATATGTATAGGAATACAAAGATGAAAAATTAAATTCTCTGAATTCAAGGAGCTTGGGTAAAGGGAGTTGGGGAGAAAATGTCAGGAGAATATAAACTTATATAAACTAAGATGAGAAATGTTTGGCTAAATTCTAAGGAGTCAACAATATGTTGGCAATTCTAGGGCTGAGTTTGCTACTCAGTAGGTAGCACAGACGCCATGGTTCCTTAATGTTACTCTGTGAGATAGATAGGTAGATAGATAGATAGATAGATAGATAGATAGATAGATAGATAGATAGATAGATAGACAGACAGACAGACGGACGAACGGATGGACGGATGATGGATGGATGGATGGATGGATGGATGGATGGATAGATGGATACATACATACATACATAGAAAGATAGACAGATAGATGGATAGATAGACAGATAGATAGACAGATATACACATACATATATACACACATATATACATACGTATGTGTATATGTATGTGTATATGTATATTTTTAGCACTTTAAGGTCCATAATTCATTTTGTTTGGATCATATCCTTGGCATGATAACTTGTGTCTTGAACACTCATCAATTAGTATAAGGAAGTCACTTCAGTAAACACTTACTAAGTACCCAAAAGGTACCAGGCAATGGACTAAGCAACTGACTTTTAGGTACTTTAGGCAACTACGTGGTACCTATATAAGGCATTGAACATAGAGTCATGAAGAACTGAGTTGAAATCCTGTCTTGTCTCTAAAATGGGGATAACAATAGCAAATACCTCCTTAGCATTGTTATGAGAATAAAATGAAATGATATTTGTAAAATGCTTTGCTATATAGAAGACATTATTAAGCATATGGGAATACAAAAAAAGGTAAAAGACAATTCCAGTTCTCAAGGAGCTCTAGTTTGATATGGAAGATAAAATACAAAGAAATATGCATAAACAAGATTTATACAAGTTAAATTAGAGATAATCTCAGAGGAAAAGAAAAACAGAAATTTCATATAGGACTCAAGTGACAAAAATTATTTCCCCTTTATGGAAGGAAATCAGAGCTTCCTTTAATTTATTTTTTTCTTGTAGATTTTTATTTTTTGTGCTTTGCATTTATAAAACTCAGATCAACAGCTTTCACCTGAGAACTTACTATTGGCAAGATACTTATGCTAGATGCTTAAGGAAGACATTTTGGGGGTGGGAAGAGATACAGCATTGCATAAGGCATAAGGAAGGAGACAGATCTTAGACCTTGAGGAGGTGACAATCTAGTAAGAGGCTACACAAATAATTATGATGCAAAGTGTAATATGAAATTGAGGCAAAAAGAAAGGAAAACAAAAGAGTGATTACGTCAGACTACAGGAACAAGAACCCTTTTTGAAATACTAAAAATGGAGCTGCATCATTATTTAAGTGTTTAGAGAAGAAAATTGGGACGGATATCATAGAAATATATGGTAATGTTGCACAGTAACAAACCAAGGTGTCAAACAGGTGGCCCATGGGCCACATCTCCAATTGTGGCCAGATTAAATGTGGTTGAGAAATATTTAATAAAATAAATGAAAATACAGTAAAGCATAAATAATATTCCATTTTAAAACTAAGTCAACATGCAAACTACAGGGATCCTTATGCATAGATTAGAGGCCCCTGTTGCTAATTAGCAGAGTTTTATCCCAATTATAAAGAGACAATTGAATTGAGAGTCAGGAGACTCAAACTGTAGCCATTACTCTGTCACAAGCTATTCATGTTATCTTGAGGAAGTCACTTTTTCTGTCCAGATCTCAGTTTCTTCAACTGTAATTAGTAAATCATGGAATCCAAATGCTAATGAGGATACAAGTCACTTCCCAGTTCATAATCTCCTTGAAACTCTGATAAACAGGGTAAATGTGCTAACGGCATTTGCCTTATCCAGATGCCTTGGAGTATATAAGAGCATCTCTACCTCCTCTTACATTCTTAATTTTTAGTATTCCAGGTAAGATTCCAATTCTGCCTTATCCCTTTTTCAAGAGACTTAGGAGCAATTATTCAAATGTTTCCCACTTCTCATTCTTCAGCCAAACCCTGATGGAATCAAGTTATGGTAGTTAGTTTAAAGTGTCTGTCAAGGATTCAAGATCGAGGGAGTGATAGGAATCATTGAAATGTAGATGGAGGAGATAGATTGGTTATAAAGCATTTAAAGATTCCAAGATGAAAAGAACTGTATAAGTGCCAGGTAGTATTATTCCATAAAAGTCCCATTGTGACTGCTGAGAAGGAGCAGAAACCTTCAAATAAAGCACTTAATTCACACCTGACAGTGATTTTCAGAGTATAGTACAAGCAACATTGATAATTCTGTTCTTAGCCCAGGGAAAAGCTGCAAAGCAGAATAGAAAGCAGCAATAAAATAAATGGAGGTGACTTGGAAAATATGAACTCTGAGTGAGAAAAAGAGCCTCTGGCAGAAAAAGTAACCTCTAGGTGCCCCTCCTGCCCCCCTGTGATAAAGGGAACTTTCCATTTGTAGCTTCAAGGCATTGTGTTCTTCTTGCTGTCTCTGGGCTTATCTAAAAGACATATACATCCCTGGTTCTCAAATGAGAGAATATATTTCTGCTAACTTCATTGTACAAATAATATGCTTCTTAATTCCTTTTCTAGTATATCTGTTCTGATCAGGGTACAAGCTTTTGGACACAATTATAAAGGCTCCAGCTTCTAGGTTATTCTTCCCAGGAGTAGCTTGAATCTCAAACAGCATTGTCCAGGCATCATGAGGCAAAACCCCCTTGAAGATGCTTCCCCCAAAAAGACTCTCACTTGTTTTGGCCCCAAAGGGAAGTTACTATTCAGGGTTCTAAGGTTAAACCTGTTGGTCTGCTACTAACACATAGCTTATGAGCCCCACTGTGACACAATCAATCAGTAAAAGTAAAAGCATTTCCTAAGACAAAAAGTACCAATATATCTACAAAACATCGCCTCCAT
>CM053598.1:182683085-182737051 GCA_028646575.1 Pseudocheirus occidentalis
AAAAAAAAAAGAAAGAACCTGATTGTGGTCTACCTGTACAGGGCATCATTTCTGTGCCTCAGCTTTGCCCAAGTGCTTCTGCACAAAAAGTGAATTTTATGAAATCAGACTTCCTCAGAAGAGCCTGTCAAATCAGCTTCAGTGGGTCAAGTGCTATCACCTCAACTTCAATTCTCTTTTGTAAGACACAGAGAGATGGAATGGAAGTAAGAGAAACACAGAGGAAAGGAGAGGTAGGGAGAAGCCTGAAGTCTGGGTAGTTCAGTAGAAGGGGCAGGAAGAGGGCATGTTTTGTAAAGATAAATTGAAAATAAGCTAGCTGTAAAAGTAACAGGAGGCAAAGGAGATGGGCACATTGATTGAAAATCCCCTCAAAGAGACAGTTCAGGGATTTGTTCCAGAGAAGGTATAGGAAGTTATAGATTCAAAATCTTTGCTCACAGTCTGAAACATTCATTCCAATTGATGAAAGAAAGGCAAATTGACTTGAGAGTAACTCTCCTAAAACTGTACTCATTTTTGAGGTGGAATGGAAATCTGGGCAGGGTTGTTCAAACTTTTCTTCTTGTTAAAAGCTATACTGGTGTGGTTGGTAGAACAATTAACAACAACAACAATACCAATAGCTGGCATTAAGAGCCCTTTCAGACTTGTGTGTTATCTTCATAGATGAGGAAACTAACGTTTTAAACTCAGGTCTTCTTGAGTCTGTGTCCAACATTCTATCCACTGTGCCTCATATCTGGGAAGGTAAGGAAAATATACCTGTTAGAGAAAAGGACAAAAAAACTTAGTTTGGGGATCAGCTTTCAAAATATGGAGAACACAGATCACAGGAGCATGGTGACTTATTGATATGGCCAGTGACGGTCTAAGTGGTTAAGAGCTGATATTAAGTAGATGGCACCTGAGGTAGGGGCTATGAGTCACAGAGTAGGCAGTTTTGGGGTGTGGGTCAAGCACAACTGGAGTGGACAAGCATCACATTACAGGGTATGTGGAATTTGATAATGGATGGTTCTGGAAAGTTCTTAACATTTTCACAGGCAGTATATCAAAGGCAACATGAGCTAGTGAATAAAGAGCTGGTCTCAAAACCAGGAAGACCCAAAACTGGCTGAGTAAGCCTGAGCAACTTATTTCATCTCTCAACAATCTAAGCAACTCTCAAGATTATAAGTTATACATATATACTGTATGATAATGAATGATATCTCTTCTCAGTAATACTGGGATCCAAAACAATTCTGAAGAACTTATGATGAAAAATGCTGTCTCCAAAGAAAGAATTGATAAAGTTTGAATGCAGATTGAAGTATATTTTTCTTTATTTTTCTTGGAAGCTTTTGTCTGTGTTTTTTTCACAACATGAATAACATGGAAATATGTTTTGTGTGACTGCACATGTATAATCTATGCCAAACTGTTTGCCTTCTCAATGAGAGGGGAGGGGAGAAATGGAGGAAGAGAATTTTGACCTCAAAATTTTTTTTAATTAAATATTTTAAAATGTTTACATGTAATTGGGGAGAATAAAATAATAAAGAAAAATCAACTTCTTAAAATAAAATAACGATGATAAAATATTGTAAATTATAGAATAAGTGCAATGATAAAGGAAGATTTTTCACCCAGGAGTTTCCTATGCCAATAAATTCAAAACTCCATTATCTTCTATCTCCTTACAAATGGATTTTTAATATTTCCACAGGTCTTTGATATTCATCATTTCATAGGCCATTCTTTGAGAAAGATTTCACATTTTCAAAGTTTTTTTTAATGTTTTATAAGCAGATCTGCTAAAAAGCTGACATGAAAGATGAGATAAGTCTATTAGTTAATTATTGCTCAGTGTTGCTGTTACTGTGTGCAATGTTCTCCTGGTTCTGCTTACTTCACTGAGCATCAGTTCATGCAAGATCTTCCAGGGTTTTTTTTTTCTGAAATCCACCTGCTCCTCATTTCTTACAGCACAATAGTATTCCATTATATTCATATACCACCACTTGTTTACCCCTTCCCCATTTGATGGGAATCCCCTCAATTTCTAGTTATTGGCCACCCAAAAGAGAGCTGCTATAAATATTTTTGTACATGTGGGTCCTTTTCCTATTTTTATGATCTCTTTGGGATATAGAACTAGTAAGGGTATTGCTGGATCAAAGGGCATGCACAGTTTTATAGCCCTTTGGGCATTGTTCCAAATTGCTCTCCAGAGTGGGGATCAGTTCACAATTTCACCAACAATGCATTAGTGTTCCAGTTTTCCCACATCTCCTCCAAAATTTATAATTTTCCTGTTTTGACATTACTAGTCAATCTGATAAGTATGAAATGTGGTACCTCAGAGTTATTTTAATATTAATCTCTCTAATCAATAATGATTTAGAGCATTTTTTCTTGTAGATAGATAGCTTCAATTTCTTCATCACAAAACTGTCTGTTTCTATCCCGTCACCATTTATCAATTGTTGAATGACTTAAATTCTTATCGTTTGACTCAGTTCTCTATATATTTTTAAAATGAGGCCTTTATCAGAGATACTAGCTGTAAAAAATATTCCCCCCCTTCTGCTTCTCTATTAATCTTGGTTGTATCGATTTTGTGCAAAAACTTTTTAATTGAACGTAATCAAAATTATCCATTTTGTATTTCATACAATTGCCTTCTTTGTGAAGCCTGTGAGTATCAATAGTTCCTCCAATAAAAATCCCATTGACAAAAATTCTCGAAACAGTTCTTGCACCAGTCATTTTGTGGAGAGCATTCTGAAACTGGCTTGCATATTTATACATGACAAGTGGATTTTTTAATGGTTATTAAGGATATATATTGATATCTCAAGAAAGAAAAAAAAGGCTGAGTTATAACTGAACATTAAGAACAGGCTAAATAATTTTTTAAAAAATAATCCTAATGAATTTATATCAATGAATTATATGATAAGATAAGACAGTCCAGGATTCCAGAACTGGAAAAGTCCTTCTCAATCATGTTACACAGCCTCCTCCTTTTATAGATGAGAAAATTGAAGCTCAAAGAAGAAAACTGAAATGTACAAGTTCCCCCACATGGCCAACACTGTTCTGAAGAAGTTGAGGCATTGCTCTCATTGATAAAGTGAAACATGACAGTCTTCTTTCTTTCTGGATGACCAAAGTGCCTTTCCCTACCCCCTTTCATTTAGTGGGATTGAGTCATGTAGGGTCTTAAAGAAAGGGTTCCTCTCCTTTCTTTTCTGATTTTAATCTTGAAAATTCATGATTCTGTTAAAAAAACACACACACACTTGAACAGGAGTTTTGCAGGCAAGGACAGTATTTCTTCTGTTGAGTGAGATGGAGAAGAGGTTTATTTAAGAGTGATATTTTCCCCCAAAGGGCATTGACTAATGTCTTAGAGGAAGAAAGCTAACTACTCTAGCAAACTGAGAATTTGATCTCAGACTGTCACTATAATCAGGAAAAGATAAACCATGGATAAAATATTCCAGGTGAATCTTTGCAATATAATATTCGGTACAAGGTCTTCAAACTTTTGGGAAGGGGGTAAAAGAGAAGATTAGTCTAAGAGGTCTAGCAGAGCAACCACAGAGATAAATACTAGGACAGAAGTTTGTAAAAAAAAAAATAGCTGCTCTTATTCAGTGTTCATTTTTCTTGAAAGTCATTCATGGCACAGAAGTGTATATTCTTTGATGGGAGCCCAATATATATGAGCCAACAAAAGTCATCTATTGAGGTATCGATTCCTCCCTTCAGACAGCATGGAAGTCTTTCTGTTTGTCTTTCTACCAGCTGTACTTCCCTGAGCATTTTATGAGTAGGCAGTTGATGGACAATCATTTCTCCTTTCAGCTAGAATCTAAGAAAAACTTATGTTTTCTCCTTAATAAAACTCCTCCCTATCCATCCTCCTTCACATAGTCCAGTTCATCTCAGCCCAGGGCCATCGTAGCTCATTTTCTGCCCCAGCTCACACACATTATTAATAAAGCTGCAGCAACACTTACTTGGGAAAGTGCCAGACTGGGCAGCAGCACAAAGAAGAAAGTATATGAGAAGCTTGAGAACGGTGAAACTCAGCAAAGTGCTTTAGCATTGGGTCAAATACTCCACCTTTATTTTCTCCAAACACCAGGGAAAAGATGTGCAGTTAACAAGCAGAATTCAAGGGGTAGCCTTTAATTTAAAAAAAAAAATTAAATGGGTAATTTTCAGTGAACTCTCATCATTACCCTAATACCAGACCATCTTTGTAGGGAGGAGTCTCTGAAACACACTGAGCAAAGACTGAAAATCTCCAAGTATATGACTGATCATTTCAACTCCAGTACTAAGAGGACAAGAGATCATTTGCCAGCCATACTTTGTTGATCTAGAGCTGGAAGGGACAGCAGAAGCCACATACACTAAGCCTCTCATTTTACAGATAAAGAAACTGAAACCCCGAGGTCACACAGGAACTATCAGAGACAAATTAGAACGCAAGGCTGCTGATTCTAGAGTGCAGACTTTGTCTCTAGGTCTCCCTACTCCTAAGTGAGTTTCCCCCTTTTCATACCTGGAACTGGCCCCCACAATACTTCCTGGCCATCTGCACAGCATGTATCTCCCCACCTTCCCTTTCTAACTTCCCTTTATGTGTTGTTTTCTTCCATTTGAATGTCACCTTTTTGAAAGCAAGGATTATCTTGCTGGTTTTTGTGCTCAGAATATATTAAATGTTTAGTAAGTGCTGTATCTTCTATCTATCCAGCAAGCTAGCTAGCTAGCTACTTTGGCTCCCTACTTTGTCCATCTTCCAGATATCCACGAAAGCCCTGTGGAGTTTACAGAGTATTGTTGAGAATGTGGTTCTTGACATTCCAAAAATCACTGATCCCTAGGTATCTGTTTCTGCTCATCTTTTCTCATGAGTAGGAGAGAGTCAGAAAACACAGCTATAGAAGCTCACCCATACACCACTTGCGCAAATAATAAGTTGAAAGCAGCTTCTTATTAGAGTTATGATTAGGATCATCATATCCAATCACAATAGCCTTGCCAAGGGGGAAAACAAACAAACCTAACTATCACAGAGCTACCTGGAGAGAGACAGGATTCCCTCCTAAAGGGATCAGAAAGTTTAGCAAAGTATTAGCATGAATTTACATACAAAGACTTTCTATTAGAACTGAGTTTGGGCCTAGACCAGTGGTTCTCAACCTTCCTAATGCCATGACCCTTTAATACAGTTCCTTATGTTGTGGTGACCCCCCCAACCATAAAATTACTTCATTGCTACTTCATAACTGCAATTTTGCTACTATTAAAATTGCAATGTAAATATCTGATACGTAGAATGTGTTTTCATTGTTACAAATTGAACATAACCCACAGGTTGAGAACCACAGCCTAGACAATAAGAAATTAACCAAAAGCATTTATTAAGCACCTACTGTGCCTCAGGTATTACGCTAAATACTGGGGTACAGGGATAAGCATGAACCACTCCCTATACTCAAAAAGTTTACAACTTTCCTAGCAAAAGCATGCCCAGAAAATCTGCTGTCATCTCTGAATACAGGATGTTTAAATAAATGTGCTTCAAAGCAGTTATCAAAATTACTTGGTTCTGGCTGAGGAACAGAGTAGTGGATCAATGGAATAGATTGGAATCTATTGGAATACATGAGACTCAGCAGTCAATGACTATAGTAATCTACTCTTTGATAAACCAAAGGACCCCAGTTTGGGGGATAAAAACTCACAATTTGACAAAAACTGCTGGGAAAACTGGAATATGGTGTGACAGAAACTGGGCCTAGACCAATAACTAACACTGTGTACCAAAATCAAGTCAAAATAAGTACACATTCTAGGTATAAAGGCTGATACTGTAAGCAATCTGGGAGAGCAAGGAATATGTTACCTGTCAGATTTATGGAGAAGGGAAGATTTTATCACCAAACAAGACTTAGACAGGATTATCAAATGGAAAATGGATAATTTTGATTACATTAAATTGAAAAGTTTCCATACAAATAAAGCCAATATAACCCAGATTAAGAGGTTAGTGGGAAATTAGAAAAGAATTTTTACAACCAATGTCTCTGATAAAAGCCTCATTTCTAAAATATACAAAGAATTGAGTCAAATCTATAAGAATACAAGTCATTCCCCAATTGATAAATGGTCAAAGGATATAAACAGGCAATTTTCAGAGGTAGAAATTAAAGATATATTTAAGCACATGGAAAAATGCTCTAAATCATTATTGATTCAAGAAATGCAAATCAAAACAACTTTGAGGTACCACATCTCACCAGTCAGATTGGCTAAGATGACAAAACAGGAAAATGATCAATGCTGGAGAGGATGTGAAAAAATTGGAACACTAATGCATTGTTGGTGGAGTTGTGAACTCATCCAACCATTCTGGAGAGCAATCTGGAACTGTGCCCAAAGGGCTATAAATAAATGCATATCCTTTGACCCAGCAATATCACTTCTAGGGTTGTATCCAAAAGAAATCATAGAAGTGGGAGGAAGACCTGTATATACAAAAATATTTATAGCAGCTCTTTTTGTGGTGGCAAAGAACTGGAAATCAAGGGAACACCCATCGATTGGGAAATGGCTGAACAAGTTGTGGTATATGAATGTAATGGAATACTATTGTGCTTTAAGAAATGAAGGGCAGACAGACTTCATAATAACCTGGAGAGACTTATATAAACTGATATTGAGTGAGAAGAGCAGAACCAGGAGAACACAATGACAGACACAACATATGTGTGATGACTAACCTTGATAGACTGGACTCCTCTCAGCAATGTAAGGTTATAAGACAACGCCAAAAGACTCATGATGGAAAAAGATATCCATATCCAAAGAAAAAGCTGCTGTCTGAATACAAATTGAAGCAAACTACTTGCTCTCTTTTTCTTGTTTTGTTTTGTTTCCTCTTTCCTGTCCTTCATTCCATTGGTTATAATCCTTCTTTACAACCTGAATAATGTTTAATGTGAAGATATTTGTAGATCCTATATTTGACTGCGTGTTGCCATGAGTGGAGGAAGGGTTAAGGGAGGGGGAAACAATTTGAAACTCAAGGGATTGTGGAACTGAATGTTGTAAACTAAAAATAAATAAACAAATTAATTTTTTTAAAGGTGAAAAAAATACATATGCCTCATTATTGTGACTTTCCAAATGAAGTAGCCCCAAATTGTCTATTGTGAAATGAACTGTGATTTTTTTTTCAATGATGTGAAGAATTTTATGCAGAAACTCAAAACCAATAGCTCCATTGTAGAGAGATTAAAGTAGGAATGTGCTGGAGCCAACTCTAACTGGCTCCTCTTAAATTTTCCTATTAAATTGTTAGCTTTTCAGCATGAGCTTTTACTCTTTGAAAATGAGAAAACACAGCAAATAAGTGTTTGGTTTGCTGATTTTCTAGATTTAAGAAAGTGGTAGAGAAAATGTTGATCATGAAGATTAAACTTATAAATATGTCCAGCAAACTATAGGGGGAAAGGGAGACGGGGGAGTTGATTGTTAAATATGTAATAGCACACTGCTGAATTTAAGGATCAGTTTGTGCTTTTCTCACAATGATACTTTGAGGTAAATGATGTAAGATTATTCCCCATTTTATATAAAAGGAACCTGATGATCAGAGAATTTAAGAGACAGCAGAAAAAAAAAGCTGAAATCAAATTATATCTCCTGACTTCAAGTTTCTTATTGTTTTTACTATAGGATGGGAAGAACAAAGATCCAGAGTCAGACTATCTGGCTTTCATTCCCACTTTTTATATGCACAATCTGCATCATCCTGAACAAGTCATTTTTTTCTCACAATAGATCTGTTTCCTCATCCATAAAATGGGAATTAGGCTTTACTTCCCACCACACAAGATGGCAGTGAATAATGTACTTTGGAAACCTTGAAGGGCTACCTTAGGAGTTCTTAACTTTTGGTCTATAAACTTTTGGTTTATGTGTCATTGAAATCTCTGGTAGTCTAGTCAACCTTTCTCAGAATCATGAATTTAAATGCATAAAATAGGACATAGAGCATTACAAAGGAAATTATTATTTTGGAATACAGTTACCAAAATGCTAAAAAATAAATGAATAAATAATAATCACTGATCACAGGTTAAAATCTCCTGGACTACATAAAATGAACTATCATTATGCCTGGATCCCTCTCTAGTGAGTGTCCTATTCATTAAACATTTTTAAAACTCAAAGCATTATCATAACTACTCCAAAAAAGGCATCATTTTTTAATAATTGATGTCTTTTCATTTACTTTTAGTTTATTTGCTTCTAATTTATTTACTTTTAGTTTACAACATTTACACATCCACAATCTTTTAAGTTTCAAATTTTTCTTCCCTTCCCTCTCTAACCTCTTTCCCCCATAGTGGCATGTAATCAAACATAGGTTCTATAAATACCTTCACGTTGAACATTAGTCACGTTGTAAAGGATTATAACCAGGGGCTGAACAATGAAAAAGAAGGGATAAAACAAAACAAAACACAAATGAAAGAGAACAAATAGTTTATTCAATCTGCAGATTCTGTAGTTCTCTGGTTGTGGATATCCCTTTCAATCATGAGTCTTTTGTAGTCCTCTTCTAAACTTGTATTGCTAAAAAGAGTCCAGTCTATCAAAGTTAGTCATCACACATACAATGTGTCTGTAATTGTGTACAAATTTCTCCTGGTTCTGTTCTCCTCACTCAGCATCAGTTCATATAAGTCTTTCCAAGTTATTATGAAGTCCTTCTGCTCCTCATTTCTTATAGCACAATAGTATCCCATTATATACATATATACCACATATACCACAACTTGTTTAACCCTTCCCCAATTGATGGGAATCACCTTGACTTCCAAATCTTTGCCACCACAAAAAGAGCTGCTATAAGTATTTTTGAACATATGAGTCTTTTTTGCACTTCTGTGATTTCTTTGGGATAAAGCCCCAGAACTGGTATTACTGGGACATAGGGTATACACTTATCTATAGCCCTTTGGTCATAGTTCCAGATTGCTCTCTAGAATGGTTGGATTAGTTCACAACTCCACCAACAATGCATTAGTGTTCCAATTTTTCCACATCCTCTCCAGCACTGATCATTTTCCTGTTTTGTCATCTTAGCCAATCTGATTGATGAGATGTGGTACCTCAGAGTTGTTTTGGTTTGCATTTCTCTAGTCAATACTGATTTAGAGCTTTTTAATATGCTTATAAATGTCTTTAATTTCTTCCTCTGAAAACTTTTGACCATATATTTTGACCATTTATCAGTTGGGGAATGACTTATAGATTTGACCCAATTCTTTGTATATTTTAGAAATGAGGCCATTATCAGAGACACTGGTTGTAAATTTTTTTTTTTCCGATTTCCCACTAACCTCTTAATTTTGGTTACATTGGCTTTATTTGTATAGAAACTTTTCAATTTAACGGAATCAAAACTATCCATTTTGCATTTGCTAATTTGATTTGAAGATTTGATAAAATCTTCCCTTCTTGATAAATCTGACAGGTAAAGTATTCCGTGCTCTCCCAGATTGCTTACATTATCAGCATTTACACCTAGATCATGCACCCCATTTAAACTTGATTTTGGTATACGGTATAAGATACTGATCATTACCCAGTTTCTGTCGTACTATTTTCCTTTTCTCCAGTGAGTTCTTATTCCAAAAGCTGGGGTTTGGGGGTTTATCAAACAGTAGATTACTGTAGTCATTGACTGCTCTGTCTCATGTATTTTTTTTTCTTTCTCACTGTAGAAGCTATTGTCATAATGGATAGAGTGCTTGCTTAGCTTAAAGTCAGGAAGACCTTAGCTTAACTCCCATATGGGTCCCTGGGGAAACTTTTCGACCTCTATATACCTTGAAATTGGTTGGATCAAGGTATATAGAATACCTCTATATAGCTGCAGGAGTTATCAATTAATATCTATTCATTCTAGAAGGATTGTAATCTAAACATCTTATTTATGAATTATATATTGGAATGAAGGAATATCTCACCATGGGAGGACTTTACAAACTGATAAATCTTTTCTATATTTAGTATTCTAAGATTTTCTCCATTTGGGGGGCTGAAATTATATCGTGGAGAAGGGTTGAGGGAAGAGGTATGGCTACTATATAAAGTCAGAGAAAAGTATGGTCAGGAATAATGACAATTCTGTTCCATGCTGCCGTCTTTAGAGCATTGTTTCAATACCATCTCAAGAGGCGACAATCTCTCTCCCCCCAGTGACTGAAAGCTTGGTATATATAAGTAATTGCTATTTCCCCATGTCTCCATTCTCCTAAATTTGAATAAGAGTAAGGGAGAAAGAAGAGTTGTTCAAAGACTGAAAGTAATCTTCCCAGTATCGCAGTCAGTTAGTATCCAGGCCAGAACCAAAATCCAGGTTTTCTGAGTCCTGACTAGAACACTTTCTGACTCCACCAAACAATGCAACCCCTTTGACTTTGCATACTGACAGAAATTAACCCTGGTAGCTGCAGGGTAGAAAATACCAGTGGCAGGTTTCTGAGCAGAAACAACAATGCCACACCAATCCCAACCAATTCAACTACTGGCTGTAGTGTCATGGCTTCCATTTGCTTTTTTATTATTCCCCAATTTACATTAATTCCATATGATGCATCATATTTGTATTGTTCTTCTCTTCTGATATAAAATGTTGATTTATTGGTGAATTCTCTTGCTACCAGCATTTAATTGCACATGGGTTAATTGTGAAAGCTCTAAAGGAGTTTTAACGATGGGATCAATCCTTTTATTGCAGTGGTAATGAGTTTCTAATGGTTCGTTAGGTATACAGTACCTCTTTGCCTTCAGAGGGAAATGTCTGAGCCCACAGCTTCTGAGCTAGATGTTAATCACTTGCCCCTGACAGAGGGTCAAGGGCAAGATTTTAATAAAGAAAAAGAAAACGGGGAGGGAGGGGTTTAAGAAAATCATACATCATATTGATGCTTGTATAATGCATTAGAACAGACCTTGGAGTCAGGAAGACCAAGGTGCAAGACCTACTAATGACACTCAGTAATTCTGTGACCATGTGCAAGTTGCTTCACATCTTAAAGATCAAGGCAAGGCTGTTAGCCTATTTCTTAACGATGAGTTGCTTGTCTGCATTTTCAAGGGAGTTTCCACATTAAGGATTGCCTATACTGAAAAAAACTCAGGTCTTGGCCTACCACCAAAGAGAACAAAAATAGCAACTGAAAATGGGAAATCACATGTGGTTCTGAGGATACAAAAAGACAAAATAAAACATAATCCTGACCAACAACAGTTAACAATTTAATGGGAATAATTAATGAAAATAATCACTTATTAAGTTGCTTTTATGCAGGTCATTGATGATATGAAGACAAAAATGAAACATTCCTTGCCTTCAGGAAACTTAAATTTTACAGGAGAAACAATAGGTACAGAGCTGTGTATATACACACTTAATACAAAGTAAAGATGAGGTAATTTGAAAGTGAAGAAGCACCAATCCTAATGATGTCAGGGAAGGACAATTTGGAGACAGAACTGGAGATGAGCTTCAAAAGAAGTAAGGAGTTCCAAGAAGCAGAAGGGAAGAAGCAATGAAGTTCAGACAGGGAGACAATCCAGAAAAGACTTGGAGATAATAAATGACAAGTTTGTTTGTTACAATTACAAGTGAGACAGTTTAACTCAACTGAAAAGGAGAGGTGTCAAGTATGTGCTACCCACAATGCTCCCCAGTGCAGTCAGACCTACATTAAATGTAACTGGGAAATATTTTTTAAAATATAATAAAACATAGATAACGTCACACTTTAAAATTAAGTCAATATGTGGCCCACAGGCATCCTCATATATGGATCAGCGTTACCCCTTTCTATTGGAATTTGACAACACTCCTGCAGAGGAATGTGAAATGCAGTCATGTATGATGGCGGGGGAAGTAGCTAGGGTGTGACTTAAATTGTCAAACAAGGGGTTGTTATATTATCCTAGGGACACTGGAGCTTTCTGAGCAAGTGGATAACACAGACCAGTAATTTAGGAATATACATATATACAAATAAATATATTTTCATATACATACATGTGTGTGTACACTAGTGATTTGGTAATATATGTGTACGTTTGTGTATGTCTGTATACACACACATATATACATACACACATATAAATCATTGGGGGATGTGTGTATACATACACATATACATACCCTAGTGATTTAGTGATATATTTGAATATATATACTCCTAATATATTCTGAAATGTAGTATATATTTTCCTCCAAATCACTTATCTGACAGTGTTATCCCCTTGCTCAAAAAGCACCAGTAAAACATAAAAACACCCTGGTTTTAATTATTTAAGCCATCAACAACCTGACTCTAGGCTACTTTCTCCACCACCTTATTTTACATCGCTCCACATAAACACACTCTGCAACTCAGTCAAACTGTGTTGTGTGCATGTGTGTATTCTGTCACTATTATGTAAGTGTACATATAAACATATATACATTCCTTTAACATGTAGAACTAATGAATATGTATGTATGTGTATTCTATCCCTGTTATGTATATAAGTATACTTTTAGCATATATAACTAATATATGTATATGTGTGTATGTATGTATGCATATATAAGTAAATGTATGTGTGTATTGTATCTTCTCATTATCGTCAGCAAGGTGGCACAATGGATAGAGCATCAGGCCTGAAATCAGGAAGACGTGAGTTCAAATCTGGCCTTATTAGTTTGTGACCCTGAGCAAGTCACTCAACCCTGTTTTCCTCAGTTTCCTCATCTGCTAGAGAAGGAAATGGAAAACCACTCTAGTATATTTGCCAAGAAAACCCCAAATGGGTTCACAAATTCAGACACAACTGAAATGACTGAACAACACCAATGAATCCCCATTCTGTATGTGTATGTGTATGTGTATGTGTATGTGTATGTGTATGCTATATGAGGCTCAATACAATTAATGTAAAAGAAAGAGGCAAAGTGCTATCATGAATTTTTTTTATCAAAAAGTGTACTTATAAATACATACTGGCAAAAATCACTTATAATACCATACCTTGCTACAGGCAAAAATGAGAGAATTCTTTTTCTCCTTAAGTTCTAAAGTAAAAAGGGGAGGTACCAAAACATAGGCTTACTAATAAATTCTGTGACTCACTTCATCACCCTCTATCTCTAAGTTTTTTATGGCCTGTTCAAGTCAATTCCAAATATATCCCTAGTCTTTATGAAAGGGGTGGGGCAGTGGGGTAGGTCTTGCTAATGGACACTTAACCAGAAAAATTCTGACTGGAATGATGTGTCCAGAAACACTAAGAGGGATCTGTCCCCAGATGCCTCAGAATATGCATATTTAAAAAGTAATCTACCTTGAAGTTAAGGATAACAGGAGCACACACCCACAGGGCATCATAAATATGCAGAATGGCAGGCTGAAAAAAAAAAGACAACACCCTGCCATCCCCATACATGTAGTCAAAGCTTTTTTCCTGAGGCCACAGCTCCAAATGATGTTTGAGTCTACAGAACATGTAGCTATAGAGTTTACAAATAACTACTCTCCCAAGACACTTCTTATCCCTAGCAACTACCAGCTAAGAGTCTCCATTTAACTGGCTCTCTTGCTTTTATGGAAACTAGAAGATAAGCACTGAGAGGAAAGACACACAGACAGATGATAGATAGATAGATAGATAGATAGATAGATAGATAGATAGATAGATAGATAGATAGATAGAGAGAGAGAGAAAGAGAGAGAGAGAGAGAGAGAGAGAGAGAGACAGATAGATAGATAGATAGATAGATAGATAGATAGATAGATAGATAGGAAGAAAGAAGAGATATTTATTATCACTTTATTTATGTCAAGAGACTGTGCTAAGCACTAGGGATACAAAAATAAGCAGTTAAGTGTTCCTGTATCTCTCTGTAGTCTTCGTATTTGGTGTTTCCTACAGCACAGTAATATACCATCATGCTCTTACAGTACAATTTCTTCAGCTATTTCCTCATGGATTGATGGAACCTGGGACTCCCTTTTAAGTTTTGTTGTATTCTGATTTAACAAACCTAAGACAGAGAGACAAAGAAATAAAGAACATTTCTACATATAAATTAGATAAGAAGATTATATTTGAAAACACCAGTCTCAATCCTGAACAGCTTGTCTTCTAAAAAAAAATGTAATAAATTCAGCCTATTACTTTTAAAGCTGCCCTGCTTGTTTGCAATTCCCTATGGACCACCTTCCATTCCCTTCTTTGCATTTTTAAGATACTTCAATTCCCTTATTTTAGGTAATTTCTCTTTTTTATTTTTTACTGTATTACCGCTACTTTTCCCTTTCCCACTCCCAAATTTGCAAACAGTTCTAATTATAATGATATTATTTATTATGTTAATATTGTTCTTTTTATCTTTTTGCTCATAATCTGCTGTATTGAGATAATAAGAGGAAACTAGACTTAGATATGACCACTCTCTTCCCTTATCTTGCCAGAACTTTTAACTACAGGGGAAAATGGGAGGTTAAAAAAAGGAATGGGACCTATGCTTAAGATGAATAAAATTATGGTAATTTATAATAGCATTATTCAAAGGTTATTTTTAGTTTGTTTTCTTTGCTAAGGAAAATTACTTTTGTACAGGAGATGACAGAACAAAAATGACTAACAGGGAGTTGATATCTAAAAGAAGAGAAGAAGTGTTAAGAAAGTACTTAGTTACCCTTCATGAATTAAAGCTACCTGGTCCGCTGTGTCCTCAGAGATTGAAAGAAATGATAGGTATGATTGCTGCACTATTACTAGTAATATTTGAAACATATCTGAACATGGAAGTGGCACCTCAAGGTTGGAGAAGGGCAACTTTTGTGCTGTGTTTCAGTGTTAGGGAAGAGATCCATTTATGAGCTCTCCTGATTTCATTTCCTGAGGGGGGAAATCTACTGAAGAATATTAAAGCTATTGGTTTGTGGCTATCTCTAAAGGGAAGCAATCGTGACAAAGAGACCAAAGGGCTCCATCAAGAACAAGTTCTGCCAAACTAACCTTATTTAGTTGCCTTTTCTTTTTGGTAAGGTTCTATACTGGTAGCTGAAAGACTGCTATAAGTGGAGATAAAGTTCAATAGTGATATATGTAAATGTATCACTGAAAATCTGAGAATTTAGTGGGTGTCAAACTCAATACGAGTGAGATTTGTGATGAAGTAGTTTAAAAACTGTAATCTTGGGCTTCATTAAAAGAGTCTGCTTCCAGGAATGAGGTGATGAAGGAAATGGGAGACATTGAGCCTGGAGAAGACAAGACCTGGGGAACAGGAAAGGAGGACCTTTAAGCATTTGAAACACTATTAAATAGAAGAGAGAGAAGTTTTCTCCTATTTCACCTTGGAGGGCAGAACCAGAGACACTGAGTAATAATTGCGAAGAGGGCAGATTTAAATTTAATGTCAGTAAATAAAATGTCCTAATATTTGAAATGTCCAAAATTATAATGGATTGCCTTGAGAGGTGGTGGGTTATCCTCCTTTGGAATTTTTCCAGCAAAAACTGTACAACTAGTTCTCAGGTGTTATAGTAGAGAAATCTTTAGGGTTTGGGTTGGATTAGTTAGCTGCTGAGGTCTCTTCTCTCTCTCAAATTCTGTGATCTTATGCAGTTCTTAACTCTTCCATGTGTTGAATTAAACTCTGCCTGTGTACAATTTTCACTATTTGGTCTTGATTTGCTATCTCAGGCCAATCCAAAAAAGTCAAATCTTTGTGAATGCCTTTTCTACCATTAGGTTCATTATCATCCCACCTCTAATTCCCAATGTCCAGTCTAAATCCCTCAACTTTTTCCACTACTTTTCATAGACACAGCAGTTTCCTGCCATTCTGGTCCCTCTTCTCTGGACACACTCCAATTTGTCTTTGTTTCCCTTGAAATGTGATTCCAAGACCTAGATGTTGCAATCCATACATTCTGACCAGTACAGAGTACAATGGTATTGCTACTTCCTCATTCTGGATGATGTATTTCTAGTAATAAGGTATCAGATCATAGTAATTTTTTCCAGCAACTCTGTCACATTATTGACTCAAATGGAAACAGAAATCAGTGGAAATCCCAAAGTCTCATTTGAAACCTCTAGCTTCAAGAGCCTAGTTCGTCTAGACCCATATGTGGACATTTCAGAGCAGACATTAAGGGAGACAAAAGTATCTGAGGTGTTTTACATCTGAAGAATGGGAATGAAGAAGGCCTGCTGAGGAAAGACTAGGAAGACAAAGAAATACCAACTTCTTCTACTTCACAATTTTCTTTAGCATTTTGGTTTTTCAGTTGTTTTTAGTTATGTTCAACTTTTCACGACCCCATTTGGGGTTTTCTTAGCAAAGGTACTTCATTCATTTACCATTTCCTTCTCCACCTCATTTTACAGTTGAGGAAACTGAGGCAAATAGTTTTACTACAATTACCAAAATAATGACCCTTTTTTTTTGACAAACGCATTCTGCTCCTAAAATTAGCACACTATATAGTTATATTCAACATCAATGAACCCTAGTGACCACTAACAACCCAAAGCTTAATTTTCCTTCATGAAAAACTACACAGTTATCAACACCATCAGTCCTTTGCAAAGTCATCCTCTAAAACTTGAATAAGAGCAATTGAGGAGATATGAGCAATGGCTCTGCCTAATTCATTCCTGCTGAGAGGTGTTGCTTTTTTTGCCTTATATATTACAGGACTCATTTTGACAAAACATATTGACTTAATAACCCTGAGATGCTGGAAGCAAAAGAGGAAAGCCTATAGCTCTCCCTGATGGTTTTATGAGAAAACATGGGCAAATTGTATAGAGATATTGCATAAGGGGTTATGATCTGCATCGCTGGAGGAAGTACCCTTACTGATGAAATCACAAATCACTCAGAGTATCAAAATAAGTGATGCCCACTACCCTCTGAAATTCTCATTAGGAATCTTCTCTCCATCTTTTCAGTACCTAGATAGTGGGGGACACATATAACTATGTCCTTGTTCCTAGTCTTCCAGATCACAGAATTTGGGAGCAGCTACCTAGTCCAATTAATACCCTATTTAGTATAGTAAAATTAAAACCCTGGATTCTTGTAAACCTCATTTATTTCATTTTCTATTAACTCTCTTTACAAGTAAAATCTCTTTTGTCATTTTGGTCTATACACATCTAATAGAATAGTAGAAATAAAATATAGAGCCATGCTTTTAAAATAAAAATCTCATTATCTTGACCACAGCACCTAAATTGTCCATCTGTCTCTCATTCTTTCACATCACTAGGCCACCAATTTTTATGATAATAAATATGCAATGGCATCTTTAGTGTTACTTTTCCATTACACAAGCAATATGTGTCTAGCAATTGCCTGGTAACAATATAAATGGCATTATACTGTCTCCTCTGCTATCACAATAAAATTCAGTTCAACAGTTATTAAATCCCTGCTATTTGCAAGGCGCTGTTCAAGGTGCTTGAGGTACAAAGAACTTGGCAATGGTATGTCACAAAGGAAGATGTTTCTTTCCCTCAATAAACTTACATTCTCCTTGGAAAATACAATATGTAGAGAGTTACACATACGACAAGGTTGTGCAGATCCCATTTGAATCAGCTCTTTTGAGTCACTTATTAAGTTGTTAGGATTACAGTTTGTACTTCAGAAATCAGCAATTACTACAAATCAGAATTTGATTTTGTTTCGTTTTTTAATTATCTAGACTTAAGAAAGTAATGGAGAAAATGTTAAAATTCAGAATAAACATTACAGAAAATTCGGAGTAAACATTAAAAGTATGTTATGCATACACACACACACTCTCCAGAAAGTTGGTTGTTAAACATTTACTAGCACACTCCTGTAGATATATATGTATAAACTGAGGAATTATGAAATTATCAAAAATATTATTCGCTACCAAGTGGAGTAAATGAAATGCTTAACTCACCAGTGACTAGTTCTGGTTTGTATAAGCCATAACTAAGACATTTAGATTTTGTTTTCATTCCTGAAGAGAAGGGAGTGGAAATCTGAATATCTTTCACCTAGAAAATCTCTCCACTTCTTACTTCAATGACATACAGAAAAGCCACTTCAGAATTGCAATTTCATGAATTCCAAATTAATTAATTAATCCAGTAGAATTGTGTTTCATCTCAAAATATTCAGTAATATGGATTACATTTCCTGAAACAACTTCTGATATGTTTAAGATCACCTGCCTGGGGATTTTACATTGTTTCAAAAGAACTTTGATGTTCTTATTGTTTGGTTCTTTCTGCATTCTTTTAAGACAGAGTAAGATTGTAGATAAGAAAAACTGGTGAGCAAAAATCAAGCTGAATGTATCCTTATTTATAAAGCAATAATAATAACAGCCAAACTTGTATCTATATGAGTCTAGTCATGCATAATAAAAATTGGATAATTCATTTTCTATATCTCTGACCTCGTACCTATGAAGATTGGCCTATTGCTAAGCCCTAACTGACAGAAGTGACTCCATGTGTGATAATTAATTCACTTGCATATGTGTCATGAAGTCACCATAGCTGGTTTAAACCAGCATCATTTCGGCAAGACTTACAAGGCTTTCCTAATCAAAATCACTTTAAAAAACTTCATATAGGTATTGAAAGTATAAAAGACTCATGATCAAATTAGTTTTTTTTTAATGTTCCTAATCACAATGTCCTTGTGATTAGTAAAAGGTGGAGGGAAGGTCACAGGCTAGTAGCTTACTGATTGACCACCTCTAACAACCCCCTCCCATTTGGTCCCTTTGAATCTGTCTAGTAACAACAATTTGATATAATGACAGAGACCTAGAGTTCTGGCCTCTCCACCGGGATACATATCCCAAACCATCCACTGTGTTGGAATGTCTGTGAGTAAAAACTGACTGCTTGTGATCCTTGGGCATTTGTGTTCCTTCTTACTACCTCACTCACAATCTCCTCATGGTGCCCTAAAAGCTTATTTGAACAGAAATCTCTAGACTGTTAACCTTGAATATGCCAAAAAGTCTTCCTAAGATATTCAGACCCTATTGCTAAATGGTTTCAAAGAGCCACATCCTGCAGCCTAGAGATATTATTCTTAAGTTATTGCCAGCTGATATCATTTGGCCAGCCTGCCAAGGGAATGCAGCCTTACTCACCATTGGGGGTTTCAGATCTCATTGCCATTATTTCTTTTCTAAGAGGAGACTGTGCCATCAGACTCACACTTTACTTCTTTCCAAGTGGTTTATTGATCTGTGAATTCAGTGAAATGTGCATCAATTGAACTAACTATTCCTTTTAAGTAAGGGGGTAGAGAACCACACTGTGTTGAAATTAACTGGTACAACAGAATGACCTCTTGTAGCAGCACAGGAACACAATAGACACTCAGTATGGGTTCAATCTAGTGATTGAATAACTCCACTCCATTGCTGACTATCAGAAGTCAGTTTGCAGATATTTCCAATTTCTTCAGGTATGGTGTTTCTTCCAATACCAGTTGTAAAAAGATTATTATGTGTGCTACTTAACAGGAATCAAATATTGCCCTGATTTCTAAAAGTTCTTTTTGTCTCTGTGCTAGCTTTTCTTATCATTTCTAAAATATGTAACAAACCTGGCAAGTTATTTTCAGGACAGAATGTTTAACTTTTTTGAGATTTGCAGGCAACAGATGATGAAAAAATATTCCAGCATCAGTTGAATGCAGCTCTAACCAGTATCTCTTTTGATGAATGACACAATATACTAAAAAGATTCATGTTTTCAGAGCATTTTTTCCTCTCTTCAATATGCACTATCCCTTATGTATTAAGATGAAAAAAATCATCAAGTATTTGTTAAATATTTCACATCTACTATGTGAAACATACTGTGTTAGGAGGTAAGGAAACAAAGAAAAAATAATCTTTGTTTTCAAAAATCTTACATTCTGTCAGGAAAGATACATGTTGTGTATCTATATTACATGGATGCTTATATGTAGTGTATAGGTGATATGTATACATATGTACATCTATTTGGACATGTGTGTGCTTGCGTATGCATGTAGTTGTATGTTCATAGTACTGTCAATTCAGAACAAATCCCCAAACCCGAAAAGACTTTAGAAAGAAATTTATTGTTGGTTCAACAGAGAAGAGAGTTAGAAAAAGGTATGGTTTCCTTTGAAGTCCCCCTAGGTTTCACATTGTGTAGAATTAACACAAGGGCATAAAGACACATAGGAAATTAGGCAATTTTCAGAAAGGGGCAGGATTATTTGAGAGGTATATCAGTAAGTATAAACATTCAATAAAATTTGGAAGTCAAAACACAAGCTTTGAGTGGACCCAAAACACAAATCTTTTTAGTGGACCCAAGCATTCCTTTTATTGGTCTCTAGTCTTTCTGGAATAGCTCTGAGGTCAGCCTGACCTGGTAAGCTTTAAGTTATATAATTTCTAACTACATAAAGCTAGGTTGAAACAATATTAATAATAACTAATAATAATAATAATAATCAATAATAACCAATAGTATGTATAAATATATGTGTGAGTGCAGATCTATGTATGTATAGATATTTTCTGCCTATATGTATCATATTCTGTATAGAACATGCATATGTATATGTATGCATATGTTCGTGTGTATATATGTATGCATAGGTCTATATATGGAGATAAATGTGAATACAGATATCAGTGATATAGATATTATTGATATCAACATCATTATCTATATAGCTACTCATATAGATCCACAGATGACACAAGTATAGATAGCATATATATATGTGTATGTATGTGTATGTACGTGTGTGTGTGTGTATATATATGGTGGGGTTTATATCGGTGCTGTGTGGGTGATTGCCTAAACAAATTCACCAACTTGCACTTCTTCCTGTTATTGACTCCCTTCCTTAAGTCTTTCTCCATTTTCATAAAGATATTGCATCTACAGTATGTGTATTCAGAGGGTACTTTTTAAAAAATCACAGAAATTTTATCTTACTAATTGGCTCATTGCCCCCCTACTGTAGCCTGAATTGAGGAAAATGACCTTTTGTCTGTGGTTAGCTCTCATTTTCTTAATCTGAAACCATGCATCTACAAGTTAAATAACAATCACTGTAAATAGTCATGCGATTTGACAACGGTTTCAAATAGTATGACAGTTTCTTTGGAGGAGAAATGAAAAGTAAGTGATTAGATCAGAAAACTGAAAGCAGTTTTTGTGATCAACACTTCAAGGAAGTAAGGGGGTAAAAAGTTCTGTTCATTCAAAATCTGTTAGTTTTACCAACCCTGATTTGCTAGTGCAGCTTAATCTCCTATCTTTTTTTCAGTCTGTGCTCACTAGCCCTTATGATCATGTCTTCTCTCATGTGCTCAGCACCAATTTTTACTCCTGTTATGATGGTTTGCAGTGATCCCTGCTTAGTGTGGCAAAAAGATATGTCCCATAACTCTCCTCTACCAGCTCCATGGGAAAAGCAGAAACATGCACAGAGAACTTCCTCTTTCTCCTGTTCTTCCTTCAAAGACCATTAAACACCAAAAGGACTTGAAGTTTTCCAGGGTATATGGACCACATAAACTCTAGCTAATGGTTCTTCTTCTCATTGGTAATGCTTCTGGCAGAGGAGTTTTTCATACAGAATAAATACAAGGTGATTAGAAGGTGGAAGCAAAAGTACTGAGTGGGTACAAAGGGAGTGGCATTTGAGCTGAGTTTTGAAGACATTAAGGGATTATAAGTGGAATGGAGGAGGGAGAACATTCTATGCTTGCGGACCTGTCAGTCAGAGATAGGACATACAGTGTCATGTAAAAGGAGAAGCAAGAAGTCCAGCTTGGTTAGACCATAGAATATTCTACTTCCTTTATTAAAAAGTCTAGATTTCCTTCTCGTTATACAGTTAATGATCTTTTGGGCACCCTGAACTCTCAGTTCAAAAATCTTCTCTACTCTCCTGGCCATACCTTGACTCTACCTCACCTCTTGACAGAGATGTATGTATCTTCTATCTCATTATCACACTAAACTATGTTTTCTCCATGATCTGAAATCCCCATTTCCATTCATAATTTTCATTTCTTCCTCTGTCTTACTCTTCCAAAAACTATTCTTCCCTATGGCTTTCAAACCCTTAATCCTTCCCTATTCCAACAACAATGTGATAGAGTATGGGGGAGGGAGTTGGTGGGAAGGAACCATAACAGTTTCTTATCTTTGCATCCTGTTCTTTACACATGGGTAGCATTTAAGTACTGGGGAGGGGGTTATTGTAGAGAAATCATGGTATGGGGTAACATGAAAGGAGTCTCCAAGTTTTGGGAGGAAAGGAACATGGAAATGGAATTTTACTTATTGTGCCTGGCCCCAGGGGGCAGAACTAATAACAAAAGGTGAAAATTTTTGAGAGAGTGATTCAAATTTGATTTAACAAAAATCTTCCTAACAATTAAAAAACCACCTCAAAAATGGAATGAGTTACCATGGAATGTAATGGTTTCACTCTCACAGGAGGTCTTCAACCAATTATCAGTTGTGCTGTTAGAGAACATTCTGGCTCAGATGAGACAGACAAGACATTCTGGGACAGATGAGATGGCCTCTGAAGTCTCTCCCAATTCTGATATTTTGTCAATTAAGACAAAGCATATCAAATGATTTAGGCAAAGCAGCAGGGTTTCATGGAAAGAACGTTAGTCTAGAATCACAAGAACTGAGCTTCCATGAACCATGCATGACCATGAACAAGTCAACCTCTCTCAGTCCCATTTTCCATATAAATGACTATAATAATCAATGCTTACATTTCCTTCTTCAGAGGAGTGTTGTAGGGGCCAAATAAGATAATGTATATAAAGCATTTGATAAACTGTAAAGAACCATGTAAACGTCAGTGAACTGGAACCATATGAAATCACACTTCTCACTTAACCTGCATGGTCAACAATGGCACACAAATGTGTAAAGTGACTGGTCAAGAAGTCAAGGGTAAATTCTGTGGCCAGAAAAAAATCAAATCAATTACAACAAACACTCATCATTTATTAAGTGCCTACTCTATTCCAGACACTAGAAAACAGAGATAAAAACAAAATTCTGCCTTAAGTTAGCTTACATTCTATGGAATGGGAAAAAGGAACAGGAAAGCAGTTAATTACATTCAAGAGAATTTGAGGATAGAGAAAATACTAACATGTGGGGTGGGGGGTAGGACAGGATTATAGAAAATTTTACAGAGGAACTGGTCACTACTATTATTCAGCTACTTTTCAGTTGTTTCTGACTCTGTGACCCCATTTGGAGTTTTCTTGATGGAGATACTGGAGTGGTTTGCCATTTCCTTCTCTAGCTT
Organism: Pseudocheirus occidentalis; assembly: GCA_028646575.1. Taxonomy (NCBI): domain Eukaryota; kingdom Metazoa; phylum Chordata; class Mammalia; order Diprotodontia; family Pseudocheiridae; genus Pseudocheirus; species Pseudocheirus occidentalis. Next base: position 182,706,541 of record CM053598.1, read on the forward strand.
ATTTTCAAGATAAGGAAACTGGGACAAACAAGGTTAAGTGACTTGCCCAGGCTCACACAGCTAGTAAAATGAATCTTCCTGACTCCAGACCCAGTTCTCTATCCATTCATGAACTAGCTGCCCTGCCGGAAGAATCAATTTCTGATTCTGAAAAATTGGGAAATTTATTCCAGGCTCAGGAGATGGCTTGTGTCAATGCACAGAGATGGGAAAAAGCCATGTGGAATTCAGGAAACAACTACTAGTCTAATTATGTTGAAAGATAAAGCACATGAAGGGAATTACCATGAAATAATGGTGGAAGTAGAAGTTGAAGCTGTATCTTGGATGGTCTTAAATATCAGGCTGAATGGTTTGTATTTTCTCTTAAAGGTAATGGGAGAGATATAAAGGCTGTTGATCGGAGAGAGAAAAAAATCACACAATCTTTCCTGTAAGAACCTAAATGAAGGTGACAACCACATAAGTAAAAAGACAGGTAAATACAGTGGAAATGTTGTAAGTCAGGTGGTAGATTAAGCAAAGGACAGGCAGGTAGGAAAACCAGGAGTGAGAATTATATAAGTCAAAAGAGGAGAAAGTACTCAGTTAGAGTATATGGTCAGTAGTGTCAAGCAGGATGGGACTGGGAAAAGGTTATAAAATTTATAATTAAAGAAATAATTGGTCATTTTAGAAAGTAGTCTTGTGCAGGATTTTTCTATTCATTTGTTGGTGGGGGGAGCTGTTTGTTTTAATGAAGTAGAATTGGACATTTTTATAAGCAATGAGGAAGGGGGGCTTTAAATGGAGAGAAAATGAAGATGATCAATGGGTGAACTTTTGAAAACGTAGAAAGAGATGGGAGCAAGCACATGAATCTGGAGGGTGGATTTAGCAACAGCTTCTCAGAGACACAAGTTAAGTGGTAAATAAGTTAAAAGGATAAATGAAAATGAAGAGAAATTTGAGTTGTGGGGAAGGGAAAATGAAGGTGCTTGTGACATATAGTCTTGATTTTCTCAGTAAAGGAGGCCAGATCAAATATTTTCCTGAGGTGTAAAGATGAGAGTACTATAAAGGAAAGATTAAAATGTTTGTGGCAACCACTGAGAATGGTAGGAGAGTTAATCAAGGAAGACTGAATCAAGGAAGAACAAAAAAGATTGCTGTGTATTGGTAAGGGCATGATTAAGATTACACAATCTTAATTTAGAGTAGACCCAATTTACATTTCTGTGGGTAGGTGAGGTAGAATGAAGCTTATGGTTGGGAGAAGTGAGATCGGTGAACTGAGAACCCATGGTGCCCAAGGGGTCATCGGCGTTCATGATTAAGCATAATTAGTTCTTGAATATGAGGGTTGTGGTTTTAGCGGTAAGGAGGGCTGAACATTTTAGGAAAGAAAGGAGCATGACTTGGAGGCTGATCTCGTTTATAAAAGAAGTTCATAAAATGAGAGTGCTCTATGCAGAATCAATTTAAAGACAGCAAGAATTAAATCTGCAACTTTGACTTTGTAAATACCACATGGTATAGGTGAAAGAATGTTGGCTTTGAAAAAAGAAGCCTTGGTTTTAAAGTTCTAACTCAACCACTCACTGTTGTTAAACAACTTGTTTAACCTCTCTGAGACATTGATAGATACATAGTTAGACAGATATGTGTGCATATATACATATATGTATGTGTGTATATATATGTGTGTATCCGTAATTAAACTATTAAACTGTTCTCTTGAGGGATTTGGGATGCTTTTATTATCTAGAAGCCCTATTTGAACATAGGCTATTTACCATAGCTAAGTGGTACAATGGATAGAGTGCTAGACCTGGAATTAAGAAAAGCTGAGTTCAAATCCTTCCTCATATACATACTAGTTATCTGGTTCTAAGCAAATCACTTAACCTCTGTCTACCTCAGTACCCCCATCTGTAAAATAAGAATAATAATAGTACCTACTCCTCAGGGTTGTGGTGAGAACAAAATGAGATATTGGTAAAGCACTTTGCAAGTCTTAATGTGCTTTACGAATGCTAGCTAATATGTATGTATGTATGTATGTGTGTGTATGTATGTATGTATGTATGTATGTATGTATGCATTATCTTTCTCTAACCAAGTAAGCAACTGGTCATAGGCAGTTAGGTGGCTCAATGAACAGTGCTGAACTTGATGTCAAGCAGACCTGAATTAAAATCCAGTCTCTGACATTTACTAACCATGTGACCCTGGGCAACTCACCACCTCTGTCTGTTTCCTTATCTGAGAATGGGAATGGGAATACTACTAGCACCTACCTCCCAGAATTGTAGTGAAGACAAAAGTAGCTAATATTTCTAAAGTGCTCTGCAAACTTTACAAGTCCCAGCTATTCTTATTATTGATTTTACTATAAATTTTTTTTAAATGCTTAAAACATTGTTAAATGTACTCAGGATTCTCAGTGCTTCTGAGAAAGTTTAAGTCCAATCTGGTGACCTTTTTACAATTTTGATTATTTATTCATTAACCAGCTGAAAAGTCAAACAATAGCATATGTCAATAGTATGTGTTTAAACAAGAAATGTCAAACCTTAGGGCCATAATCTTGTCTAGCATGTAGGATGAGTAAATAGACCTTTGGGATACATATTTATGTATCTTTAATCATTCAGATGGGTTAGGAAGTTGGAAGAAAAGAATGTCAATCTGACAACATGATCTGTTTCTTTCTTAAATACTTTGGTTTTTAAGTTCAGGGCTGAGTAAAATCCCACAGCTATGGAAATGAAGGATTTGTTTAAATGGTATATTAAAAATAGAAATGTATTAACTCAAAAAAGACTTTAAAAAGGTAGTTTTGCATAATTAAAAATTGTTCTCTCATTCTGTGTAACCCAACTTCTCTAAAAATGAATTTTTAAAATCCTTCACTCTTGTTCCTTCTAAAAAGAAGATAAAGACAAAAAATATTCCTCTCTAAATAATATTGTGGAGGAAGGGGGGAGGGATTAAGTCTATCCAGAGGCCTTTAGCAGAAAAATGTGAAGGAGACGAAAAGAGAAAATTCCATATTTTGTTTTCATGAGAATGGGAGGGAAAAGTTTCACAAAGAATTGATGAGAACAAAATCATAGCCATCAGAGAACAAACCAAAAAAAAATGTAACTCCTTCCTTTCATTGGAGAAGTGGAAAAGGAATGGTGTATATGTTTTTAGACTTAGTTAATATATTTTGACTGTATCATTTTTCCTTTGTTACAAAGGAAAACTCCCTGGGGGTAGGGCAGTGTGGGAAAGAAAGAGGCATATATAGAAATTACTGTGATGTGTGTGTGTTAAAGCATCAATAATAACTTTAAAAATGAAAATCAGAAAACAACTTGGAGAAATAAGATCAAAGTTCATTGCCATTTTGTGAGTCTTTATCAGCATCTGAAACCATAAAATGAGACTAGATAACAGCCCTAGATTCATGGGACTAAGGCTATGTGAACATGAAACAAACTAGATGAAAAATAATAATGTTAATAATAATTAATAATAATATAGTCTTTCCCAATTCCCACATGTTTGATTTCAGGTAGACAAAAAAATAAATCTTTTCCATTATTTTCATTTCTCATCTGGGTGGTTTACAGTATACATTCTCAGGCTAGATAGAGTTTCTAGGTGGATACTGAGACTACTCCACCCCCTGTCCCCAAACAGTAGAGAAGACGCTGGCTGAGCTAATTTTACTTGTTGTTTCTGCAGACATACATATTGAGTGGTTCTCAGTGTCTGTCCTCACTAGATCTGGCTCATGACATGGCTATTCCTTCCAAGTAAAGGCACAGGACTTTTGTTGTTCTTGTTTTAACAAATAGAATTGATTCAACAGTGCACTAGCTCTTCTAATGCTTTGGAGAGGAAGGGAGAAATATAGCTATTGATGTGAGATGAAAGGATGATTGGTCTTCCATGATTCATCTTTTAGAGGTCTCTAATTTTCTCTTTGCATGGTCTAAAAAGCTCTTCTTAACCAGTCTGGGGCTTTCCTGGAATAGATACAGCTCTTTGGCCAGGGTCTAATCTCCAAGCTACTTGGAAAGGTTCCAGGGAATTAACATTTAAATTACCAAGCCAGGAGTTTTGCCTTCATAAACAGTACTCGTCCATTTGAGGCTGTTTACAGTGAGAGCTTTGCAATCTTCCCAAGAGCAGGATTCTAAATCTCATTTAGCTTGGAGCAGAATCATCTTACAAACAAACAGGCAACATTGTATGATAAAAAGCCTCTAGACTGGGGGTCAAGAGACTCTTGTTCTAGTCTTAGCTTTGTCATTGCAATCTTGGGACTGAAAAAAAGGCTAGAAAAGACCCTAGAGATCAACTAGTATTACTTCTTAACCTCTGCAACTCAATCAATCAATCAATTAATAAACATTGATTAAGCACCTACTATCTGCCAGGAATTGTGCTAAGAACTGGTGATAGGAAAAGAGGCGAAAGACAATCCCTGTCTTCAAGGAGTTTACAATCTAATCCTCCTATGAAAAATAAATGTCATATAGCCAGGCATTGGGGTCAGGGAGGAAAAGGTGTAAGAAACCTGAGAATAGCCTATAATGTCTACTGAGGTGTTATGTGGCATTGAAAGGGTAAGGACCTGGACTCCCACCCCATCCCCACCCCTCACCTCCCTCCAGCTTTCCTTGAAATTTCCCACATGGTCAGGTTTCTGTTTTTTTCCTGAGGCATCAGCCCATCCCAGTAATCCTTTTAACTGCCTTTTCATTGTGGCTCACGTGGTCTGTACCTGGCCCCACCCTAGACCACCACTCCTTGATTCCATCAAGACCAACACATGGACCATGGTATATGAGGTCCATCTTTCTTCCCTCAGATTAAATTGCTCAGATTACTTAATAGTCCGGCCTACTTGTCAATACAAGCATCCCAAATAGAGTGGATTCTTCAAATTTCACCTACCCCAACCAGTATTTTAATAAACATTATCTCTGACTGAATGAAGGCTTTGGTTGAATTCATTCAAAGAAGGATATAAAATATTTGCCCTTGAATTTATGGGTCCCCTTGCCCTACCAGAAAGTCAGAGGGGTGATGGGGGAGGATATAGGAGAGAACAGATTGGGGGAGGGGGTATACAGTAGGATTGCTGCTTTGGGGTGGTGGGTAGGGGAAAGACAGGGAGAAAATCTGTAACTCAAAATCTCATGGAAATGAATGATGCAAACTAAAAATAAACAAAAATTAATTTAAAAAAAGAAAAAGAAAAATTTTTTCTAATTTAGGGGTCCCCAAAACCCCTAGACCTCAACATTAATATTTTTTTACCTATGTGGCTTTGGAAAACTATCCAAACTCTCTGGGTTTCAATTTCCTCATCTGTCAGCATGAGTTTCCCTCATGCTGAGTTGCCCAACTGGATCTGGTCAGTTGGAGCCCCATGGAGCAGCAAGGACTACTCTTAGGTTGTGGTTTGTCCTCAGAGAGGACCATGACATCAGAAAGATGATGCCATAACTTGCAAACGAATTGGATTTAAGTGAGGGAAGGTTATGCAAAGTCACCAGCCTCACTTCTTCTCTGGAGCCATCTGGCTCTAGTGGCCAGATATGGATCAGGGCAATTGGAGATGTCCCATCAATTATAAAACACATAGAATGCTTTAATTGTGAGGCAATCATAATGATTACAATTTTTTTTCTCTCCAAATTAATCTTGTTTTGCCCAAAGTGATACTCAGAAAATGATTCAACAGACTGAAGAAGATGCATCTTTATCTACAAATCTTAGAAAAGTTCTCACCTTCAAGCCAAGTATTCACATTCCAATTTAATAGTCACAACAAACATCTTTGGAAGACTTCTGGCAGGGAGAAGTGGAACCAATTTTTTTTTTAAGTCAAAAAACAAAACTCCTAGGAAACTGCATGAATAGAAAGAAGAGTGTGGCAAAAATGCTCAAGTAGAACAATGAAGAAAAAAAAATCACTTTGAGGATAAAGAAGCATGAAAAACTGGGCTTGCACTTGAAATCTTGTCTGTTAGAGAAGATGAATAGGGGATAGAGACCGGAACTGTGATTTCAGTGGTAGAAGGGATTTCTATTCACCACCAATACAGACTGGCATCTTCTCTGCAAGTTCCAGTCTTGGTTAAAGTTCCAGCCTAGGATTACACAATCAGTATGGCCAGAGACAGACTTTGAAACTAGGTCTTTTGGACTTCAAAGTCATCTCTCTATTCATTAAGTCATGCTGTTTCACATTGATCATATTATATAACATGTCCATCTGTCCCTCATTCTTGGGTATGACTGGCCCATTTATTTTCTTGATGAAATCATTCACCTTTGAAGTATTGGAATGTAAGCTATTGACTGCTAGACTATAAGTTTCATGAAAACAGGGGACCGTGTTTTATCTAGACTCTAAATTTCACTCAATGCCTAATACTCAATAGTTTTAAAATAGATGACTGAGGCATTGAACTGAATTTGCAAAGGACATTTTAGTCATTTCCACAGTCTCCATATTATGGTTCTCATTTTAATACACTAAATGAATACAATATATGCTAGGTATTTAAAGATGCAATCCACAGGAAGCTAATATTTAGTGTTCAGATGGCACCATATTGGTGCTAATTAAACCATACCAATCATATGCAATGTAATTTTCATTAAATAACTATAATCTCCATTATAATAGAGTTATCCTTAGGGTATAGAAAATTAAAGTAATTACCCTAGGCCCTACGCTGTGCATCCTTTTTCATCACTGCATTGCTTACAAGTAAATCAGGGAACTAGTCTAGGAAAGAGAATAAGACAGATCTGAAAAAAAAAAAAGCTTTAGACTTGACTACCCCTGCAACTATCACCAAGGCAAAGTAGGTAGAACTGTCCCTCTCCATTTTGATGAATATTCTGGGGGTGGCTAGGTGGCACAGTGAGTAGAGCATCGGCCCTGGAGTAAGGAGGACCTGAGTTCAAATGCGGCCTCAGACACTTAACACAAAAACTAGCCACGTGACCTTGGGCAAGTCACTTAACCCCAACTGCCCTCCAAAAAGCAAAAAATAAAAATAAAATTGATGAATATTCTGCAGGATATATTTTAGCATCCTAGAGGACAATGTCATGTATTGGAAATAGGGCATGAGTAGGAGTCAACATACTCGTAGGCATGTTCAACTGTTCAGCTGGATGAATGATTTTGGAAAGGGGAGCGGGATGCAAGGCCTTCTGATACAATGGAATCAAACTCAAGATTCTGATTGCTAAGCCTATGCCCAAAGCACAAGAACAACAAGGCAGAATGAAGACAAAGACAACAGCAGAAACTGTCAGTGGGAGCCCACCACTCAACGGCAGGTGCTTGACCTACTAGTTAGTGGGAATGAACAGTTAGTGAATCTTGTTAAAGCTAGAGCATACAAAGAAAAATGAAGACCCCTGAGGGAAGACACACGCAGAGGGAAAATGAATTCTGATACTATTCTGTTTAGCTGCAGGGGATAAGAAAAAACGACAGCGAACAAACACATTGCATGAAGTTACTGATCTCCCACTGGTGACAGAAGTGGCTAATTGTATAACTCATCTCTAGTACTTCAATTCAGTCTGATTAGAAATATGGATCCATTTCTAGGATGGGAGTGGAAACGAATGGTTTCAAACGGTTTTCGTTTTTAAATCGGAGATGCCTCAGCAACTCTCAGAAAGCAAGGCAGTTAATTTCTTTCAATGAACTCTGTCAGCATTTGCAGATTTATAGCACCAAAATGGCTTGGTATGGCCCACATGTGTCCTTTCATCCCCAGAGCTTTTAGATAGAGTATAAAAGTTTACAAAGTACAAAGTTATAACAGGCCTGACAACCACTCATTGTTAAACAAACCAGTATTACCTGGCAAAAAGACTGCTTTCCTTACACAGTTAAATTTCCTGTGTGCCCACCATGAGGCAAAAGACAAAAGAATCCAATTGTTGAAGATAAGATATGAAATTCTCAGGTTCAACCTAAAGGGCCTTGCTCAATGCTCTGATCCTCTCTGTATTATAATCTGTGGGTATCAGCTGCCGTCGATGGCCCTAACCAAACTATTCCATCATCCTCTCTACTCTTGGAGGCTCTTTGTGTTGGTGTTTATTCTGGGTATGGGTGGCAACATGGTATGGCAGATGGAGAGCTGGCTTTGGAGTCAGGATAGACCTAGGTTCAAGTCCTGCCTCTGACACACATTGGATGTGTGCCTCAATATTCTTTAACCTCCTGATGCTCTAGGCCAGAGGTGTCACGCATGCATGGGACTCTCAACACTTACAAGTGCTGCCTAAACCAGATCAAAATGTACTTGGGAAATATTTAATGAAATGGAACCTGAGTATAGCCTAGCTTCTGGGTTGGCGTGTCTGAAACTGTCCTTTTTACTGAAAAGCTGACTTAAGAAGAGAGATGACTGAGATTTGCAGGTGTGACTTATCCCACTTCAGTCACTCTGTACCCAAAGCCAGCATGACTTCCTAAAACACATCTAGAAGTTTAGACAATTTATAATTCAAATGTATTATGAGGGATAAAATCATATTTATAACATTGCATCATTTTTGTAGATATTTATGCTATTGTAGCTGAAAATTTCCATGTTTGTTTTGGTCTACACCGGCTCATTTTACTTTGCATGGACACTTTCTCAAATCACTCTCAGCATTCCTTACTATGACATGCAGCTAAATTCACTCTTTCCATGTGCTGAGTCAATCAATCCCATCACATTTAAAGTAACAAGATTATTTGTCTTTTCCCCTTGAGAACACATCTCAGTTGTTCACCAGAAGTGAAAAGGAAAAAAAAAAAACCTGAACACCTTCAGTGAATGAATCAATCAATCAATCAAAGGTATTTCAACTAGGTGTAATGGGAAGTCTGTTTGAATTGGTTGGATGACTTGATCATACCATATGGGGCTTATATAAAACCAGAAAACTAATTTGGAATCAGAGATTCAAGCATCTAGCAGCCTCCTGTGGAAGCTTTCAGTCAAGCCCTTGAGAAGGAATAATGTAGGAGGAGGGAAAAGGTGAAATTCAGGATTCCATCAGTATTCTAGCCGCATCTTTAGAATAGCTTATGACAGTATCTGCATGTAAAGTCAAGGACGTACTGGATGTAATAAAGAAAGAAAGGCTGTTTCAAGACTCAACAAGAAGTCCAAAAGAACAAAAACTTCTTCTTGAACACCCAAGGAAGGGAACAAATGGATTTCCAGCAACTATGATCTGTGAAGTACCCCTTTGCCATATGTGCTGACTAAATCAAAGTACATTTTCCCCTGGACTCTATATGTGCTAATGGGAGAGTGTGTTACAGACTTTGAGCAGGGGAGATGTTTTGTATCAATTATACCATCTTAGTAAATTCTCTTTATAAAAGTTAATTAAGTCTAGATGACTAATTGATATTAACTTGAAACCATGGATGGAAGCAACCCATAGGGACTTGTGTCTATAGCATTAGAAAGACATTCTCTCCAGCTCCCCAGGATTTACTCTAGAGTTCTGATGGGAAAAGAAGCAGCTGCCCTCTAAATACACAGCCTGCTGGCCTAAGGTGTGGTCGAGAGAATGGCTCACAGATCATTCACTACAATTCTCTCACTTCCAATCACTCTTTCCCCTCTTTCTAAGCTCTTTGGGCCAAGCCACTACACTCTTTCAAGTAGAAAAGCTAGTTCTCTGTATACATTCATCCTTTCTTACTCCTCTGGCTAGTCACTTAAATTCCAAAAACAAAGCAATCAATGGGCTCAGAGAAATGAAACCTGGCTGTGTTCCTTTCCCTACAGTGTACTGAGATGGTGACATTGTCCCCTCTCTAAGTCCTACCTTCCTATTTGTATCCAGAGGGAGGGTCAGGGGTAAATCTACTTGAAAAGCTTCAGACTTGGATCTATTTAGCTGCTGCATCTACTAAACCTCCCCACCCCACACAACCTTCATCCAAGGTAACAGGAAGAACCAAGTGCTACCTCCATGACAGTGCTCTCACCAAACTGTTTCCATCACTAGTCACAGTTTGTGGACACTCTATCCAAGCATCAGCCCAAAGAACTAGGCACAATTCAGGTATGTTGTAGGAGGTAAGATCTAATTTCTAGCCTTTCATTAGGGCTCTTTGTGTTGGTGTTTATTCTGGGTATGGGTGGCAACATGGTATGGCAGATGGAGAGCTGGCTTTGGAGTCAGGATAGACCTAGGTTCAAGTCCTGCCTCTGACACACATTGGATGTGTGCCTCAATATTCTTTAACCTCCTGATGCTCTAGGCCAGAGGTGTCACGCATGCATGGGACTCTCAACACTCACAAGTGCTGCCTAAACCAGATCAAAATGTACTTGGGAAATATTTAATGAAATAAGTAAAAATACAATAAAATGTAGATAGCATCACATTTTAAATCTAAGTCAATGTTATCCATAGGGTTCTTTATGTGTGAATTAGTGACCCCTATTTCTATCTGAGTCTGACAATACATTAAGAAACTCTTTAGTATTGTGCAATGCACAGAGATAATACTATCCTGTATTCTTGATTTCTTGATTGGAGCAGTCCTGGTATCAATGAAATTGCAAATCTAGTCTCTATCCCTAGGGGGTGGTAGACTTTGTATAAAGACCAAGGTTCACTAGCTCTGCACAGACTCTAGCATTCACTTATTCACACATGCACTCACTGAAATCACCTCCACATTAAGTGGACTCCCTGCCCCACCATCTCACTCTTCCACAATCTCTCAGTCACTACTCAGCCACCTTGTCAGATACATATCTGATGGCTCTCTCACTGAACCACTAGCATCTCACAATATTATTCATCTTCGTTCAACATATTGACTCAATCATTCAGACCACAAACACTAGCTCTCAGTCCACAGTTCCTTGTTTTACTAATCCCAGGACAGTCATTCAAGCTCCAACACCAGATCTGAAACTACTTAATGATGCTCTTCAATAGGCCCAAAGGATCTTGGGAAGCTACATGAACCATAGCCTCAAGCACAGGATTGCCTCTCTTCTTTCCCTCTTGACCCACAGCATTCCCAACTCCTGACACAAAACAGCACAAAAGTTGGAAGTCTGGTTGACTAGTTGACTTTTCCAGTGTGTCTGAGACTTTGGTCCCTCTTTATTGTGTGCCTCTCTGAAAACAGTCTTATTCAATGGTCTGTTACTACAAACTTCTGGGGGTTTGGGGCAATGATGAGTTATTATCACAAATCAATGAAGGCTCCATTACTTAAAACATATTCTGTGCCCTTCTCTTTTCCCTTGGATATACCTATAACAAGAGCTTTAATATGAAGACCATCAGAAGTTGGGGGACCCTCAAAATTAGATGTGCATTCTGTCCTTGCTCCAGAATAATGCTGATGTGATCCTAGACCACATGAGCACAGGGGGAACAGAGACAGACCATATGAGCTCCAGGCTACAATACTAGGGGAAAGAAACCTATAACAGTCAGACAACTATAAGCCCCCTTCAGGGGCTCCTCCGACCCGTGCGCTCTGTGCAGCCTGCACAGCATCAGCAAGATCGGCAGACCCCAGAACAAAGCTTACAGCAAACAGCTCTGTGAGCTGCTCACCAAGCACCTCAAAATTCCCGGGGACAGAATCTACATCAACTACTATGACATGAACGCAGCCAACGTGGGCTGGAATGGTTCCACCTTTGCCTGAGCACCCCCTGCTGTGCCCACCCTGGGCCCTGGCTTGTGCGCATTGGCTGTCTGGTCACTCCCTTGTCCTTGTGTATAGTTGAGAAACAATAAAATCCTTTTCAGGGTCAAAAAAAATACATCCTGCATATCAGATATTTACATTATGATTCATAACAGTAGCAAAATTATAGTTATGAAGGAGCAATGAAAATAACTTTATGGTTGGGGGGGTCACCACAATATGAGGAACTATATTAAAGGGTCGCGGCATTAGGAAGGTTGAGAACTCCCGTTAGATGCTCTTTCCTCTTCAGATTTTCATGCTATTACTCATTTACAGTTCTCTCATTTGTCTCTATAATCATCCTCATTCTCCTTTGCTATGCCTTCTACTTGTGGGTCCTCCATGACCCAGTCCCAGGACACATTCTCTTTTTGCTCTAGAGATTGGTAAACTATAGCCCTCAGGACAAATCCTGACTGCCACTCTATTTTGTAGGAAACAGTTAAAAATGACTTTTACAATTTTAAATACAATAAAACCATTCTTAGCTCACTGGCCATACAAAAACAGACAGTTTATGATTTTTGGCTAGTATGTAGTTTACCAGCCTCTGCTCTTTAATATTTTATTTGGTGACCTCATCAGTTCCTATGGGTTCAGTTATCATATCTATGTGAATGATTCCCAGATCAACTATCTATCTATCTATCTATCTATCTCTCTGTCTATCTATCTATCTATCTATCTATCTATCTATCTATCTATCTATCTATCTATATCTATCTATCTATCTATCTATCTATCTATCTATCTATCTATCTATCTATCTATCTATCTATCTATCTGTCTCTCTGTCTCTCTGTCTCTCTGTTTATCTATCTACCTAGCTAGCTAGTTATCTACCTATCTGTCTAGCTAACTAGCTAGCTAGCCTATCTGTCTGTCTGTCTGTCTGTGTGCCTGCCTGCCTGCCTGTCTGTCTGTCTATCTATTTATCTATCTATGTCTGTCTGTCTGTCTGTTTATCTTTCTACCTGTCTATCTAGCTAGCTAGCTAGTTATCTACCTATCTGTCTAGCTAGCTAGCTAGCCTATCTGTCTTTCTGTCTGTTTGTCTACCAAACCATATAGATAAATATAGATGTAGTAGATATTAACACGGATCTGGATATAGATGATCTAGAAATGAATACAAAGAGCCCAAGTCTCTGCTAGGCTACAATCACGCACCCCTTATCACCTCTTAGACATCTCAAATTAGATATTATATGGGTATCTCAAAACTGAATATATCCAAAATTGAACTTATTATCTATCTTTCCTCTCCCCTTCTAAAGTTCCCTAGGGTACCCTTGGGGATTATTATCCTCCCAGTCTTGTCATCTCTGTGTAATCTTTGAGTCTTCACTCACTCCATATATCCAACCCATCACCAAATCTTGTCACATATCACAATATCTTTCATATAAACCCTCTTCTCTCCACTCATAAGGTCACAATTCTAGTTCTTTCCCCATCAACTTTCATTATACTCTTGCAGCAGTCTTTTTAACTGCTTGCCTCAGGCATTTCTCTTGCCCCACCCATTCTGGTAAAAAAAAAATCACCTCGGCTAGAGGACATCACTAGGGATATGAACTTGGTTTATTATGTTGAGAAATTCGATAACCAAAAGCTATTTAAAGATAAGCTAGTTTTTTATATATGCACTCTTCAAGGCAAGTGGTCCCATTTTCACTGAGATAAATTGAATATAGTCCTCTATAAAATAGGATGTCGAGGCTTCTTAAATGACTTCTGAAAAAAATAATAAAAATCACAATCATGATTAAAAAATTATAATTTGTCAACCACTCACCTATCAAGATGATGTTTCTAAACTATTTGTCTGACTATGCCACCTTCCTACTCAATGAGCTCCAATGCTCCCTATTACCTCCAGAATCAAATGCAAATCCCTCTGAACATTTAAAACTGAATAACCTGTCTCCTTCTTGCCTTTCCAGCCTTCTTACCTTTTACTTCCCTCCACACATTCTACAACTTCAACCATGCTGTCTTATTTATTCTTTCTCTAACACAACCTTCTGTGTGGGATGAAAAACCCCACTTAAAACTTAATCAAGAACACACAGATTTCTTAGGATGAAAACAGGAAATTATATTCTCTTCCCCTGGGAGAAGAGGGTGATCTTCCCCATGATGGGTCAAGGAGAGGAGGTGTGTTACGAAAGACAGAACAAGAATTTATACCCTAATGCAGTCAAGCCTCCTATCCCCACTCTGGCTGCCCCTTCTCCCATTGGCTGAGAGGCAGGCTCAAGTCTCTGCAGGAAAATCTTCAACAATGACAAATAACAGGCAAGCCCACCACTATCCCTCAGTGGCTGCAAAGTGGGCTTACAAAGAACGGGGATATGGGGGATAGCCAATTCAAATGTACCTATCCTTATTTGGCAAATGCCAAAGTAAAGAAGGGAGGGGCTAAGAGCTTAATGCTGATTGATAGCAAGGGAAAGGGGAAGAGTCCTGAAGCAAGGGAGGGGAAGGGAGCAAAGCTGTAGGTCGAAAACTCCTAAAGAGCCTAATGTTGATGTGGCAGTAGTAAAGAAGGCGGGGGACAGGTGAAGTAGACAGTGAGAACGGACACAAATTTATAAGACACATTCTGAGAAGTTATCAAATTTTCATTCCCCAGACACCTTCATCTCTCCTCCAAATGTTTTTTTGTACTACCTGTCCCCTACCCACTGGATTTCACTGCCTTTCACCTCCACCTCTTAGTTTCATCAGTTTCATTCAAGACTCACTTCAAATTTTACCTTTTTCAGGAAGCCTTGCCTGGACCCCCTACCAGTTCATGCCTTCTCCTTTCAGATTATTTTGATATACTCAGTAGGTGTATCTTGTATGTACATCAATATATTTAAATGTTGTCTTTCCTAATAGGAAATATAGTCCTTGGGAGCAGAGATGGTTTATTTGCTTTTCTTTTGTATTTCTAGCCTTTAATGCTTGGTACGTTGTAAATACTTATTAAATGCTTGTTGAATGAATAAATAAAGATAATTGACTGTTGAAAGAAATGGATATACTTAGAGTCAAGAAGATCTGGGTTTGAATTCTGCCTCAGACACCATTTGTATGACATTGAGTGGGTCATTTAACTTCTCTGTCTTAGTTTCTTTACCTGTAATATGGGAGGAATAATAACATCCATCTCACCAGGATGGTTGTTTAAATAATCCAAACTTAAAATGGTTAAACCTTAAGTATTATATAAGTGTTAGCTTTTTTTAAAGGCGGGTGATATACCTAGCATACTTTTAGGTACGTAAAGTACCTAAAAAAAGAAGAAAAAAAAAGCACAAACAGTACACTAGGTCCCTATTAGGTCATTTCCTAAGCCTCACCTCTAACAAGTGACTAATACTACCACTTGTGGAATTCCCTTTAGCAGCTCCCAAGGTAAATAGCTAAGGGAGTGGCTGTAATAGTTACTGCTCTGTTAATACACACAATTAAAACACATTACACATACTGCTTCTCAATAGGATTTTTAGCAACTTAATTAATTGCTTTTAAAAGTAGTCTTTCATTTCCTCCTTCCACTTTTATTTATTTTTAATTTCACATCCCCCTTTAAGATTACCCTCCCTGGGAAAACTTGACAAACACAGAAGCACAGATCCAATTAGCTGGGAATGCAATTGTATACAAATGAGCCCAGTGAGTACTTCTTAAGGAACACAGAAAGGTGATCTCTTTGAGTTAGGTGTTAGAAGTCCAGTGTGCCTTATTACAGAAACTATGTTCTTTTCCATTGAACTCTGATCTCTGCCCAGATATTACAGGCTGCTAATTAAACTCCATTCACAAAGAAAGAGCTGCTTAAAACTTATTCTTAGGTACAATGAACATAGGGAATGAAAATATTTGATACTGGAACAAAGCTTTTCCCCAAAAAATCTCATTAAAAAGTCATGACAAATGACTATGATTTCTCTTATGTAGTTCTCTTCCCCATCTTTAAGTAAGCCACTAAAGGGAAATGACTTTTTCAACTTGACCACTAAGTATTTGCGCTTGTCCTATTGTTTCAGGGTATAGAACAATCAAAGGAATTGTCAACAAAACACACTAAGGTTGAGTAAGCATGAGATGCAAACATATAGTGGTATTTCTGCCTCCATTATTTCCCTTCTCATCCTTCATTGGAAGACATAGAGCTGCAGATAGGACCAATTATTTCATTGGTATACGAATCTCCCTCCCTTTATCAATGCAGGGTAGTACTTTCTCTGAAATTTATCATCTTAGAGAGCCTCCTAGAACCCTGAGAGTTCTAGGCTGACACAGACAGAATGTGCCAGAGGCAGGTCTTCTTCATTCTGAGGACAGCTGTCCATCAGTTATGCCATACTGCCTCTCTCATCCATAGCTAACAAAATAATTGTTTTAATGAAGTCTGTCACTTCCTTGGGAAAACAATAATAACAACTTTTCAGTGTTTGACTTGCTGTAATGTTAATGGGTATTGACAATCTCCCCTGCCCATTAATAGGCCTCACATGGAGCCCAACAAGAGAAGTATGATTAGGGGAGGCTTGTTTTTCAGGAAGGCCCACACCTTTTGTTACTTTGTAATTAGGCAGTGGGTCCCAAGGGTTGTTATGACCTTCTGATCCTGAAGGTGTGTGTGTACACACATATTACATAGGCATGTATATAAATACACATGTGTGTATACATATGTACACATACATATATGCATGTGTGTGTATAGTATTCATGTGACTTGGCCAGATAAAACTCTGGGTAGCTATTAAAGAGCCCCCTGGCTTTGAAAACCTAGATATTTATGCTTCCCTTGCTGGTAACTTTTTGTAAGTAATGGTCAGACATCTAGAACTGTCTATTGATCTGTGATGTATTTGTTATTTGGTCAGACAGATAGAAGCCCTGTCTGTTGGACTTTATGCTATTTTTTTTCTACTTTTAATTTCTGTTTGTATGTTCTCTGAAGTTCAGGGTGCTGACTTTTTCCCCTGAACTAAGTAAATGATATTTATGTTTGATTAAAGTAAGATTGTTGACCCCTTTTGAGTTGCTTTCCTTTAGAAAAGCAGATCGAATCTATACTAGTAGCCCTCCCTCCTGTGTGCTGGTGTTTATTGGTCTTACACTACCACAGCAGCAGCAAGTAGTACTGTTGTTTCACTTGCCCAAAGGCTAAAATTCAAATTCCTTAGTTTGGTATATAAGGCTCTCTCACACAATAATAGTTTTAGCCTTAGTTTCCAGCTTTATGTTAACCTTCATGTACTCTGTCTGCTAGCCAAACTGCAGTAGTAGAGGTCACCCAATGTCACAATGAACTTTTTTGCCTCTATTTGGTCTTTTTTCTTTCCTTAATTCCTTCCTTCTTCTGTCTCTCCCCCTCTTTTGGGGGGGTCTTGCTTTTTCTGACTTGGAACATAGTAAGAACTTCATACAAAGTGTTTTCATTAATTCATTTGTCCACAAAGGCTCTCCATACTGCAGGATCATGATTTTTGTCTCTTCCTTCAGTGTCCTGCTCCGGGTCTACAACCTCCGCGTAAATTTTTCTAACCTTAAAACTCAAAGTGAACACAGAGACCATCTTAACTGACTAAATGTGAAGTACAGTCATATGGAAGTGATCATAAAACACTCCCCCTGGAGTTATATGTATGTTGAGGTTTTGCTCATAACTAATATACAGAAGCTCTCTGTTTGTAAGATAGGAAACAATTGGTTTAGGTATGGGACACAGAATAAGCTTAAGAGTACCATCCTAGAAGAAAACAAGTGTTTTCAATTTAACCAAGAACACCCCACTCCTCAATGCCCTTATTAACTATAATGCTATGTTTCCTTCTCTTCTCTGTTCTCCTCTGACTATTTTAAAGCTGCCTAGGGTTAGAGTAAATGACCAGCAATTTGCTACATTGACTGGCAAAGATACAAGTACATGGAATGCAGCATTATTCTCTTGACTCATTTAAGAAAGCTCATTAGAAACTGAATAATTCATGAATTAAAGCCCATCCATAAGGGGTAATTTGCTCTAATTGTACTAAATGAAGTTGATAACATTCTGCAGGTTTCACAGAAAAGTCTGAATACACCAATGTAAGGGAATTTTTCAACAAGGAAGACGTTCAGAAGCCAAATGCTAAAAATTCCTCTTTTAAGATACACATTCTAGGAAATATATGTTTATCTCCCCCAAAGGAGCTTTGCTGTTAGAAACCTGACATGGGAACTAAATGTCTTCTAAAAGCAATGAGTATGAGATACAGAATTTTAGAAATTGGATCAGTGGTTATAGGGGAATCTTGTACCAAGACAATGAGTAGGATCTTCTCTGATTAGCTACTCTTAACAATTCTGTAACTGATACCTCATTTCTTTCAAGTATTTCAAAGTGCATTTTTAAGAGGATAAGGTGAGGGAGAAACAGTAAGGAATATAATAGTTTTGTCCTCCTCCAATCTTAGAAGGAGTAACAAATATTGCAAATATTGCGTGAATCTTCATTGCAACTGGACTAAGGAAGCAATTTTTGGTTGCTGACAGAATTGGACCACCTTGGTTCAAAATTGGTCTCCGTTAAAGTCAGTCAGCACATCGATGATTCCAATTGACATAAAGCTTTTCTTGCAATAAAAAAATGTATCTTTATATATACATATACACACAAATACATACATATGTATATGTGTGTGTTTGCGTGCGTGTGTGCGTATACACTATTGACTCCAACCCTCAGGAAAATCTGGATATAAAATCTAAAGACTCTTGGAACAAAGCAGATAATTACATGTGAACTGACTGGACCAGAAGCAGTGGAAAGGTCAGAAGATGGATGAAAAGGCCTTCTGTTCCTCTCTTTATTGTCTTTTTTTTTCTTTTTTGGTGCCTAAAACAGAACAAATAGCTTTGCTCTTCTTTTCTGATTGACAGAGGGATACCCTCCTCTTTCTTTCTCTTTAGCAAGCTTAGTCACCTCATGTCATATCAAGGTACAGATGTTGTTTTGTCCTTGGCCTAGGCTTAAGATAGATGTTAGTATGCAATCTAATTCTATACTATCATTGTGCTTTTCACAAAGGAAGTTATTAATAAATGATTGTTGACTGATTGCTTGATAGATTGATTTTTGTCTTTCTTTGTAGAAGAACCCCATCTTTAGGATTATTGTTAAGAATTATATCATCAATTTATAGATACCAATTTTTTAAAATATTTATACTCAGCTAGTAAATTTACCAGAAGTTTGTATGGGTTTTAGTACTTAGTAAAAAATTTTCTCCCTCTCTCATGAGAAATCTATCTTTGTTTATTGAGCGAGGTTCAGCCCATTACAGCATCCTATGGACCAGGGTCTTTTGAGTTGCTGGCTGGGAGGGAGAAACCATGATACTTCTCTATCGTGTTATTTTCATGAATTTAATTCAGGATGGGGCTACATCTATAAAGATCGGGCAAATTCCCAGGACTGCAAAAGCAGCTAAGTTCCTCAAGTTGCAAAGCAGATGCTATATTGTCTTCTGGGGGCAGTCTAGCCCAGGTTTTATTCTTGATCCATTTAGCAGCTGAACAACTTGTTACCTTTCCAGGCTGCAAGTGAACATCTGTAAAATAAATAATATACACAGTGAAGGGACATCCTGAGGTTGTGTTACAAAACCTGTGGTGCTTGGGCTGATCTCATCAGTTACTAGGCCCTACAGACTGATTGCCTTAACTTGACATCTCATCTCTGCAGGGTAACATCAGATATCACCAAAAGTGCAAATGGCAACCCACCATACATCTTCTGTAGGGAATAACAGAACTCGCATTTCTATAGCACTTTAAGACTTACTACATGGGGGGGAGGGAAATAGCACAAATATCATTCTCCATTTTTTTAGAGATGAGGAAATTGAGCCTCAGAGGGGTTAATTAATTGACTTGACCATTAGCATGTAACTAGTAATGGTTTGAATTAGTCTCCTAATCAATGTCCAAAGTGACAAGTGTCCAAGTGAGAATATTTCCTCTGAACACAGATTTAAGAATTTTAATTTCTCTGATCAGCAAATGAGTTCATTATTATCTTTACATTAAGAGAAACATCATGGCATAGTAGCTGGAGAGTGAATGTGGAGCTACAAAGACTTAAGTTCAAATCCTGATTCTGACACATGCTCTCCCTGTAAACATGAGAGAGTTATTTAACCTCTCAGTGCTAGAAATAAGTCTTCAGAAAGACAGGCTATCCAAATTATACCTACACTAGGGGAATGGTTTCCTTTAAATCACAATGCTTATTGTCATTGTTGTTATTATTTCAAGTCAACTCTGAAGTCTTGGGGTATTTTTTCCATACAGGACAGAATTCAAATGGCAGAGTGTGGGGTTCTATTCAGAATTAATGAGGACATAGGAGTATGTTTTCCCTTCGCACATGAGTACAGCAATGCCTCAGCCATCCAGACAACACTAGAAATGAATCCATCATCTAGGATGTTAAAAGAAAAAATTAGGATGTGGATCTTTCTGGCAACTGAGGGACACACAACTGCATTCAGGACTATAAAATGTGCCCTAATAAACAGAAGAACTGTAAATGTGACATGTGCTAGGGGCCTCAATCCCACCTGCCCTGGTGTTCTCTGAAGCAAGAGTGAGTTAATCCAAGCTGAAAATAAAACCCCCAAATCTCCACATCCCCCACCACCGACCTGTCATCTTTTTTATTACAGCTCAACATAACAGGCACCATGGAGCTCTGGGGAAAGTAGCTGATGAGAAACCTTGGAGATATATAATTTAGAGATGACATTTGGAAGTAAATAAAGACCTTTGGGAGAATGGTTTAATAAAATGTGGGGATTTAGGACTGTCATTTAGGTGAAATAAGTTTAAGACTTTGTTTCCTACATCTTTAACAACAATCCTTACCCAACCTTGATTTGTTTTAAAAAAAGGAAGGAAGGAAGGAAGTTTTATTTTTTTTTCAGAATTCAATGGCAATATGTAAAAAACAATATATGTGAAGAATTCAGAGAAACACAGGAGGGTATATAAACTGATGCAGAATGAACAAGTAGAACCAGGAAAGCAATATACTCAGTGACTAAAATAATGTAAGTGGAAAGAAAACTAAAATGAAGCCCATACTGGGTGACTGTAATAACCAAGCCTGTCCCCAAAGAAGAGGTAAGGGAGAATGGAACCTATCTCCCTTCCTTGGAGACGTCAAATGTTATTCTGGCTCACACTCAATTAACTTTGCTGTTTACCTGTTGTTGGGTTTTGTTGGTTTTTTTGTTTTGTTTTTGATATAAGGGAAGGGTCTCTAGTTAGCATAGTGGCTAGAGGGCTAGGCTCAGAGTCAGGAAGCCTTGGATGCTAGTTGTGTGATCCTGGGAAAGTCACTTAACCTCTGTTTGCTTTAATTTTCTTATTTGTAAAATCAGTATAATCTTAGAAGTACTTCCTTCTTAAGATTGTTGTGAGGATTAAATGGAATATTTTAAAAGGATTAAAAAACTTTAAAACACCATATAATTATAAATTATTTCTGATTATTTTTATTATTACTAAAGGTTGAATAATATGTGAAGAAATGCCTGTGATGTTAAAAAAAAAGGCAAGTAGAGCACATTTTCTCCCACCTCTACAACCTTCCCCTAAAAAATTATGCACCAAATATTAAGAAACTTTGTCTCTCTCCAAGTTATAGGACACCTAGAATCCAAAAGATTAAAAAAAAAAACATAACCTGAAGCCTACTCTGAACTTACTCAGCATCTCTCCCTCATTTCCCACTGCTGACCAAAGGAACTGACATGCAGACATGCAGCACATTCTGGGTCCCTTCCCTCTTTCCAATTTCATGGAAATCCTGGCTCCAGGCTATGGAAATTTAGTTAAGCTATGACAAAAAAATCAGTATCATCACATTCCTCCAGGTACAGAAATCTGTTGTGGGCTATGACAGATAACCCTTTAACTCTATAGCACCTGCTCTACAAATCTCTTAACTAACAATGTCAGGGCAGATAAGTCCATAGGACCAGAACAGCAGCCCTTTGAGATGCCAGTGCTGGGACAGAGAACTGAGAACAGAAAAAGTAGGACAAGATACTACCAGGACTGAACACCATGTGTTGGGTGTGGGGAGAGAAGAGTCCAACTGTCTACTAACCTGAAGAAAAGAACCCAGCATCCAGCTGGGGCCAGTCCTGAGCACCCAAAGTCACTTGGGCCAGACACCTAGGCTGGTGAACTGAGAATTGTCCAGTCTTGGAAGAGATTGAGTCTTTGTGATCCAACCCTCAAGGAAAGTACCATTAAAGTGCAGAGAGTCAGAAAATGATCAAGAAAGAGAAGTTACGGGAGAGGAGGGAAAGAGGGAACACTGAAATTGCCAAAGATCTCAGGAAACATAAGCTGATAAATCAGCATGGAAAACATTAACAGTGGAAGGAAATATGGCTTCCACATGTAGCAAACAAGTTATGAATAAACACTGAAAAAATAAGGACAATGCAATACTTGATGAGACAGAGGATCCCATGGAATTAGAGGGGAACATGGAACTACAACATACTGTTCCCTTGTGGTTCCAAAGAGAAATGAGAATTCTGAGAGCAGAATTTGTGGTCTGCACAACAAAGTATCAAGCAGAATAGAAAGCCTGGAATCTCCAGTGGCAAGTCTCACCAAAGAAATAAAAGAGAGAAGAATAGATTGGGAATGTAAACATACCAAAGTGAAAGACAATAAAAGAAAATGTGCTCACTAATGCAAGCAAAACATACTGATCTCAAAGACAGAATGTATAGAGATCATAAGAGGATTATAGGTCTCTCAGAAGAGCGTGATCAGATAAAAAATCTTAAAACCATAATGCAGGAAATAATAGAAAAGAACTTGCCAGGCCTTCTGAACATAGAAAAAGATATTTCATAGAGAGAAATGTGTAATGTGCCCAGGTTATGTTGAGAGCTAGCAATTAGGAAAAAGTAACCCCTGTGGTGTTGATGAAAGAAGGAACTAATGAGGAGTGAATGAGCAGAGGGGTAAAGATAGAAAAGTTAGGTAAAAGAAGGAGACCTTACATTGGTGCTAGGGTTCCACTGATGGATGCTCCTATGGGAGCAAAGAGATGGTCGGGAAGAGAGATGAGGATTTTGAGTTGGGTTTTCTAGGACATTGACTGCTTGAAAATTACACTCATCCTAACTTTGGGGGATGGGAGGAGTCTGAAATTCCTGGGGGCAGCTGGCACCTGAGGGAAGGAGAGATCATATATTCAGGAAGGAGATTTTAAAGCAAATGGAGGGGAGGAAAGGTAACCAACTGGGGAAGGATATAGATCAGTGGTGAGCTGCATTCACAAGCATGTGTTGAGGGAGGTCTTCTACTATGAGGTGGTATCCTCTCTGACATCTGCAGTAATTAGCATGGTTGTGAGAGTGAAGCACTGAGAAAAAGTGAAATCCATGGGGCAAACTCTACAAGGCAGTGAAGAAACTACATAGAGGGGAGAGCCTAGAACGAATACCCGGGATGTTTTTATTGCATGAAGAATACATAGAATAGAGAATAGATTGTTGTAAGGCTCATGAGTCACAGAATGTGGATCTATAGAGACAGAAAGGATGGAGAGAGAGGAAAAGAAATCTTTGTGGGGAATGGGCCTAAAAAAATCCAAAAAATATAATGAACAGGACTAGTTGAAGGGGAGGAGAGGAAATGGAAATCCACTTGACTGAGAGGGAAAGGAGGGAGGGCAAGGATCACACAAATAAATTTTAAAAGGACAGAAGAGAGAACTAATAAGTAAAACCCCAAAAGGAAAAGGGTAACAAATTAAGAGGCATTGATCAGGGGTGAGGGAAAGGGACTAAGTGGTAGAAGGTTCACATTTAAAATAAATAAAAGTAAAGTAATTTATAGAATGTAATATAGTACAGTGTTTATAGCAGAAGAGGACAAAAGTCATAACTCAAATAAAAATTATTGCAACTAGAATAAAATATAAGCCTAATTCTCATAATTTTAAACATGAATGGGTTAAACAATCCAATTTTGAAGAAGAATGTCAGACTGGATAAGAAAACAAAACCCTAATTTCTGTTACTTACAAGAAATACATTTGAAAATCAAAGACATGCACAAAATCAAAATGAGGGGATGGAAAAAAATTTATTATACATCAAGTAAGTCCAAAAAAGCAGATATTGCCATCATGCTATCTAAAAAAGCAAAAGCAGACATTGCAAAAAAAAAAAGTAGGAATAAACAAGAAAGCTTCTTTATGCTTAAAGGATCCATAAACAATGAACAGATAGTGGTGATAAACCTATTGTAAAACCAAGTACAAGCAGCTTTCCAGAGGACGGCTGCTGTAAATAACTTTAAGGTTCTGATCACATAGTATAGTGAACTCTCTATATTTTTGGTAATAAACTAAAGCAAAACATTCACAGAAACCAAAGTACAGCATTCACAATGTTATAATACAACAAGTTATCACCAAAGTGGCCACATAGTTTTAAACAAAATATATTCAGTAAGTTCTTAACTTAATTGTCCTTAACAAGCAATCCTCCTTAATGGACACAAAGTACAAAGGTCAAAGTTTTCCACCCCTATGTCACGTTGTTTTAATCTCTCCATCAAAAAAGTCTTCTTTCTTCTTGATTGGAGATTAGTTTCCAATCATCCGTAAGAGGTACACAGTACAAAGTACAAAGTTCTCCCACCCTTAAACCACAGTAAATCATGATCTTCTCAGTCAGCATTAAGTACCCAAGGAGAGATCTTTTCATCTTGGCTGGAGGTTAGCTCTTAGATTCCATGGTTCCTCTTCCATGGGTCCAGCTCCTGCCTGAATCTACCCAGGTGGATCCACAGGTAGGCAGCTCTCAGCTATCTAGCTCCTCATCCAGCTCCTTGTCCAGTTCCCATTCCACACTGAAGTTCACAGTGTCCAGTCCACCTCAAGTTCTTCACAATTTCTGTTTCTGGGAAGACAAAGCTTAACAGAACCAAAACAATATCTACACACATTAAGGTTAGGAGAATTACAACAATATTCATACACATTACTGGCACTATCATCAATTCACTTTCTGCCTGTGCAATCAACACAGATCAGAAGACAAGGTCTCTGTCTGAGAAATCAACACAATCAAATCATAGTAAAGTCACAGGACCTCTGAAAATGTTAGTAAAACCCTCCTTCAGGACTTCTGTAAACAGACAACAAGAAAGTCCTCTTTCAGGGCTTCTGAACCAGCAGTTAAGTCCCAAGGCTTCTGTAACAATAACAATGTCCCCATCAGCAAACAAATCTAACAAAGTAACATCAACACAGACAGATAAAGTTCTGGTACCACAACCATGCTTCCTACCAGCTCTGTTCTCCCAGCTTGTGCTCCTCCTTTCATATCATCAATTCCTTGCTGTTCTATCCACCTCTTACATCTTTCCTGTTCCTGTTTTTGGCAAGCCCCTCCCACTGTGAGATTCACAGGTTCTGTTTCTTAACAAAGACTTGATACAAGCAGGGAGGGCAAGACTCAAAAGAAACTTGAACTCAAACAAGGTTCTAAATAATTAAATAGCTGAAAGAATGGGCTAAGCACTTCTTTGCTTGCCATTACATCTATATGTTCTAAATGCCTTAGCCTCCAAATTCATAAAGAAATTCCAAAAATGAAATTATGGAACTAAACAAAGTGCTAGAGAAACTAGAGTTAAAAGAGGAAGTGACATATTCTACATGGCACTGCAAAAGAACATTCATATTCTTAGCAGCACAAAGAAGTTTTACAAAAGTTGACTATGTACTAGAGCACAGAGACTTTGCAAACAAATGTAAAAAAAAGCAGAAATAGTCAATACCTCCCTTGGAGAGCACAATATAATAAAAATAATCATTGGTTCAGGGACTGCAAAAAAGATACAGACCCTAATAAAGACTTCAAAATGAAATCTTTTTTTTAAAATGACTAGGTCAAAGAACAAATCATAGAAGCATTTAATAACCATATCAAAGAAAATTATAATATTCAAACAAATGTCTAACAAAAATTTCTGGGATGCAGCTAAAGCAGTAGCCAAGGAAGAAACCATATTCTTACAAACATACAAGAGAGACAGACACAGATAGTTAATGAACTAAATATCCATCAAAAAATTGGAAAACCAATGGATAAGCAAACCTAAAATAAGCATAAACAAAGAGATATTAAAAATTGAAGGTGAAGTAAGTAAATTAGAAACAAAAGTAGAAATAATAAACAAAATAAAAAGTTGGTGCTTTGAAAAATTAATAAAATTGATAAACTATTAGCTAATATGATTCAAAAGAAAAATGCAAAAATATCAATAAAATAGTGAATGAACAAAATGAAATCACAACACAATCAGAAGAAATAAAAAGAATAATCAGAACTTATTATGCACAATTGTATACTAACTAAATCAAGAACACAAAAGAGAGGAATACCTTGAAAAGCATAAAATATCCAAAGTATCAAAAGACCAGAGATAGATTTTAAACAACCCAATCTCAGAAAAGGAAATAGATCCAACTAAAAGGAACTATGAAAGGAAAAAAAAACTACTGCCCCTGATGGATTCACAAAAAATTTCATCAACTTCTTAAATAATAGATAGTGTACATACTTCAAAATTATTCTAAAAAAAACTGAGAAAGAAAGCACCTTACTAGAATCTTTTTTATGAAACATATACCTAACACCTAAAGCAGAAAAAAATAGAATACAGAAAAAAAAACTATAGGCTATCATTAATGAATATTGACTCAAAAATTAGTTTTAAAAAAATCCTGTCAAACAGAATTTGGTGAATTATCTAAGGAATCATTCCATATGACCAAGTGGAATTTATACCAAAGATGTAAGAATGGTTTGTTATTTGGAAAACAATCAACATAATTAACCATATTAAATACCAAACCATCTAAAACCATATGATCCTCTCAATAGAGGACGAAACTCTTTACAAAGTATAACACTTTTTTGTGCTAGAAATCCTACAAAGTATAAGCATAGAGGGACCTTTTTTAATATCTTAAAAAGCATGACTAAAACCAAAAGTTAGCATCACATGCAACAGAGGATACACTAGACTAGAATCTTTTTCCAATAAATATGAGAGTTAAGCAAAGATGCTCACATTTATTTGATAAAGTTCTAAAAATGCTTGCAACAGCAATAAGACAAGAGAAACAAATTAAAGGCATAAAAAGGTAAGTGAAAAAGTAAAATTATCCCTATTTACTGATGGTATGATAGCATACTTGGAAAATCCTAGGCAATCAGCAAAAATACTAATTTAGACAATTAATTGCTTCAACAAAGTTGTAGGCTATGAAATAAACCCTCAGAAATCAACAGTATTTTCATATAATACTCATGCCAAGAGGCAATAATATAAAGGGTAATATTGCCAAAATAACAAAATACATGTAACATCAGGAGAATGACCTACAAAAGCACACAACAGACTTGTATTCATTTGATTACTAATTGCTCCTTAAAGAAACAATAGTTTAAATAGTTGGAGTAAAATTCAGTGCTCATGGATAAGCCATGCAAGTTTAAGAAAAATGATAATATTACCAAAATATATTTATTTTTAATACTTTACCAATCAAATTACTAAGGGGATAACTTGTAGAACTTGATAAAATTGTTTTTTAAAGTAGTGTAGAAAAGGAAAACATCAAGAGTATCAAGAGAAAATGATGAAAAGAAGTAAGGATGAAAGGGAAATAGTACTTTCATACCTCAAACTATATTATAAAGAAGCAGTTATTAATAACATCAAGTTGTTCTTCTTGTTGATACAGATATTTGATACTGAACTCTTCTCAGAGAATTTTGATACAGATTTTTTTCCCCCATTTGACCACTAGAACAACAAAATCTCAAACTATATCATAAAGGAGCTATCATCAATACCATCAAGTACTGGTTTTTTAAAAATATGGGACACTGGAACATATTAGACAAAGAAGAATCAGAAATAATGGGACTCAATAATCCTGTATTTGAGAAAACATAAAAAATAGATTACCAAGAGAGGAAACTCTTTCCTTGGTAAAAAAAAAAAAAAAAAAAAAAACCTGCTGAGGAAATTAAGAAGCCTGGCAAAAATCAGGCTTCCCTAAGCAACACCTTACATCACATTCTACAATACAATCTAAACGGAAAATGACCTTTAAATTTTATACTAGGATATAGGGCTTCAGGGAGCCAAGATTGTGGTGCAAGTAGTAAATGACTATAATTCTTCCACACTCACCTCCAAACAACCATAAAATAGAGCTCCAAAACAAATCCTAGAACAGCAGAACCAGCAAAAGTATGGGGTGAAACAATCTTTTAGAAGAAACTTGAAAGATTACAACAAAAGTTGGTTTCACTTTAGTGAAAGGGGAGCACAGAGCAGGTCAGGACGTGGCCAAATAAGTTAGCAACAAGCCCCACCTCAACAACCCAGTGGGATATCCTGAGCCCCTGTGTGGAAGAGTAGGCAAATGCCAATACCAGGACCCCCCACAAGTCTTAGCTTAGCCAGAGTAATCAGCAGACTGTTGCTCTGAGAGCCACCACTTGCTTCAGTGTAGCCCCAGGCAAATGTATCCTCCAGTGTCCAGACTTCCAAGTATTTCAGCACAGCCCTAGGCAAAAAGGTAGATACCAACCTTACAAGTGCCTAAGCCAATATAGGCAGCCCACCAGTTCACCATGCTTCAGCATAACCCTGAGCAAACAAATTTGAGGAGTCATGACCAGGATCACACAGGACTTGGCAGCTGCAACGTTAAAGGGTCAGAGGTCATGGAACATGATATTCCAGAGGGTAAAGCTGCTAGGACTACAACCAAGAATCAAAATCGACCAAAATATATCAAGGGAAAGAAATGGTAATTCAGCAAAAGTAAAGGCATATATATTGTATCAGCAATGCAGTATTCACAATGCCTACAGTAACTATAAGTATGCTGATATGGTTATTAATCACAAAACGTAACAGGCTTTCTATATGAGAAATATAGTCAGAGAATTTATTCAGATGCCAGAAGACCAAGTCCCAAAACCAGAAAGTCAAAGCCAACACAGTAGTTATAAAGTTGGCACATGTAGTTAAAGTAGCAAATACCTACATTCTCAAGCCTTCAAAACAGGACAGGCAACCTCAGGCAAAGATACTCCTCTCCTCACTCACGGCAACTGCTCAGGGTCCAGGCAGCTTGCCCCCAGCAGCTCCGGCCCCTCCGCAGTTCTCATCCCTGGCAGTCCTCAGCAAGAGTCCTTAGCAGAGATTCTGGATGGCTCAAAGACAAAGGAGTTGGAGCTCCTACCGCCACCACTGCTGCTGCCACTACCACTGCTGCTGCCACTGCTTCCAGTCACCAGCATAAACAGTAGCTTGGTTCCAGCGTTCTCTTGCTCCAACCCTTCCTGCTATGTCAGCAAGTTCAAGGGGCATGGAAGATCTTCAAATCTCAGTATCATTACATATATACGTGAGTGTGTGTGTGTGTGTGTGTGTGTGCAGACACACACACACAAAGGGTATGGGTAAAAGGTGAATTTGAGAGATATAAAAAAAATTAAGGGGTGAGAAAGAGGAGTACAATAGGCACAGAAGGAAGAGAGAGGCAGAATGAGGCAAATCATCTTACATGAAGAGATGAGAAAGGTATAAGGAAAGATAGAAAGGTGGGTGGTGGCCATCACTTGAACAATTCTCATCAGTACTGGCTCAAAGTGGAAATAATATACAGAATCACAACATCTATCTTACCTGCCAGGGAAGTAGGAAGGAAAGAGATTAAGTAAAGGGGCAGTGAAGGGGGAGGGGTGACTGACAGAAGGAAGGGCAAATCAGATAAGGTGGTACACAGAAACAAAACACTGATGAGGTGGGAAAGAGTGATAAGAGAGGACAAACAAGAGGAAAAATAGGATGGAGGGAAATACAAAGGTAGTAATCATAACTGTGAATGTGAATGGGATGAACTCTCCCATACAAACAATGCAGATAGCAGAGTAAATAAAAACCCAGAATACTACAATATGCTACTTAAAAGAGACACACTTGAAGCATAGAGACACACACAGAATAAAAATAAGTGTCTGGAGAGAATCTATTATACTTCAGTTGAAGTAAAACAACAACAACAACAACAACAACAACCAAGGGGAGCAATCCTGATCTTAGATGAAGTAAAAGCAAAAATAGAACTAATTAAAAGAGATAAGGAAGGAAATTTCATCTTGCTAAAAGGTATCATAGAGACAATGAAGGAATCAAATTAGAAGAGCAAAAAATAGTCTACCTGTCAGATCTATGGGGGGGGACAAATTCATGAACAAACAAGACATAGAGAGCATTGTGAAATGTAGAACAGATCATTTTGAGTATATTACATTAAAAAGCTTTTGTACAAACAAAACCAAGATTAGAAGTAAAACAGAAAGCTGGGAAACAATCTTTATAATAAATGTCTCTGATAAAGGCCTCATTTCTCATATATATCAAGAACTGAGTTAAATTTATGAAAATACAAGTCATTCCCCAATTGATAAATGGTCAAAGGATGTGAACAGGCAGTTTTCAGTTGAAGAAATCAGATATCTATAGGCATATGAAGAAGTGTTCTAAATCACTTTTGATTAGAGAAATGCAAATAAAAACAACTCTGAGGTACTACCTTACACCTATCAGATTGACTAATGACAA
>CM053598.1:182737151-182786087 GCA_028646575.1 Pseudocheirus occidentalis
TGGGAAAAATATGAAACTAATTGTAATAGCAAGGGGGCGGCTAGGTGGCACAGTGAATAGAGCACCGGCCCTGGAGTCAGGAGTACCTGAGTTCAAATCCGGCCTCAGACACTTAACACAAAAAACTAGCTGTGTGACCTTGGGCAAGTTACTTAACCCCAACTGCCCTCCAAAAAAAGCAAAAAAAAAAAATTGTAATAGCAAGCACCCTAGCACACCCAGGATGGCCTGCTAGCACAGGTTCTTTGATTTGCTTTTTTAAAGGAAAGACAACTTTAAAGAAGTCAACAAGTTAACAATCTTACTTTAATTAAACTTCTGTGTACACACACACATACACACATACATATATATATATATAAACATACATACATATATATATATCACTAGTTTTAGATAGATAGATAAATAGATGGATGGATGGATAGATGGATGGATGGATGGATGGATGGATGGATGGATGGATGGACGGACGGATGGACACACAGACAGACAGACAGACAGATATTTCACTAGTTCAGGGTAAAGGTCAACACTCTGAATGTGGAGAAAATACAGAGAAACATAGAGATCCAATAGACAGGGTTCCAGCTGCCTAAACAAAGTAATAGAGACATGATCACCAGACCAGAAAGCGCCAGCATCTGGGTTCACAAAGACAGGTGGCTCTTTAACAATGGCTACCCACAGTCTCCTCTGGCCAAATCACATGAATATTCTTCCTATAAGTGAGCCCAAAAACAAAATACTAACTTCCTACAATATATAGCTTTCAACTAACAGGCTCAGAGCCAGAAGGCATCACAACTCTTATGATTTAGTGCCTAATTAGCTTAGTACCAAAAGGTGTGAAAAGCTTTCTACAAGCAAGCCTCCTGAAGCAAGTTCCTCCTTAGGCAAGTTCTTCCCCAAGCTGGCTCTATGTGACTCAGTATTTATTACAGCTATGAACTGAGGCAAAGTTGAAAGCACCAAGACATCCATTATTGAAATGCCTATGTACTTTTAGACATCGGAACATGACTCCTTTTCCAAGGAAAGGGGGAAATGTGCTCACATAGGCCTATTAATGGATGGGGAAGATCTTATGTCCTATTAACATCGCAATAATGAATTGTTGGTGGAATTGTGAGCTGATCCAATCATTTTGGAGAGTAGTTTGAAACTATGCCCAAAGGGTAACCAAGCCGTGCACACCCTTTGATCCAGCAATACTAGGTCTATATTCCAAAGAGACCGCAAAAAAAGAGGAAAGGACTTACATTGAAAAAAAAATATTTATATCAGTTCTATTTGTGGTGGCAAAATATTAGAAACTGAGGAGATTCTCATCAATTAGGGAATGGGTGAACAAGCTGCAATATATGAATGTAATGGAATACTATTGGGCAGTAAGAAATGATGAACAGGCAGATTTCAGAAAAAAAACTGAAAAGATTTGTATGAACTGATGCAATGTGAAATGAGTAAAACCAGGAGAACACAGTACAGCAACATTATGTGATGATCAACTATGAATGATTCAGTTTTTCTAAACTACGCAATGATCCAAGACAAGTATAAAGGACTCACAAAGGAAAATGTTAATCTTATCCAGATAAAGAACTATTGGACTCAATGCAAATGGAAGTATATTTTTTCACTTACATTATTCTTTCTTGTTTTTTTCTTTTGATATGTTTCTTCTGCCACAACTGTGATGAATGTAGAAATATGTTTTACATGATAACACATGTATAAACAATATCAAACTGCCTACCATTTTCAGAAGAGAAAAAATTGAAACTCAAAATCTTGTAAAATATATGCTAAACATTTTCTTGATATGTAGAGAAAATAAAATACTATTTAAAACCAAATAGATAAATAAATGTTAGTTTAAAAAAATAAAACTTCCACTAAATAAAAACTAGAAGAGAAATATATTGTGTACATCTTGCATTTATGTATAGAAGGTCTAGTCTTAACCATACAAAAATAGAAGCAATTACAAAAAGTAAAATAGATAGTTTGACTACACGTATACACACGCACACACACACAGAGGCATACACACACACACAGAACTGACAAGGTACACAGGCAAAATTATTGCACTTAGGACAAGAAAGGAAATGGTCGTATTGGTAAAAAAAAACATCTTTGTATTGAATTTCTCTGACAAGGGTTTGGTATCAAAGATATATAAAGAATTAACAAATATATACATAAGATGAATAGTGCTCAAAAAAATTACAAAGTATTCACAACCACAGAAAAGAATGTTCCAAATAATAAGTAATAAGAGAAATATATGCTGAAACAACCCTGTTTTTGCCTCATGCTCTGTAAATTAGTAAAAAAAAATGACAAAAATGTTAATACTCAATGATGGAGATGTTGTGGAATTATAAGTATACTCATGTATTGTTGGTGGATCTGTGCAATAGTACAACCATTTTGGAAAGCAATTTGAAATTATGCAAATAAAGTGACTAAATTGTCCATATCCTTTGAACCTGAGATTCTATTACTGTGTTTACACTCCAAGGAATCCATCAATAAGGAATAATTCCCCACATACACCAAAATATATAGCAGTACTGTTTCAAATAGCTAAGAATTGGATCATTCTTTCTCTTCTCTTCCATTCCCTTTGGTTCCTTCCCTTTCTTTCCCCTTCCTTTCCCTTCTCTTCATTTTACAGATAAGGAAATTGAGACTGAAAGAGGTTAAGGGACTTGTCCAAGGTCATACAACTAAAAAGAGTGAGAGGTTTTCCTGACTGCAGGTACTACACTCTCTGTAACACTTAACTACCTATGAAAGGATAATAGATATAGAGGTGTAAGGGACTCTAGAGGTATAAGGCACTCTAGAGGCCAGCTGTTTTAACCTCCTCATTTTATAAATGAGGAAAACTGAACTCAGAGTGATAAAATGACTTGCCTAATTCACAGAAGCTATAAAACAAGGGTTGAAAAGTTTTGAACCCAAGTCGTCTGAATCCAAAGTCTACATTACTATATCAATTTAAGGGCTCCAAAGCACTTTTATAGCACATATTATCAGATCATATAGATGCCCTCTGAAGTCTCATGTAAAATGAGTAATTCATAGGTAAGACAAAAGAGGGAAATTCTAAGAGGGAATGAAACCTAGAAAGAGTAAATTCTTTTCACTCAGTAAAAATGCACCAGGCCACAGTACTATGATACCACCAAATTTCACAGTCAGGTTGAAAGGGTGGTGCCTGCCTTTGCTTTTAACAGCTAAACACATTACTCACATGAGGCTAAAATAGCTGTATCAATTGCTAAGACCAGAATAAAATTTTCTAGTTACTTTGAATATAAAATTCCAAGGAACTTTAAGTATCACAGACTTACTTGACACTCAGACCTATAAGGCATCATGTATAGCTTGACAGTCTCTCCAGGGTCCAATCTTCAGTAATATGCATGCTTATAGTTACATTAGTGTCAAGCTACTAAAGCTGCTTAACGATGGTAAGGTTAATTATAAGTGAATGAAATTTTGAAATGCTTTTGAACTCCTAATAACCGGCCTTTAAACATCCAATGATTGCTCTAAAAAGCTGGCATACTATAAAGTCTAGCATTCATATTACTTTAGTAGGAGACTTTTAAAGGCAAATATCCTAACTGATTAGGCTGCAATGAGAAAATCAGCATCATTATCATCGACAAATATTTATTGAGTTTCGACTATTTGTGTGATGTTATACTAGGCACTAAAGAGATATAAGGAGCCTTGTTACAAAGAGAAAAGCCAGCGTCTATAGTCCAGTTGAAACCCAAATTAAAATTAAAATGGAAGTGTGTTGCCTATTACCAATAAGACAGAGAATTAGACACTTTCTCTACTATATGCAAACTCTCAAAATCCTCAACATAAGCGATAAAGTAATTTTCACAAAAAGTAAAGTAATTGCAGTTATCTCTACAGGCAAAGACACCAAAAAGTCTAATGAAGTACAAACCTGATGAATTAAGAGAAGAAAAGGCTAATTTCTAATGCTCAGCATACTCACTGAGCATGCCCCTCCTCATGAGCCACCAAGTTTTGTAAGGGGGGAAATAGGGACCGCAGGTAGGTATTCTGGGTTTCATTCAGTAATTTTCCTGTGGCACAGAAGCCAACACACCCTCTCCCTGCCCTCATTTGGTAACATCAAGCACCAGCATATCCTCCCACATGGAAGAGGTGGAGTTAAAAGAAAGCAGAGACTTGCTCTTCCTGAGATAAAGGTGCTCAATCAGTCAGTGAGTCAATGATCATCTATTCAGCACTGTGCTAAGTGGTGGGGATGCAAAAAGAGGCAAAAGAAAAACCCTATACAGGTAATCTAGGTGGCACAGTGAATAAAACACCAGCTCTGGAGTCACGATGACCTGAGTTCAAATCTAGTTTCAGACACTTGACACTTAACTAACCGTGTGACATTGGGCAAGTTATCTAACCCCAATTACCTTGCCTTCCCCCCTCCAAAAAGAAAAAAAAAGGAAAAACCCTACTCACAAGGATTCCACAATATAACAGAAGAGATGAACAAATAAACAACTATATATAAACAAAATATATAAGAATGAGAAATAATTAACAGAGGGAAGGCACTAGAATTAAGAGGGACTGGAAAAAGCTTCCTGTAGAAGATGTCATTTCAATTCATATTAAAAGGAAGTGAGAGAAAAGAATTAAAAATCAGAGTGA
This sequence comes from Pseudocheirus occidentalis, assembly GCA_028646575.1. NCBI lineage: Eukaryota > Metazoa > Chordata > Mammalia > Diprotodontia > Pseudocheiridae > Pseudocheirus > Pseudocheirus occidentalis. Next base: position 182,741,865 of record CM053598.1, read on the forward strand.
ACTGAAGGTGGAGACTGCCGGTAGGGTGGGGATGGGAGGCTACACTAGGCCTAAATGAAAGGGGACTGATATTCATCTAGGATCACTTTTGAACACTTTGAAATCATTTACAGCAGGAACTGAATGAGGCTAATGAAAAATTAATTCACCAGTGTAAGAGGAAGATGAGACAGTTTTGTGGTCTGGCCCTCGGGGTGTACATCATCAAAGGGGAGAGAGTTGAAATGTGAGCAATGGGGGAATATATGAAAGAAAATAAGATTAAAATTACAAAAGATCACAAGAAGAAGAACATTCATTTAAAAAAACTTTTAGCACAAGCAGATAAATCAACAGGAAAGATATTAAAACAGAAACGGAGGCTGCCTGCAGGACATCTAAATGAGTTCAAACATATCTGAATAAATATTGCAAAAGAAAGGAAAGTAAATCAATAGCTGATGAGACTGAAGACCCTGTGGATTCCCAAAAGAGCATAGAATTTAAATTGTTTAAGAAAAATAAGAATCATTAAAACAGAATTTATAGCCTGGATAGCAGAAATAATTGTCAGAATAAAAAAAAAACAAAAAACAAAAGTTAAATCCAGGTTAGCAAATCTCTCCAAAGAAATGAAAAAGAAAAGAATTAGCTGGTAAGACAATATAGAAGTGAGGAAGATTCTGGAAGAAGAGAAACAAAAAGAAATGATATTTGAAGAACACATGATCTCTATCTAAGCAAAATATCATAATCTCAAAGACAGGACATAAAGAGACAGCTTAAGCTTCATAGGTCCTTGATAAGGGAAAAATAAACTCCAGTCAATAATATAAGAAAGCTGCCTGAAACTTCTCAACACAGATGACAAAGCAATAATTCACAGAACCCTCAGATCATCTCCAGAAAAAAAAAATCTATGCTACAAATTCCAAGACACATATTGGCTAAACTGACCAGTTCCAGTGACAAACAACAAATTCTGCAAGTAATCACAAGGAAGGACTTCAAATATAAAGGAAAGGAAATCTGAATAACTTGAGACTGTTCTTTTTAAACCTACTAGAAACACACACGCATGCTTGTAGGCATGCACATGTACACACAGAAACACAAAAATGGAATAATGTGTTCTGAATAGCAGAGGAACTCAAGATACATAACCAGGCTGATTGTTTCCTGCAGCAGCAAACCTGACCTGTAATCAATGGGAAAAAAAAAATAAGGTGAATGTTCAATGAAAAAGAAAAACCCTGCACTTATGGCATTCCTACAAAAATAAAAGACTGAGTAAATTATTAGCTTTGTAAACACTCTAGACAACAAAATGCAAGAAAGAATGCAACTACCAGGGAAAGCAGATTCTAAAATAAATTACCCTTGGGAAAAAAGAAAAAGAGAAATAAAAAGACAGCTATAAATTTAAAGAATATGACAACAAAATAACAACAGAAGAACAATTAAGAGATTTCTCTCTAAAAGTACACAAGGAGAAAAAGATGAAATTGGATCTTAGGTAGAAGTGATGGTGGAGGAACAGGCCTGAAGCATCATGGGCTAAATTTCATAACACCCTGCCTACAGATAAATCAATATTTTTGTGAGTCTAAACTGCAAAAAGAGGGTATATAAAAAGAGAAAAGAGGAAGAAGATATAAAAGAATATCTAATGTACTCTAACCAAGAAAATAAAAACAATGAAGGCAAAAATAATTCTTGTTGTCTGTCAGGAAGAAGGCTATATACAAGAAAATGGAGAAGATATCAAAGAAATCCATTGAAATAGAGGGAAAGAAAGGAGGAAACTGATTCAACAGCGAGAAGATGGTCCTGCTGAAGAGCACTACCATGGAATGAGAGAAATATTCTGTAATGAAAGAAGGAAACTTTGCAATGGAAATATTCTGCAGAAATTTAATGTTCAAAGAGACCACTAACTCTGAAAGAGGATTTTGTCTCTGTGAAGAGCACCCTTCTCAGGAAAAGTGGAATCAGAACTCCTAGAGGCAACCAAAAATGAGAAGGATGTAAAGTCATAGACCCAGAGAGATTTCATGGTATATAGTAAAGAAAATGATTGTGCAGGGGATAGAAATGGGCCACAGAGACAGGAAAAATTCTATCATAGGGAAGTGTTTCTATCCTCTATATTGCTTGCAGTAATTAATACCTCTAAGAGTGAAGCACAATACAAAAAAAGCAGAGAGAGGAGAAAAGAGCAAGTGGTACAAGGCAATAATATAAAACATGTTTAGAAGAGGGAATTCAGAATAGTACCTTAAACATTTTAATTCCATGAGGAACAGAGACATTAAAGAACAAATAAATATAATGTTCATGAATCAAAGTGGGGGGTAAGGGGGAACTTAGAATAGACAGAAAGGAAAGAGAGGTAATAGAGAATGTAAGGAAAAAATCCTTTTTTAGCAGAAAGGTATAAATAAAAAAAACCCAAAATGAAGTTGAAGGAAAGGAAGGGAGATTTAGTTTATTTAACTAAAAGGGGGGAGAAGTAGGATAGAATTAGATGCTGAGATAACAGAAAGAAGAACAGAAAGAAGAGGGAGTAAGGAGGAGGAAGAAAGGAAGGGAGAAAAGAAGGGAAAGGTAGAGAAGAAAGAAGAGAGGAAAAGGAAGAAAGAGAGAATGGAAGAAACAAAGAAAAGAAAGAAAAGTAAAACTCCCAAATGGAAAGAGGTGAGAATGAGGGGAAGAGAATTTGTGATAATAGGTTGTCTTCAAAAAAGCTAAGCTAAAATAACTGGAGACAAAATACTGTTTTACAGAGCAAAATACATTTTAAAATTTTAATTAAGAAAAAAGTAACATTAAAGAAAGATGTAAGAAAATATAAATGTAACTCATAATTTTAATATTACTTGATCAAATAATTAAACAAAATTTTAATAATAGATTGAAAAAGAAAGCAAAATCCTGCAATCTATTGCTTATGATAAGAAATAAACCTAAAAAGCAATACAAAGAATTAAAAATTAAAATTAAAAATACAAAAAGCAACACAAAGAGTGCCCCGAAAGCAGGAATTATTATCATGCTATGAGACAAAGAAAAAAACAAAAAATCACAACATAAAAAGAAATAAACAAGAAAACTCCATCATTTTGAAAGGAATCATAGATACAAACCAATGTAATTATTAAAATGATATACTCCATATCCCATAGCACCAAATGTATAAAGGAAAATTAACCAAATTAAAAGAAGACAGTAGTGCAATAATATCAAAATATTTTAATGTACCTCTTTCAGATTTGGACAAATCTGACAGAAAAGTAAGTAAAAGGGAAAATATAGACTAGAGCATTTTGCTGGACAAACTAAATCTAGCTTGTGTGTGTGTGTGTGTGTGTGTGTGTGTGTAGAGGGAGAGAGAGAGACATATATGTGACATATATTGACATATATATGTCATTTTCTAAATGATATTGCTAAAGAATACACATATCCTCAGCATCAAGGGGAACTTTTACAGAAAGGGGCAATGTATGGGCTTTTTTAAAATCATAAAAGCATCCATCTAAAGCCAAAAGCAAGTGTTATATGCAACAGGAATACAGAGATAAAGCAATGATGTTCCTTCTCCCTATTATTTAACTAAAGTCAAGAAGTGCTAACAATCACAATTTATCAAGAGAACAAAATTGTAGGTGTAAAGATAGGTAAAGAAGAAAAAAAAACTATCTCATGATGAAATGGCAGTTTACTTTAAAAATTTTAGGAATTCAACAAAGAAACTAAAACAACATCAGCACATTGCAGGCTATTAAAGAAACCATCAAAAATCAACAGCATTTCTACATAATAATGACAAAATCCAAAAAGGCAATAATAAAAAGAGAAGTCCCATTTAAACTAATCACAAAGCACATAAAATATTTGAGGATCAAGCTAAAAAGCATCAAAATGGTTCTCTAAATTACAAAGAGGTCCTTAAAGAAATAATTAGTTGGATGAATATTTGATGTTCATAGTTGCACCATACTAGTATAAAACTCAAAGGGTTACTTTGATGCAGAATTTGATTTTAAAAATATTAAAAGCCCATTTGAGGAGTAAAAGACATAAAATATCAAGGGAAATAATGAGAAAAGTAGGATTTTAGGGCGGTACTACTTTCAGACTTCAAACTATATTAAAGTAGTAGCCACCAAAAGTATTTGATATTTGTTTAAAAATAAAGTTGATCAATAGAACACACTAGAAAAGAAGATCTGGAGTGGGGGGGAATGTAACTATATAATCCAGTGTTCAATAAGCCAGAAAATACAAATGACTTAACAAATAGCTCTCAATCAGATAAAAAGGCTAGAAAAACTCAAAAGCAGTCTGGCAGACATTACACAGAGATCAACATCTTTTTTTACTTGTTTTGGTTTTTGAGGAGGGAAGGCAAGGGAATTGGGGTTAAGTGACTTGCCCAAGGTCACATAAATAGCAAGTATCAAGTGTCTGAGACCAGATTTGAACTCAGGTCCTCCTTCACTGTGTCACCTACCTGCCCCTAGATCAACGTATTTTGCCATATTCCATGGGAAACTCAAAATGGATATGTTACCTTAATATAAAAGAAAAGAAAAGAAAAGAAAAAAGAAAAATATTAGTAGAACAGCAGGTAAATTGCCTTTCATAGCTATGGGTAGATTCTACTCTTGACCAAAAAGAAACATAAGCAATGCCAAAAAATAAAACATCATTTCAGTTACATGAATTAAAAGACTTCTTCACACACACACACACACACACACACACACACACACACACACACACCACTGCATCAGGATTAAGAAAGGAAGCAATTGAATGGGAAATAATCTTTGTGCCCTTTTTTGGGGGTTGGGGGGTAATCAGGATTAAGTGACTTGCCCAGAGTCGCACAGCTAGTAAATGTCTGAGGTTGGGTGTGAATTCAGGTCCTTCTGACTCCAGGGCCAGATCTCTATCCACTGAGCCACCTAGCTGCCCTTTTATTTGTCTTTTTTTTTTTCAGATAAGGTCTGAGGTATACAAATGGAAAAAAGGGAGATTTCTGTTAGGTAAAGGGATATTAAAATGATGAATAATGGAGAAAATACCCCCTTATGGCCCATCTCCTATATATCACATCATTGGAAGTGTGCTTTCATCCACTTAAGCCTGCTACACAAACCTCTTGATTATCTTTTGAGCAAACAACATTGATTCTGGGAGACTGTAGTGTTCTAAGATTTACAGCATCACTGAGCAAATATTTTTTGTTAAGAAAATATCCATTTTTCCCCAATTTCTTGAGACTGTCGAAAGCTTTGTGTACTTTCCCAAATGCTATCCAACACAATCTCTTCCTCTTCATTAGTTCTTGAACCAATTCTTCGTCCAGCTGCAGTCCAACTTCAGAAAACTGTGCATATTTATACACATATAAGCAAGACAGATATATAGATATGAAATTACACATACATGCATATGCACACATAAATGCATATGTAATACCTGTATATATGCATATACAAATGTATCTCAATATATGTGTGTGTATATATATATATATGTACTATATGTGTGTGTGTATACTATTTGTTGTTTAGTCATTTCAGTCACATCTGACTCTTTGTGACCCCATTTGGATTTTTCTTGGCCAAGATACTGGAATGGTTTGCCATTTTCTTTTCCAGTTCATTTTATAGATGAGGAAACTGAGGCAAGCAGTGTTAAGTGACTTGCTCAGGATCACACAGCTAATAAGTGTCTCAGGTTGGATTCAAACTCAGAAAAATAAGTCTTCCTAGTACTTGGTTCTCTATTCACTCTGCCATCCTGCTGCCCGTGTGTGTATGTGTGTGTATACATATATATGTATACATGTATAATGTGTATATCTGTGTATGTGTACATGCATATGTATGTATGTTTATTTGTATGCATATATACATATACATACTTTTACCAATAATATGGTCAACTCTATAGAATAGGCACTTATCAGTTAACTTTATCTTCATATTTTTGTTGTTTTCCTTGTTATTGTTAGCATTTTCTGTGTCACTTGTCAGACCAATCTCTTTTGATTAATCAAAAGATCTCATTTTGGAGGTCAGTAACATACTACAACTTGACATATCAAGCATGATATCACATATAAAGAAAAATATCTTGTGCAAAATGTAGGGTTAGAGCATTGGAGATGGAAAGTATTTTACAGTTTATTTAATAGCTCTCATTTTACAAGTGAGGAAGTACTTAATGAGTACTTAAGTGACTTCCCCATAGTCTTAAATCTTGTAAATGGCAGAATCTTTTTTTGAACACAGGTTATAGGAACATAGATTCGGAGCTAGAAGAGATCTTGTTCAATTGCTTTCAGTCACATCCAACTCTTCATAACTGCATTTGGGTCTTCTTGGCAAAGATACTGGAAATGGGGTTAAGTTACTAGCCTAGGGTCATACAGTTAGTAAGTGTCAGAGACCAGATTTGAACTCAGGAAGATCAGTCTTCCTGACTCCAGGCCCAGCCCTCTATCTACTGGGCTACTTACCCCAGAAGAGACCTTAGGAGTCATTTATAAATAAGTGAAGTGACACCCAGAGAGGTCAAGTAATTTCCCAGTGTCAAACAAGCAATGAATGACAGAGATAGGATTTATTTCCATGTCTTCTGGCTCCAAATGCAATACTCTTTCTACTGAACAACACCGTCTCCCAGTCAATGGTGAGAACTTTTGGTGATAATACATCTTTGTGTTTAATATTTAACTTAATAATTAAAGATTTATATCTGTGGTTATATTTATTTTTTTAATTTATGATTTCCTCATGTACATGAAAGATTCCTTGTTGGACAAAATGCCTTGAAGACTACATCTTTCTTTACTTATTTGGTGTGGGGATTAAGGGGACTCAACAATCAACAAGCACAGTAGAATCATGCATTCTCTGCATGATTTAGTCAATTATATGGTTGTAAAAATTTAGTTTGTTGCATGTCCTTCTCATATTTTCATCAAGGATCCTCTTGATGCATGTAAAGAATATTCTCCATGAAGATTTTTTTTTCTTTTAATGAGGAGGCCAATTGGTCAGTAGTTATTGATATTCTTTCAAATGCTGTTTTTGGACTAATTTGGATTTATCACATCATCTACTGTTTTTCCATTTTTTTTTAATTTTCCCCTCCCTAAGATTTCTGGAACACAAGATGTCTCAGTGCTTCAAAACTGCTTTTCAAACTTCTAGCACAGATCTCCTCAATATGTATTTGTTCAGGTGCATACTACATAGAGTATCATTTCAATTTCCTCATACAAAGTAACATCTGATGTGTTAAGTTCCAAATATGTAGTTTTGCCATCACAAATTATGTAGATAAATGTTTCATTTTCCTTCCATTTGTTACGCATTTGCTCTTGATATAAGGTGGCTCAATTGGATTTCTTGCCAAGATTTCTGTAAACTTGTTCTCATTTCCACTACTTCTCATATTTACAATCTCTTACCCTCCTCTTGTGCAGATCCTTTGAGTTTGTATTCTTAGCTGAAATTGCCCATACATCCCATGTTTCTCAACTTGGCAAGGAGATCAAGTACTTCAGGCTTCTGAGATCTTTTGGCCTGCTTGTGGTGACTGCTTCACATGAATGAATGAATGAATGAATGAATGAACGAACGAACGAATGAATGAATGAATTTGAGGGGAGGGATGGAGGGATAGAATTTGAAATTCAAAAGGTTTTTTTTTAATTGTTTTAACATGTAATTGGGGGATCAACTATATACATATATATATATATATATATATATATTTTTTTTTTTTAAAACAGTAATGACAAAGTCAAGATCTTTGCTTTTTTATGTTTTTCCAGAACTTGGAGCTTATAGGTCAGTATTTAACTAGTTGCAATTTCCAGTATCAACTTTAAAGCTACATTGTTACCCCTAATTTGATACTGATTTCTACTTTTGTTCTAAGTAGTCAATGGTCTGAGGACACATTGACAGATGATTCTGACATGACTCTCTTATCTGTAACCAGCTAGTAAGTGTCAAGTGTCTGAGGCCAGATTTGCACAGTTGTTTCCTGTTAGTTAATATCCTCTCAGTTTCCTTCTTTGTTATATTGTTTGGAGCTTGACATGCCTACTACCATTCAAATATCTTACTGAAGAAAGAATTCAAGAGTTCTGAGGCTTCCTTAGAATTAAGAAGCCCTGAGTTCAAGTACTACTTCTAATATCACACTGTATGAAATCTTAGGAATTTTAGAATGGATAGACTCTGAACTCCTTGCTCAATAGCTATGATCCTATCTCATCATGATATAAGCATTAGGTACAGCTTGATTTGCCCCTCAGTGTAAGAAAAAAGATCAGTGGACATCACTAAGGCAAACTCAGCTTTTTGCTGATCCTTGCAGAGATCTACATAACAGCAAATTATCACAACCAATAACTTCTAATCCTTTCATCAGTTCTGCCACTGCCACCACTCCCCTTCATCTCAGTCTCAACACACTTTACCAGAGACATAGTACTCTATGTCATTCAGGGCATATTGCTTATACTCTCTCATCCACTCAATGTATACTGCTTATCTATTATGTAATTTCAACATTCTTTCTACCAACAACTTTCCCCCATTCTTCTACCTTCCTGGGTCTCTCAGAACACCTAATCTAAAACATGTTTCAATACTAACACATCCTTATATGCCAAACAGTCCTAAATCTATCACAATACTATAAGATAATAGTGTATAGGATTACTATTTATTTTTAAATAAATTATAATCTAAATTAAATTAATTAATTTAATTTTAAAGAATTATATGGTCTAATTGCTAATTTTCAGACGGTTATTTTGACTCAGGAACAGTAATTTTCAAAAATAACCACTCAAGTAGCATGGGATTATGACCATATGGATGGTGTAGACCCTGAGTTCTATTGGAACCTTGGGTTAGGAAGGGATGGCAGTTGAGGGAACTATGCTCATGTTACTACAATCCTCAATCATAGCAGTGGATTACATTTCCTGCTCCTATAACTATATGACCCATTTAATTCAGACATAGAATGGCAAGAGAGCAATAACAGTCTGTGAACCTCCACTAAGTGAAATAGACAAGGGAGTTCCCAAGGGCCCTGAATTGCAAAACTAGGGTACAGTTCCTTTAACAAAATAATGTTTCATGTTATTACTACTGATTTACAAGGTTAAAAATCCTCTCATGTATGTATGTGTGTGTATGTGTGTGTGTGTATTTGTGTGTGTGTTTGCATATACACATACATTTCTCCTTATGAAAACCCTAAAAAATGGGTAGGGCAAACATTATAATTCCCATTTTTTCAGAAGAAGTAGCTGAGGCTCAGAAAAGTTAAGTGTTTTACATAAGGTCAAGGTGCTAGTAAGTTGGAGAGTTGGAACCAGGGCTTGATCTCTGGTTCAGTGTTCTTTCTATAACAACACAAGTAAAAAAAAAAATTAGGTCACTGAGTCCTTAAACTTACACCAAAAGTGTCATGCTTCAAGTTTCAAATACGGATAAATAAGAGGAGGAAAAGTTAGCTAAGAAGATACTACAAGAAATGAGGCTACAAATATAAGCACTGTCTGGAAGCCTCAGCAGATACGATGCTCATTGCCCGTTTTACAATGGCATATAAAACCACGAGAAAGATATTTTCCCCTATAACAGTTTAGGAAGATAAAAATTTGTGTTTATAGTTTACTCTGTTGCCTAAAGCTCTTACTGTCTGATAGTTCCTGATTCAATAATTAGTAGGTGGTAAACAAGCCAGATTTAAAGTTGCTTAAAGTTTGCTTATAACAGATACTAAAAGTATCCAAGCAGCCACAACTATTTGAGATGGCTCACAAACAGACTATAAAGCAGGAATATTTGATGTGGTGGGCAAAGATACGAAAGCTTATTGTTTCACTGACAACTGAAAATCACCCCCTCCTTGCCAATGACGGACCACTGGGGGCCCTCTTTCATTCATTTGATGTCTTCTTGCACCAATGTTAGGTTCATTTTTTCCTGGGCTAATAACTCATTTTTGAGGCCCTAGAGTTATTCTTTGGATGCAGCTGCCTTGACAGCTCAAGAGAGTTCTTGATTAGCAAATTTGGAAAAATGCTTCAATGGTGGTACCAGATGGTGTTATCCAATTTTCATTGTTGTGAGGGATGTGGGTGAATTCAATTTCCCAGGACTTGGATGAGCACTGCTGGTGCTGCTCCCTTCATTTAGACCCAGAAAATAATAGACATTTGCTAAACAAAGGTAGCATGCTGTCCTTTAGGGATCCTCAAACAAAACTTGCTGATTCCTCTCTGTACAATTATGGCTATCTCTCATTAACTTTCATGAGAATTCCCTTTAGTAAAATATCCCAACCAAGCTAGCTTTCCATCTCCCTAGGTACCTTCCTGAGGTACTTTCTCCCATTGCTCAACAAGTATGAACAACTAGTATGTTAAGTAAAGTTAACAGCAATTATAGTTAATAGCAGTTAGTGATTAAAGCATAATTAGTAAGGTGTAGGTATTAGGAATACTGTGCTATTGTGGAGGGGATACTGGATCTAAAGTGAAGAAGACCTGAGTCCAGGTCCCATCTCTGATACTCACTACCTGTGTGACAATAGACAAGTCATTTAACGTCCCTAAGTTTCAGTTAATCCCTGAAGAATTTTTCCGTAAGTTAATAAAAGAAGCTCCCACACCACCAAAATCACCAGTCCTTGGCATATGTATATACAAGTGTACATATAAAGAAATATGTGGGGAGTTTATAGGTATGGGTGTGTGTTCCTGTATCTAATATTTTATATGTGTCAATACATATGTATCTATATGTGTATATCTGTATGTATGTATGTATTATGTGTATGGAAGGGGGTGATCATGGTCTAATATGCAATATAATAAGACTGTTCCTTAAATTATCTCCTTCCCCCTCAACTCCAATCATTTTGCCCTCAGGATAATGGATGGTAAATTATAGATATATTGTTTACAAATATTTTAATTTTGCAGTTTCTGAAATACCACCTTGAAGTACTGAAAGGAAGAGAAACCACTGTAGTAGGTGACTGTTTATGCTCAACCTTCCAAGCTCATATTGGCCTAATTAGCCAGAGTCAGACACACTGAACATTGATCCCAACATAGTCACGTCATTTTGGTCCTCTTCAAGTGTGAGGGACAACAACAAAGGAATTACAACTATTATCAAATACAACAGTCCATTAGTATTAGAGTCAATATCATTCCTGCCATCCATCCACTGTAGTCTCCTCCCAAGGACTGAACTAGCAGTCACAATAGAAAAACTCAGCTCTGGTGGAAATCCTGGTTCTCCTGCAAACAACTTCTATAAGCTTGTGCAAGTCAACTTCATGATTTTCTTGGCTTTAGTTGCTTCACATTTAGTTTTAGGTACTTTAGTTCACTTTTGGTTGCTTCAAGGAATCATTGAAATGAGAGAGTTGGGCTTAGATGAGCTCTAAAGTCCTTTTTCGTCTTTGAATTATATAAACTACCACCTCTCTTACCCCCTTCCCCCTATGACAAATATAACCTGAATCGGTTGACCTTTAATGTATGGTTAAGAAAAAAAAAATACCATCTTTATATGTAAGCAAACTCACACTAAAAATCATAGAAATATAAGCCTTATCTTTTTTTTAGTATGTTCAGTACTTTCACTCCTTTTAAAAATAGTACTAGAGCTTTTAGCACCACACAGGCATCTACGTATTATTTTACATACATTTACATATTTAAATCAAGTTCCTCTAACTCCAAGGGATAAAACTAAGTAAAAATCAGTTCAGCCTACAGCAGCCTTAGTCATTTTTTTCTTTGCCTCCTCCACTTCCCTCTGTTAATCCCCTGTTGTAGGAGTTTCAGGCTTCAAGAGTTAAGTAACAATTTTCTGGAGACCAGCTAAAGATTCCTGAGGACATGTGGTAGCAACACTGAGAGGAATGACGCCTGACCTGCTCCAGGTGGAAGGAGAACTGCCCTTAATGTACTACATTATTATCTCTACGTGTTTTGGAGGATGAAAATGTGATTTCCTTGCTAGAGAAAACTCCCAGTGAGGAAGTTCCATCTCTATGTGCAGATCAGCAGTCCCTTCAAGTTAAAGACAAGGAAGGAAGGAGTAATTTAAGTGGGCAACTAGGCGGCTCAGTGGATAGAGTGGTTTGCCTGGAGTCAGAAAGTCTCATCTTTCTGAGTCAAAATCTGGTCTCAGACACTACTTGCTGTGTGATCTGAGCAAGTCAATTAACCCTATTTGCTTCAGTTTCCTCATCTATAAAATGAGCTGGAAAAGGAAACTCCACTTGTAAGGGGAATGGGAATTTGAAGATTTTCCCTGTGGTGGGAGGAGTTTGTTGAAGGGAAGCAGAGCCCCGCAGGAAGTGAGGAGAGAGGAGCTCAGGCAAGGAGACAGAGACATTTGTGAGTAAATATTGATCTTGTATTGGTTTGTGGGAAGGCTGAAGGATGCTGTGGCTCTCAGCCATTTTTATGGCTTCTTAATGTCTTTGGTAGTATTATGGAATCAGCTTATTAGTTTGGGGATTTGGTTTTCTGGTGTCTAAATAAATGTTTCAGTTCTGTTCTCTACCTGGAGAATCTGGTATGTTTTGTGATCGAACATCGTGCCATACTTATAGTCACAGTCTTTATTGTGATCATTGGTGCTACACCACTCCGGTATCTTTGTCAAGAAAATTTTAAATGGGGTCACACAAAGAGTCGTACACAACTGAACAACAACAACTATGTAACAGGCACTGTGCTAAGCATTTTACAAATATGATTTCATTAGATCATTATGACAGTACTGGCAAGGAAGTGCTATTATTGTCCCCATTGTGCAGTTGAGAAAGTTGAGGCAAACTAAGAGACTTGCCCAGGGTCACATACTAAAGTCTGAGAATTTATTTGAACTTAGGTCTTTTTGACACCAGCCTCAGCATTCTATCCAATGACCTACCCAGTTGCCTCTCAAAGAGTTGGCTAAGGCACTGAGAAGCTAAGTGACTGTCTCAAGGTCACACAACTAGTACATATCAGAAGTGGGACTTGAACCTAGACCTTCCTACCTCTGAGGCTCTAAGGCTGGTTCTCTATCCACCACAATGCAATTCTTCAGTAGACTTACATTTAAAGACAAACTTTTCATAGTATGTATCTCTACACTCTTTTCCCTCTTTGACCTGAATGTCTAGACCTTCTTCTTCCCCTCTGCTCTAATATTTATTAGAAAATTTTCATGACAAATATAATCTTAGAGCTATCCCATTTGCTTAGAAATTAATGAGTTACTCCCTGTTATGTTTGGGGGTATGTTTTTAAGGATCTCATGAGTTCTATTTTTCACAGTTTGTATGTGCAGTAGAGTTAGAGGGTGAGAAAGATAAGGAGGATCTATAATAATTTTATGTGTGTCAGCATAGCTAATTGCTTTAATTTCAAAGTAAAAATAGAGGGAAGAGGAGGAGGTATGGGTGGCAAGAAGACCACTAACTGTTGACTACGAGCTGTTAGAAGTTAAGCAAATGGCATGAGAAGTGGAGCTGACACAAACTGGGAGGTTCTTATTATCAATTTGGGGACAAGGTAATAAGGGGGAACAAAGAGACACCCGTCATGGAGAAGAAGGGAGGTACACACTACAGAGAGGGCTTGCCTTGTGTTGGAGCCTAGAGAGACGTTTAAATGTGAAATGAAAAAAATTACTTGTCTTAACTCTGAAAACCTAAAAATAAGAGGTGGAAGCTGAATGGTGCTGTGCCCAAAGGCTTTAATTAAATACTTAGATAGGCTTTAGTATGAGAGCTGGTTTCTTTAATATCTAAACTAACATTTATAATCATCACAGATACATCATAAACATAGATAGAGGTAGAGCCAATAGATACAGACATTCACTCATCCGCACAATAGATTTGTGTGTGTGTGTGTATCTACTAGGTAGATACCTGCCAAAGGCCCTTTGCTGAGCACTATAGAGAAAGAAAGATGAATAAAGTGTATGTGGGCCCTCAAGGAGCTTATAATCACACACACACACACACATACACCACATGTTGGGTTTTTGTTCTCAAAATTTTTGTGTGAATGTCACAATTCTGTACCTAGAATCATCTAGTCCATCACCTTTCCTTAAATATATAATTATAGCCAGATAATCTAGTCTATTTTGAAAAGGAGTAAAGTAGAAGGGAGACTAAAAATATTGAATATCCTTTTTCAATCTCAAAATATGTTATTCCATATCCTTTTCTATTATCTAACAATTGTAGTGATTCCTTTAGTAAGTCAACAGGTATTTATTAAGTTACTTATTAAGTATTTATTAATTACTTATTAATAAGTACTTAAGTACTTATTAAGTACTATGTGCCAGACACTTGGAAAAAGAAGGAAGAGGAGAAAGGGAAAGAAGAAGAAGAAAGGAGGAGGAGGAGGAGTCCCTGCCCTCCAGGAGTTTACATTCTAACAGAGAAAGACAAAACATACAAGGAAGCTAAGAAACTAGGCAACCCAGGCTACAGGATGGATAGAGTGCTTGTTCTTCTTGAGTTCACATCTGGCCTCAGACATTTACTAGCTGTGTAACCCTAGACAAGTGAGTTATCTCTGTTTGCCTCAGTTCCTCATCATCTGGAGAAGGAAATCCTTGCTAAGAAAACTCCATGAAGTGTCAGATATGACTGAAAAATGAATCAATGACAACATGCAACCTGGTAGGAAATGCAGTCAGATGGCTGGATTCCCACCTTAAATGGAGGTTTTGAGAGGAACCATTCAACTAGAGGGAAGGACTGCAGGGGCAAAGGGTGCTTTCAAGGTCAGAATTCCAAGACTGAAATGATCTTTTAAGATAAAAAAGTGTTGGGGAAATGATGAAGTCTGGTGTGCAGCCTGGTGAGAAACGCAGCAGCTTAAGCCAATTTTCTTCCATTCTGACTTCCATGGACATTGAACCTTTATGTCACAGATCTTAACCTGGCATCCAAGAACTATATACATACATACATACATACACACATACATACATACACACACACAAAAATACAAATACACTTACACATAAATAAACATAAAAATACTTCCATACATATACACATATGCTTACACACATATGTGTGTATATACATATGTATGTATTCTGATAGATATATTTCAAAATAGTTCAATTTCTTTGCCATCTTATGTATTTTATTTTATACATTTAAAAATATTATTCTGATAAGGGGTCATGGGTTTCACCAGACTGCCAAAGGGGCATATAATACAAAAAAAGGTTAAGAACCCTTATTCTATATGATAATCCCATATATAGTTGACACATTAGCCCCAAACCTTGGGCACCTCAAGAAATTCCTTAGGAATTGACTAGAAATTAGCATTCTATTAAAACATTTCAAAGAAACACATTTTTTTCCTAGACTTAAAGCACGTCATACCTTAAGGCTTAAAAGCACAGTAGTAGAAATTTGTCATTTTAATTGCTTGTCAAATAAATTGGTGAAGTAATTTACAGAACCATCTATGATGCCTCAGTGCACAGTAGCACTTAGGATCAGTAGCATTCATTTGTATAGTATAAGGCACACTGAACTTTGGGAAAAACTGGTCCTTGTATTGAGGTTTGGGGTGCTGCGAGTTCAGGTCCCATGACTACATCACCTCAATGTAATCTTCTGTATCCTCTTCTTTATAATAAAAAGGTAAGCAAGAAATAACCCCAGATGATGCATTTACATATCGATGAATAAAGTTATTTAAATAAGATAACCTGAGCTTTATTTTGTTTTGCAGGAAACCCAGTACTTGAGACATTATATTTTTACTCTGTGTTCACCATGAGATATTAAATAATTTCATGTAAAAGGCATCATTTTGTGAACATGCATTGGTGACATTATTCATCTACTAAGGAGTAGGAGTTTTAAAAAAAGTCACAGCCAGCTATGAGTACATAAAATAATAGCAAAAGTTCAATAATATTAATCCATAAACCATTTTATGAAATGATTGCTTTTTTCACCCACATGAAGTCACATTCAAATGAGTTCTCTCTGACTCAGTTTCACTGATAGCAGCAGAGCTAAGTTTCCTACATTTCTAAGTGAAAATAACTAAATTGCAGGGAGAGACAGGTTATTTTACTCTCTTTATGACAGATGATTCCAGATGAATAGTCAAGTCATTTCAAGAAGTCTCTTTTTCCTTGAATACTAGAAAGTCATATTACCTTGAGAACACCAATTTTAATAAAATCCACCCTCTTTTTTCTCCAGAAGAAGTAGTTTGACTTTAAAATTCTCTGCTCTCACTTAGTGAAATTTTTCCATGAATGCATAGGAGATATGGAAACCACTGAACTGCTGTGGAATCTATACTACAGATTATTAAAATAAAACATATTAGTCAATTAACAATCCTTTTCATATGCTGTCCCTTGCTCAGACCATAGGACTTGGAGCATTAAGACACTTCAGAGATCGAGATCATCTAATCCAACTATCTTATTTCATACAGGAGGAAACAGAAACAAGAGGAAATTAACTTATCTAAACTCACATAGCAAGGATAAAAAAATTTTATCTAGAAGGCACCTATGTATTGGGAGCAAGATCTACTCTACGTATGATAGTCTGTTTTTTGTTTTTGTTTTTGTTTTTGTTTTCCCCCTTAACACAGAATGCATTTATCCCCGAGGCTTAGCTGGTCCAAGAGACTAAGGCTTGACACTACTTCCTGATCACTAATGTACAAAAGTGTGCATTTATGAAATGATTGCCTTTTTCACACACATGAAGTCACTTTCAAATGAGTTCTCTCTTACTCAGTTTCACTGATAGCAGCAGAGCTAAATTTCCTACATTTCTAAGTGAAAATAACTAAATTGCAGGGAGAGACAGGTTATTCAGGATACTGAAGAGGGGTTTCTTAGGCTTGACACATACTTCTAAAGAGCACACTACCATGGCAATAGTATGACACATGGATCTCAACTGATTTTCTGTGGACGGGGATGGAAAGAAGGCTTTCAGTTTTAAAGGAGAGACAACTTTCACGATAGGGTTACAAACTATAACTCTTTCTTGCTGGGGCTTCCAGTGAGGTAGATGAGGGACCCCGGTGCAGTGAACTTTAGCAGACTTTACCCTGGCAAAAATGCCAACTATTCACACATGCTTGCAAGAATACACCTACTGGCCTAAAAAAGTCTCTTCTACTTTACGTCTTCCTCGGAGTATTAGGTGAGCAAATACGATTTGTTAAACACCTACTGTTTACTGGTCACTTTGCTAAGTGCCTTTACAAATACTATATCATTTGATACAACAACCCTCAGAGGTAAGTGCTATCATTATCTCCATTTATGGATGAGGTAACTAAAACAGAGGTTAAATGACTTGCCCAAGGTCACCTGGCTGGTAAGTATCCGATGCTGGATTTGAATTCAGCTCTTCCTGACTCCAGGCCCAGTGGTGTATACTCTGTGTCACCAGTTGCCTTTGCCCCAGCACAAGGAGACAGAGGTAGTGCTCAGTCTGGCACAGGACTGTAGCATCAGAAACCATAGTAACAGGGAGTGGGCAACAGAGAAACTCATCATAGGCCTTTGCTTACTATAATCCATAACTGCTAAGACCCTTCTGCACTGCTGCCAGTACATTACTCGGTGTAATGTGGTCATCTTCATATTGCCCTCTAACCAAGGACCAATGGGTAGAATTGTTGAGAGGTGATTTGCTTTCGAGGACTAAAGGTTGTAACTTTTGGGAGGTACTTTGCTGTTTAATAACATAGGGAAGACAAAATATCTCTACATGACTGCCAAGCCCCAGAAGAAGGAAGAAGTCCCTCAGCAGACCTCCTCACTTTCCCCATTAGACTACTAGGGGAGAGAAGTCCTGGCCAGGGACAACAGAGTAGATGGTGGTACAAGCAGATTATGAGTATTGATCCTGGAACTATGACAGCTTACTTACAAGAGGGTAATGACTTCTTAGCTACCTTACTACAGATGATCCTAATGCACAATGAGGACTTGTGACTATGACTTTGACTATGCCAAAATCTGCTCTATGGCCCTGATCTTCCTGGTGCTTCTGCTTGTCATCAATATATTTCAAGATCTCAATGTGAACTACACAGATATGGGATCACCCACTACCACATGGAACAGATCACTAGAATACAGGGCTCAATCTTTCTAAAGAGGGAAAGTGTTGGATTTCTGATATTCTTTCTATTCCATACCTGATTACTACTTGGGAAAGAGGAGGAGTGGAGGGGAGTGCGTAATATTTGTTGTGGTTCTTTTTGCTAAATCTCCAATCTAATTTGTCTTTTCCTCCTCCAGCACTACCTTTGCCAAACTCCTTACATTCTGAGGTCAAGGTGATCCAGTAACAGCCCTAAGACCTTTTAAACTATAGAAGATCCTCTAGAAGGCCTTCATGATCTTGGTACCCCAGAATGGAATGTTACACGAGTGACTTCTAATCCATACAATCTAGACTAGTTTTTCCGCAAGCAGTAATAAAATGAGGTGTGGCTAGGTGGCCCAGTGAATAGAGCTCCAGCTCTATTTTGAACTCTAATGAGTTCAAAATAAGCCTCAGACACTTAACATGTACTAGTCGTGTGACCTTGGGCAAGTTGCTTAACCCCAACTGCCCTGACTTTCCCCCTCCAGAAAGCAAAGAACACCAAACAAACAGGAAATAATAAAACCATTCTAGAGACTTGTTAGGTCCGGGGAACTAAGGATCAAACTATTGATATAGCTTCCTAATTGCCTAAGTATAAAAATCAGCAAAAGTCAACATATATAGAATTGGAGGGGAGTAGAGGGATTCCTCAGATTTGACTCGTACTTTTTACTGAAGTTATGATGAGCCTAATTAATGAAATATTTTGATTCCCTACAATCTCTGACTTCTTAGAGTCCCTACACTTCACAAACCTGCTATGAAGTTGTCAAATATTTCTGTAGTAGCTCCTATGGGCCCACGTCTGCTTTATACTTTCATAAAACAAAGAATTGGAAGAGATCACAAGATCATCTAGCCCAGCTTCTTCAATTTGCAGAGAAGGAGACTAAAGCTTAGAGGTAAAATGACTTGCTTGCCCAAGGCCAAACTGTTAGCAAGCAGCAGGGCTGGATTCCTACCCAGACCTTCCAGTAACCAAATGGAGTGCCCCTTCTACTGTAATATACTTCCAGAAGGAGGGTAAGAATAGCATTTGTAGAACATATACTAAGTGTATTGGAGAAGGAAATGGCAAACCACTGTACTATCTTTACCCAAAAAATACCCACACAGGATCACAGAGTGGGACACAACTGAAAAACAACTAACCAACAACAAAAAACCATGTGCATTCTAAGCACTTTTAACAAATGTCTCACTTGATCCTGACAACAACCCTAGGTTTGACATTTTACCATTAAGGAGATTGACTTGCCCAGGCACACAAAGTTAGTTTGTGTCTGAACTTCCCTATATTGAATATTCAAATGAGTGTTTTCCTGTAAGTCTTATATTGATGTTATAAAGTTATCACTTAGCTTTGTGTGTTGTTTTGGGTTTTTTTGCTTTATTTTTTGGGGAGGGCAGTTGGGGTTAAGTGACTTACCCAAGGTCACATGGCTAGTTTTTGTGTTAAGTGTCTGAGGTTGGATTTGAACTCAGGTCCTCCTGACTCCAGGGCCAATGCTGTATTCACTGTGCCACCTAGCCACCCCTGTGGTGTTTTTTTTTTAATGGTAGTTACTATTATCATGTCATTTTACAATTAAGGAAACTGAAGCAATCAGGTAAAGTGTCTGATGCTAGATTTGAACTCAGATTTTCCTGACTTGCAGGTCCAGCAGTTCTGTCACTGTTCTACCATCTGCCTGGTTTAGAAAAAAAAAAGTTCTTAGAAGAAAGAGGCATTGCTGGAAATCAAGGGCTGATTGCTTTAAAAATAGCAACCATTTCCTTATGTTTTGGTCTAAGAAGAGTTGGGCTCATGAATAACTTTACAAGTTCTAAGCTAACAATTATGTAAATTTCTTAGCAGCCATAAGACATACATACATATACATATATATGTAAATACATATACATATATAATTTTCAAAATACTTCACACCTGCAAAAACTATAGACCCTCTTATTGAAAACCACTTCTTTGATATAATTAAGGCTATGTCTTTTGCACCTACGATCATGGAGGGTGTAAGTCTGAAGAATTCTCTAGGTAAGTGATTATTCATCTGAAAATTACCTTCCTCCTGCCTAAATGTTCCTTTATTAATTCATTGATTCAAAAATGTTGTACAAAGCATTATTCTAGACTTGGAGAGGGATCCAAAAATGAACAAGAAATGGACTCTGATATAAAATGAATAAGAAATAAATAAAGGACCTTATGGGAAGAAAATGTCATCGAATAGGGGAGATAAGGCATGTACACAGTCATAGTAATAATGATGGTGTAATAATTAATCAACAAGTATTTATTAGATGCCTGCTATATACAAGATTCTGCTACGTTCCTGAGATACAAAGAAATTCAAAAAACAGTCCCTGATCTTAAGATCTTAAAGAACTCAAAGTCTAATATGGGAGGCAACAAGCAAATGGCTATATACAACCAAGATAAGCACAAGGCAAAGTAGAGATAACAGAGGAAGGCACTAATACTAAGGGAGGTTGGAAAATGCTCATTGAAGAAGGTGGGACCTTAGCTAGGACTTGAAGGAAGAGAAGGAGGGCAGTAGATAGAGATGGTAAGTACATAAAATGGGCACTTGATGTTATGAAAGTTCAGAGGAGAAAATGAAACACAATTTTCAGCTAGAAAAATATGGGAAGCTTTGTAGGTCCCAAGACTTTCTACCCTCTAATTTCAGTTTCTTCACAGACTTTTCCCAATACTTAGCTTTGTGAAATCCAAGGCTGCCCAAAATTTCTGCAGTTTCCTCAGGAGGGAGTTTTGCAATGTCAATTACAAGGATTCCAGAAGATTGTTAGAGAAGGAAAATCTTCCCCTGGGCCTTTAGTGTGGGATCTGAGAATGGATTTTAATGTAAATAAAAAAAAATTAAAAAGTGAGAGATTTTATTGAAAGAGCAAACGTGTGGCCATTGAAAGACTCCCACGAGAAAAGGTGGCTTCTGAGAAAGTGGGAGTCACATACTAGATGACTAGTCAATATCTGTGAGGTAAAGGATGGAATATGTAGGGAAAAAAAATAAAGTTTATGAACATAAGGCATCAGGGGAAAAGAAGGGAGGAAGGGTGGAAAAAGAAGGAAAAGTTGTCCTAGTCCAAGATATTGTAGGAGAACCTTCTGGGGTTTAAAAAAAGATAATAGACACTTTGACAAAATGGAAAATATATTCAGACATACTTTTCCCAGGACTACTGTTTTGTTTCCTTTCACCTCTAGGTGCACACTGATCCTCTATCCATATACAACTTAGTAAGAAAATGTGAATATAATTTAATAAAGATTTGTATCCCACATGGCAGGTTCAGAGTTTTAAGGTCTCAGCAAACCTGATGAAGATATCAACAGCCACTTTTCTGCATAATGAAAATCATCTCTTACCTACTCAGGAAATCTTCTTGTACATTCTACTTCTGCTAAAGCCTCACTGTATGACCTTGAAAGCAAACATTTATACTTCTTTTATTTTTGAATTTCTAATATAAAGTTCACAAAATATCCCAAGCAGCAACTCTAAGGGCTGGGTAGACTCCGCATTTTTAAGGAAGTAAAAGCTAATTGTTTGAATTGGTATAAATACAGAATAAAAGCAGGGAATTTCCCCAGGTCTGCAGGTTCAGGTCTCCTGAGCAGATTCAGAATTTAAATTTTAAAACTGCCTTACATATTCCTTTTTCTGGAAAATACATCAAAAATAGGAATATGATTAGAACAACTCGTGGATTCATGATTCCAAGAACATTTGACCATGCTTAGTCTATAATGAAACCACTCAAGGTAACTGATGCAAGAAGTAAAACCTAGGGAAAGCTGTCAACAATTCAGGGCTTTTTCTGAATTCAGGATTATGGACTATTTATCTAAAACAAAATTATTGATGGATTCAGCATAAAATATCAACTTCACTGCAGGAGGAGGCTAGGCATTTCAATTGGATGGGTATTGAATTTATTTTTTTTTTTTTACTATCACTGTCCATCTCTTTCTTTCCATTCCCAATGTTACCATCCTAATTCAGATTCATTTTACTCCTTTCCTATCACAAAAGCCCCTAAACCTGTTTCCCCACCTATGTCTCCTCTCTACAATCCTTCATTCACACTATGGAAGATAAATCTTCCCAAATATCGCTATGATCATATCACTTTCTTGACTTCTAAATGAAGAAAATACAAACTCCCTAATACAGCTCTCAAAGCTCTCAATATCCTAGCCCCATCCTACCTTTCTAGCCTTATCCAGTCACTTTTTCCTTCACTATACTTGAGCCAAATCAGACTACTTTATATTCCCCAAATATGGTCTTCCATTTTTTGCCTTTGGACTTTCAATTTCACTGTTTACTCTGCCCAGAATTCTCTTCCCTCCCTTCCTATCTATGCAAGTCATTTTTTTGTTTGTTTGTTGTTCAGTTGTTTCATTCCCATTTGACTCTTCCTGAACCCTTTTGGGGTTTTCTTGGCAAAGATACTGGAGTGGTTTGCTGTTTCCTTCTCCAGATCATTTTACAGATAAGGAAACAGACAAATAGGGTTAACTGATTTGCCAAGAGTCAAAGAGCTACCAAGTATCTGAGGCCAGATTTGAACTCAGATCTTCCTGCCTCCTGGCCCAACACTCTAACCATTGTGTGACCTAGATGCCCTTATGCAAATCTTTATTGTCCTTTAAGATCCAGTTAAAATACCACATCATCCATCACATATCCTTTGATTGCTTCTGTCAGAAATCGTATCTTCCTTTCTCTGAATTTCCCATACCACTTTGTATCTCTTAATATATATATATAATTATATACTGGAAAGAACACAAGGCAAGATCATAAAAGATTTTTGTCCAGATTCCATCTCAGATGATAGCTGCATGATTTAACCTCTATAAGTATTTGTTTGCTTAATTTTAAATGATAACAATGATGTTGTTGTACTGCTAACCCCATAGAAAACTGTTGATTATCCTCAAACCAACCTTATATGATATAAACACCTCAAACTCATCACGAAGAGAGCAGTTTGCTATCTTTTCCTACAAAGCTTGTCCTTTCTCCAAACTTCCTATTCTTATTGAAGGTACCATCATCCTCCCAAGTCTCTTAAATATATGATCTCAATCATCCTTGATGTTTCATTCTCTTAGACTCCCCTCCTTACATCAATTGCTATCTTGCCTTCTTTTAATAATTCAACAGTTTGCTCATTTAATTATCAAGAAGACAATAAATTTAAAAATAAAAAATAAGATAATAAACAAATATAAGAACTATGCCCCCACAAAATTACCAAACTGTTCACATACCTCTTAACCAAGTGGTAAAACTATTAAGCCTATTCCCCTAAGATATCATAGAAAGAGAAAAGGGATCCAATTTTATAAAAAAATATTAATTGCAGCTATTTTTAATGACCCCAAACTGGAAACTAAAGGGGGTACCCATATTTTGAAGAATTGCTAAACAAATTATGGCATATAAATACAATGGAATATTTATATATAATGGGATATTTAGAGTGGAAAATTACAAAATGGATAGTTTCAGACAAAATTGAGAAGACCCCTATGGGGCAATACAAACTGAGCAGAACCAAGAGAAAAACATTACAATCATATTAAAAATAAAAACAACCTAGAAAGATTTTAGAATCCTGATTATTTTGGATAAACCACAAGTCCAGAGCACTGAATGTGAAACACATCACCTAACTCCTACCAGAGAAGAAATGCACTTAAAATGTAGTGTAAGATATATTTTTGGACACAGTAATGTGACAATTTGTTTCTCTGGACTGTACACATTTGTTACTAGTTTTTTTTTAATTGATCAAATGATGGGCAGAAGGTAGGAGAAATAACATGCTTATGAGCATGACTAAATATATTTTTATAGGAACAAAATGTATAATCAGGTTAATGGTAGGTCAAATCAAATACACAAGTTTAGGCAAATAATCCTCCAAATTCATAGAAGAAGGTTCATTTAAAAGATAAGTCTAGTCTAAAAAAGAGACATAGAGCTTTCTGGTCAGAGTCAACAAACCCACTCTATACTATCCCATTGTAATGGCAAGCAAAGAAGTACTTAACACCTTGTTTCAGCTGTTTAATTATTTAGCACCTTGTTTCAGTTCAAGTTTCTTTCCAGTGATTATATCAAGTCTTTTGTTAAGAAATAGAACTTGTGAATTCCTGTTGCTGATGCAACAGGAAGGGGAGGCGCTAATAACCATATATAAGGAGAGAACCAGGCTGGAGAGAACAGAATTGAGAAAAGAACTTGTGGTTGCAGAACTGAAAACTGAGCAGAAATAAGAGCTAAGAACTGAGAAGAAAGAAGAACTGAGAGAGCATTTGTAGTGGTGGCACTCTGCCTCTTCTGTCTATGTTGATTTTTGTGTATGATGTGTGATCAGTTCTCAGACTTTGTTGGTGGGTCTGAGTTGATTTCACGGGGAGATAGCAAATTAATGATGTTGCTAGCAATGTATATAAATGTTATTGTGCCTTTTTTAAGCTTTGTCTTCCCAGGAACAGAAGCTGTAAAGGACTTGAGGTGGACTGGACACTGTGAGCTTCAATATGGAATAGAAACTGGACAAGGAGCTGGACAAGGCAGTAGGAGCTGAAGTCAACCCAGGTGACAGGTAGATTCAGGTAGGAGCTGAAACCATGGAAGGAAAAACCATGGAATCTGAGAGCCAGCCTTGAGTCAAGATAAAAAGACCTCTCCTTGGGTATTTAATGCAAACTTAAAGGACCATGATTTACTGTGGCCTAGGGGTGGAAGAACTTTGTACTCTATATCCTGTACCTCTTCAGGATGATTGGAAACTAATTTCCAATTAAGAAGAAAGAAGACTTTTTGATTGAGACATTAAGACAATGTGACCTAAGGGTGGAGAACCTTGACCTTTGTACTTTGTGTCTATTAAGGAGGCAAGCCTCCTTAAGGATGATTGAGTTAAGTTCTTAGTGAATGATATCTTTTGCTTAAAATTATGTGACCACTTGGGTGGAAACTATGTTAGTGATAACTTGTTATGCTATAACATTGTAAATGTTGTACATTGATTTCTGTCAATGTTTTGTCTTAATTTATTACTGAATAAATAGAGAGTTCACTATACTATGTAATCAGAACCTTGAAGCTGTTCACAGCAGCAGTCCTCTCAAAAGCTGCATGTGCTTGGCTTTACATCCATAAAAAAAAATTTCAGGAGAGTACACATTATAGATTCCACATGCCTTTGTCATATTGACTTTTACATCTTTACCTGTACAAAGCCTGAACAAAAATCAACTTTTTAAATCATAATATCTTGATAAATAACCTCTGTCCAATGTAGCAATAGCTCACATTAACATATAATCTCTCCAGTTTACAAACTGTTTTTTTCTTACAACAACCCTGTGAGACTGATAGTTAGCATTTCTATATCACCTTAAGGTTGGCAAAGCAATTTTACACCAGTCTTCTCATTTGAGCCTCACAACAACCCTGTAAGGTAGGTGCTATTATTTACAGTCATTTCACAGATGAGGCGACTAAGACTGAGAAAGGTTAAATGACTTCACTCAGGATCGTACAACTAGTGTCTAAACCAGGATTTGAAATCCGGTCTTCCTGACTCCAAGTAAAGTTTGTTGCTATCTAGAGTTTTCAGTGAAAGTGTTCTTACCTCCATTTTAAAGCTGAGGAAACAGGCTCAGAGGGATTAAGTAATTTGGCCACAGTTACACAGCTACTCAACCATATAACAGAATCTGTTCCTTATTTGTTCCACTCTGTCACAACAACAATTATAAACAAAAGATAATTTCTTTAAATGTTTAGATGTGAAATGTTGACCTCTAATTACTTTCCCCTTTATTATGGTGCATAAATTAGACAAGATAGTTCTTCAGGAGCACACAACTTCCAATACAGGTAGCATCTCTCGGGTTAGTGTCTGTGTTTACTGCTGTCCTGCTAAGCTTGATTCATGTATTCATTCACTCACAAAGCAATTATGAAGGGCCTGCTAAGAAATGAAATGGGCCTAACTTTTCTTGAGTCACAGCATGAGCTTTAACAGAAGCTAATTAGCTCTTGTTCACCAAACTGAGCGCTCTTCTCCAATCTGAGATATAAGAGAAGATTTCTTTTGTCCCTTTTCTCAGTCTGCAGGCCTCAATAAAATAGGACAACAAGATGTAGTCATTCCTCAGACTTTTTTTGGTCCTTCTGACTGTTTTGTCCAATCAGAAAAAATTTTGAATCACAAAGAACTTTGATATTTGCATTTTAAAAGAGGATGCCTGGGG
This sequence comes from Pseudocheirus occidentalis, assembly GCA_028646575.1. Taxonomy (NCBI): domain Eukaryota; kingdom Metazoa; phylum Chordata; class Mammalia; order Diprotodontia; family Pseudocheiridae; genus Pseudocheirus; species Pseudocheirus occidentalis. The sequence continues at coordinate 182,768,410 of CM053598.1, forward strand.
GAAACCTTGATTATGACAAAGGACTTTATCCCTAAGGGTCATGATTCAGGTATGAGTTAGAAAGAGAATTTTTTTTTTTTATTTTTTGCTCAGGGGAAAAATGCCCTTCAAATATAACTACCCATAAAAGATAAGAATAATTTTCTCACAAAAGCATTCTTATATTCTAAAGTGTGGAAAGAATGCTGGTCCTAGAATAACAATATAACAATATAAAGTCCTGCTGTGATACTTGCTAGCTGCATGAACATGAATAAATCATTTAACCTTTGAACTTCAGTTTCCCAATCTGTAAAATGGAGCAAGAACTTTCATAACCAGCTGTTGGGAGTGGGGTGGGGGGAGTGCTTTGTAAACCTTAAAGCACTATGTAAATGTGATGGAATAATTTAATCTGGTAGTTGAGAGTAGTGTTGTTTTACTTTTTTCTTTTTAAGATGAAGCAAGGAGAATAACAGCAGCCTCTAAAATCCACTTTTATTCACCAGGCAAACATCATCACCATTCCTAGGCCTGACCCAGTCACAATAGGCAGGAATTTTCGGATGTAATTTCAACACACCAAAAGCTCCACTTGTTCAAAAAGATTTGTCAATTTGTTCTGTCATAATGCCTACGGGAATTACATTACTCAGTCATTGAAGTTCCTCTTACTAAAAAAATAAAATATTACATGGGAGGAGAATCCATTAATTATCCCTTAACAGTACAATTTAAAGAGATGACCGGGTAGAGTAGAGGACTGTCCTTCATGTCAGAAAAAAAGCAGTCCCACCTCTTACATATACTAGCTGTTGTGAATATGGCAAGTCACTTAATCTCTCCATACTTCTAAGATTACTATAATTTATAAATTATAAGCTGCTATTCTGCAGTAATTGAAAGATTTTCCACACTGAGATTTCCCTACAGCAATGAAATCATGGCATCCAGTTTTCCTCCCCACCTCCCCCCCCCACCAGAAAAAATCCCTGCTTAAATCAGTTTGTCACAGTAACCCCAGCAGGGTCCTACAAGCTAGAAAGAAATAGAAGACAGGTGAGCTTGATAGGGGAGTAGACAGGTAAAGGGCCAAACTGTGTGTACTGATTAATATCAATAGATGCAACAGGAGAACACTGGACAATTGTTAAGGACAGGGTATTCTAAGGAGATGGAAAAGGAGATGGAAAAAGCAGGTGTTGAGTAGGTATAGAGAAAAGAGGCTCCAAAGACAAGTTTCTTCCACAATTTTGTTTTGCTAACCACTAGTATCATTAGATGACAGATTGAAATACTATATAATGGAGTAAGTCGTTTCAGGAATTCTATAATCGCTTTAAGAGAATCACAAAATGTCAGAGCTGACACATAGCTTTTCTGAGCATCCTTCTTTTTATTCATGAGGAAATTGATGTTCCTTATGAGGTTATGATGAGGTTAAGTGACTTATCCACACTTCCATTTAATAGCAAAATCAGGACTCACATTGGTTCCAATCCAATTCATTTTTTTCCTACTCAGTGTTGTCTCCCCACCATTTGTAAGAGTATCCATAGGGAAACAATACAGCTGAGCATATTCATCTCCATTATTAGTAGGGAAGTTCCATTTATAGCCATGACATTTTATTCAGCAATGTATAGTTCAGAGCTAATTGACTCATTTAGTTGGCACACTGGTTTTCTGATTTTTTTCCCATTATGCAGAAAAGGAAATGAGGTTCATAGATGTCAAATGACTTGCCCAAGGTCACATAGCTAGTAAGTGCCAGGATATGTATCTATGATCAGGAGACACAAAAGTATTTTAAAAGTAATATTTAGAACATGGTAGTAAAAAGGATCAAAAGTAAGTAATTAGGAATCAGAAGACATCTGAATTAGAATCCAGGCATGTCTACTAGCTAGCTATATGTCCTTGGGCAAATTGCTTAAGTTGTGGCCTTCAGTTTTCTCATTTGCAAAATGAATGGGTAAAATGAAAGCATTTCAGGCTTTGGTGGATAGTCAGAGAATAAATGATCTTCAAGTTCTGTGATTAATTGTCCATAGGGGTTAGATTTCTATTTCCCATCTAACAACCACAACTGCCATCATCTACTCAAAGAAAGAAAAGCTGACCACAGACAAAGATTGTGGGACATATTCCTTGGCCCCTGCAATGCCATGCATGAGCAGCTTTCCAGAAGAATGCTATTGTGAACAGCTTTTAAGGTTCTGATTACACAATATTGTGAACACTCAATTTATTCCATAACAAATCAGATCAAAAAATTCAGAGAAATCAAGGTACAGTATTCAGAATATTACAACTTATCCCAGATAATCAAAATACAGCATTCACAACTTATCACAGAAAATGGCCACATAGTTTCCACTACATTGGTCACAAAATTTTGAACAAAGAACAATCATTTAGTAACTCAAGCATTTAAAAAATCCTTAATTGAATCATACTAGATTACAAATCAATTACTTATTCATTCATCAATCACTAAGTACAATCATTTAGTCAATCAATCATCCTTCATTATTCACTACTCAATTATTAGAAACTACACAGACCCTCCACCTCTAGGTCTCTAGTAAAGTTACAATTTCTTGGTCAATACATAGTATCCAAGTAAAGTCTTTTTTCAGCTTGACTCTGGGTGGTCTCTCAGATTCCCTTAATCTGCTTCCATGGTCCTATCCAGAATCCAGATCCCATCTGGATTCATCAAACTGTTCACCTGGGTTCAAAGGCAGACAGCTCCCAGGTCCTTGTCCCCCTCTTTGTTTAGTTCCTATTCCACATTGGAGCTCACAGTGTCCAGTCCATCTCAAATCCTTCCCAGTCTCCATTCCAGGAAAGTCAAGTCTTAACAAAGCCACAAACAAGTTCAGAAAGTACCGGCATCATGATTGTGCTTCTTCAGTCTTTGACAGCTTTGGTTGGCCCTTAGAAACCCTCTGCAATTCCTCAGCAGCTCTTGCTGGCCCTCAGAAATCCTCAACAGCTCTGGTTGGCCCTCAGCTTTGACTGGCTCTCAGAAATCCTCAGCAGCTCTGGCTGGCCCTTGGACTCATGAGAAGTTTCATCTGGTTCCCAAAATCAAAATCACTCCATCCAGGTTTTCAAAATCAAACTCATTCTCTCAAACCTGGGATGGGTTTTCCTCGTCACCCTCCTAGGCTCTTCTTCAGCCTCCACTGAGCCTGCTTCAAGAAAATCTTTACCTTCTTCTCTGGGGCTTTTTCTTTTTTTTAATTGATTTGTTTATTTACTGTTAGTTTGCAAGGTTCAATTCCAAAATCCCTTGAGTTTCAAATTTTCTTTCCTCTGTCTCTCCCCACCCACCAACACCCATAGTGGCATGCAATTAAGTATAGGATCTGCACATACTTTCACATTGGACATTAGTCTGGTTGTATAGAAGGGTTGTAACCAATGGAGTAGAAGAAACAAAACTAAACATGGAAAATAACAATAGCACGTAGATTGTTTTAGGCTCCATTTAAACTCTGTTCTTTCTAGATCTTTCTCTGAATGTAAACATCTTCTTCCACCCTGAGACTTTTAGAGTTGTCTTTATAACTGTGCATTGCTGAGAAGAGTGTAGTTTATCAAAGTTGGTCGTCAAACACAATGTGTCTGTGATTGTGTACAAATTTTTCCTGGCTCTGCTCTTCTTACCTAGCATCAGCTTGTATAAGCCTCTCCAGGTAAATATGAAGTCCATCTCCTCCCCATTTCTTATAGCACAATAGTATTCCATTACATTCATATACCACTACTTGTTAGCCATTCCCCAATTGATGGGCATCCCCTTAATTTCCAGTTTTTTGCTACAATAAATATTTTTGTACATATGGGTCTTCCTCCCACTTCTGTGCTCTCTTTGGGATATAATCTGGGGCTCTTCTTATATACACACAGTATTAGCTTCCTGTTTCAGCCAATCCCTTCCTGTTAAGTCAGCAACAGAAGATAGGAGTTCATGCCTTTTGTTCCCCAACAGAGGCTTAATCAGTTACTAAGTGCTAAGTACCTTTTAGCTTAGCAATACAAAAGGAACTTCAAACCTCATTACTGCTACAGCCCCTAGAAATAGAAACTGAATATCTCAAGGCCAAAATAGTCAGGGTAGAATGAAAGCAGGCTCCTCTTGACAGGGACTGTCTTTGAACCCACTGCTCCTGCTCCACTAGTAATAAACTAGGTGTGATAAGACAGAATTAAAGGTCTAAGCCAATGATGGGATTCTGGAAGAAAAAGTGTTGGCTGAGTATCTGTCTGCATTGGTTCCCAAGGTCATTCTGTCTGCATTGGTTCCCAAGGTCATGCACTGTGCCACAATGAGGAACTGAGATATAGATTAACAGGACCTGAGACAGAATAACCCTTAATTAATTATCTATCTATCTGTTGTCTATCATCTACTTACCATCTATCATTTATTTGTATCTGTGTATTTATCTACCTACTATATCATCTACTAATCTACTATCAATCATCAATCTACTCTACTATCTATCATCAATCATCTTTCTATCATCTATCTACTATATCAATCTTCTATCTATCTATCCATCTTTCATGTACCCATCTATAATCTATCACAAATCATATATGCATTTATCTATCATCCACCTTCTAAATCTATCATCTATCTACTATATCTATTAGTGATCATCTACCTACTATCTATCTACTGTTATATCTATCATCTATCATTTATCTATCTATCTATCATCTATATATCTATTCAGAGCTCTTGAGTCCTTCATTTAATGACAAATGATATTGGATGTCATGAATTGAATAGCACCTGGGAACTATGAAGCATTTCCTCTGTCCCTTCACAAGAGAAATAGGCATGGGCGGGGAGGAGGGAGCAGAAAAACTGTCTTGCCTAGAATTCCTGGCTTTGAACAATGTCCATATGCTTTATTTTGGTTTTAGGTTTTTTTGCAAGGCAATCAGGATTAAGTGTCTTGCCCAGGGTCACACAGCTAGTAAGTGTCAAGTGTCTGAAGCCAGATTTGAACTTAGGCCCTCTTGCCTCCAGGGCTAGTGCTCTCCCCACTGTACCACCTATTTTTCCCTTTCCTCATATACTTGTTTTTGGTGGTTCCATCTAGGAGAAGCTTCAGGTGAGCAACAATGAAGTAGCTGGGTGAGACTGGGCAAATTATTTCATTTCTATGAGCCTCAGCTTCCTCCTCTTTACAATGGGGATAGTAATAATATAGTAACTAACAGCACTGGTGTGAATCTTGAATGATAAAATGTATATAAAGTTTCTTGTAAATTTTAAAGTCTTATAAAACGATGTGGTAGTAAATGTTTAACAACTGGCTCTCTGGAAGGTAAAAGTGTAATCTGTATTATTAACATTTTCTCTATCACTTTTTTTCAGTCTAGACAAGCAACAGAACAAAAAAACATCAAGCCCTGATTTGTAGTATTTGCTCATTCCCAAGATGTAAGTGCTCACACTAAAATATAACAATTAGCTCATCTAGTTTTATCTAGGTCCAGCACACTCTTTCTCCTATATAAATATTATTATTATTCCTTACAACATCTAGAAGAATACTAGACACATAGTAGCAGTCATTCATACTCTTAAAATGAACATTTGCTTAGCACTAAATGTCTTACTTTGGGCTAAGCACAGGAGGCACACAGACAAAAATTAATAGCCGCTATCCTCACAGAGAACTCAAAAATGAATAGTCTCTATCCTCACCTTCTAATCAGTCAGTTGGCCAATAAACATTTATTATCTACTATGTGCCAGGCACTGTCCTAAGTACTAAGGATACAAAAAGAAGCAAAAGACAGTCCCTGGGCTTGAGGAGCTCACAATCTAATTGAAGAGACAACAAACAAGAAACTATGTACAAACAAGCCAGAGAAGGCAATAGATGGAGATGAGGATAAAAAGCATTCTAGGCAAGGGGGACTGTCTGGGATAATGCAAGAAACAGAGAGATGGAATGCTTTGGGGAAAAATAACATGAGAGTCCATAAGTAAATGCAAAATAAATACAAAGTCACTTTTAAGAGTGTCAACAGCAAGGGTAGAGGGGGTGATGATAAGTTTCATATTAGAGGTGGTATTTGAGCTGAGTCTAGAAAGTAGGTAGAGATTCTACAATGCACCTGTGAGAAGGGAATGTTTTCCATGCAGAGCAGGCAGGCTATACAAAAGCACATTGCAGTAGGTAGGCCAGTTTTCCAGGAGAGTAAAACATAATAAATTTGAAAAGAAACACTGGGGCCAAGTTACCAAGGACTTTAAGTGCCAAAGCAGATGAATTTGTATTTTACCCTAGAGGCATGTGAGAGCTACTGGAACTTTTTGATCAGGGTTGTGATATGTCCAGTGAGATCATCCAGGTTTCAGCTGAATGATGTTCTCTAATGCAGAGTGGAAATCTTCAAGAAAGAGGTAGCTGTCCTAATCTGATTGCCCAGAGTCCACCTGGAAAGACTGGTAGCAACCCTAGTTTATTTTGGGTTTTTTTAAAAAATATCTATTGAAGCCAATCTCCTCTTCCAAACTCCCAAAGGTTAATTTTAAATACTTCTGTTGAAGTCTTTTATCCCCTCTCTCTTATTGAGAGATAGGGTCTTATTTGCAATGGGATTTTAAGCACTAGTAGTTCAGATCAGTCCCCATAGACAAGATGCTGAAACACAAATAGGAATATTCTCTAGGCTTTATGAATAAATGATGGCACATAGTCCTCAAGGGAAATCACCTCTTCTCCAGCATTTTAGAATTTGGAAGACTAATGGAGACTTCAAAATTCATGATCTCTTCCTACTTTTTGATCATGGGTCAAATTCATCTTCCACAGGTACAACAGCAAATTCCCCTTTGGGAAGAACAATCTGGATGCTATGAAGAAGGTAAATTGGAGAAGAGAAGAGAGCAGTTAGGAAGATAACACACTGGTCCAAGTGAGTGGCCTAAACAAGAGTGGAGATTATTGAAGTGAAGGGAACAGATGTGAGAGATATTGTGGAGATATAATCAATAAGACTTGGCAACTAATTGGATATGGACAAGGAGAGAGAGAGGGGTGAGTAAAGGATGACCATGGTGTTGCAAACCTGGGTGACTAGAAGGACGGTGGCAACTTAATAGAAATATGAAAATTAAGAAAGAAGACAGCATTGAGGAGGAAAAATAATGAGCTTTGTTTGGGACATGGTGAAGGTAAGATGCACAGTGGGCATTTAGGTGGAAATGTCCAATAGGCAAAGGTGGTCATTGCCAAAATGGATGTCTAGGGCTCAGGATTATAGGATCATACATCTCCAACTAGAAGGAATCTCCAAGATCATCTAGTTCAGCTCACTCATTTTATAAATGAGGAAACTTAGATTTAGAACTTGCCCTAGGTAGTGTCCTAGGCACATGGGTAGGTAGTACCAGAAGGGTGATTTGAACCCAAATCTCTGACCCAAGGCAATGGCCTTTCCACCATATAATATAGCCTCCTCTTTCTGAGAAGGGTCACTCAGACTAATTGCAGATCTTAGAGTCATCTATATAAAGATAAAAATTGAATCTCAGGGAGCCAATGACATCACTGAGAGAAAAAGTATAGAGAGAGAAGATCCAGGATAAAGTAAAGCCAAGGGTAAATTGCAGCCACTTAGAACTAGCTCTTGGGAATTAATCATTTAATTTCCAGTGTTAGCATTTGTACCTGAAAAATAAGCAAAAAAAAAGTACTGATAATGGAGATTAAACTTAAAAGTATATCATGCATACATAATTTTTTCCAAGACTGTTGTTAAACATTGACTAGCACACACTGAGAAAGGTTCTTATGTGGAAATTATCCAATTACATCAATAAATATTCACATATATATTCCTATATTCCTAATTCTGGAACCCTCTTCTTCTGAGAAAGTCTAGACCTTAAAATAGCAGACATTCATGTGGAAATAAAATCACTAAGTTATGCTTTAGGGAAGATGAAAATCAACAATAAACACCACAACCTGGATCCAAGGAGTTTGAACTCTGTTCTCTCTTTTTGCTTGTAGCCCCTCTGTGGGGCTAGCATGGAGTGACTAGATTCAGTCCTAGGGATGTCCTGACCTGTAATGAGAGAAATAATGCTCTTTTCTTTCATTATTTGGTTCTTTATACCACCAACCTAGAAACCTTAGGTTTGGTTTATATCTAGGTTCTCCCCAAAGAGTATAGTAGAAAAGTACTCAATTTACAGAGTCAATCAGGTCTACTATAGACATTACACTAAAGAAACGCTTAACCCAAAAAACTCAAAATCATACAATAGCAAATAAATTTAAACACATAATAACAATTTAGTTATTAACAATAACAATCTCCCAGAAGACACTTAGAAGATCAAAATGTGGTGTGGTTTGTGGGGCTGAAGAATATAATCTGATATTTCACCCTGTAATGCCATGCACAAGCAGATTCCCAAAATAACGCTACTGTGAACAGCTTTTAAGATTTGGATTACACAGTAATAGTGAACACTCTGTTTATTCCATTACAAATCAAGGCAAACATTCACAATATAATATTCACAATATAATATTCACAACTTTACATCTTATCACAGAGAGTCACAATATAGTGTCCATAACAGCTTAAGATTAGAATGGCCACACAGTTTTCACTACAGTGGCCACAATATATAGAACAAGGAACAAAAGAATAATCACTTGGTTTCCCTAAGGGGGAAACCCTTCTCACTTAGTCATTCAATCAATCAATTCACAATATATCAATCTTCCACTCATGGGGCAACCATTAACTTAATCAGCACTGATCTAGCAGTCAGTCACTAAGCTAGATTTCCAATTACTAAATATCATTAGTCACTAATACGGTCATTAGAAAACCACACAAACTCTCCACCTCATGGTGTCCAGCTTCAGTTTCATCCAAGGGGAGGCCTTTTCTTCGTCTTGACTCTGAGTGGTCTCTCTGATTCCCTGGATCCTCTTCCATGGTCCCAGCTCCTTCCTGAATCCACAAAACAGTCACCTGGATACAGAAGCAGACAGCTGCCAGGTTATTGTCTAGTTTTCAGAGGTAGACAGTTCCCAGATCTTTGTCCAGTCCTCAGGGCAATCCCACACACACACTGAAGCTCACAGGGTCCAGCACATTTCAAACCCTTCACCACTTCTTTTGCCTGGAACTCAAGGATCAGCCAGGCCGTGAATAGACAAAGTCTTATCCTGGTCATGCTTCCTCAGTCTTCCAGCAGTTCAACTGGCCTAGGACCCAGAAGGAATATCAGCTTTCTGGGTGGCCTTCTGTGGGGTCTCAGGAAAACTCCATATCTTTTCTCAGTCAGCTTCCAGATGCTAGGAGAGACTCTCTCTGTCTGTCTCTCTTTCTCTTTCTCTCTCCCTCTCTCTCTCTGTCTCTCTCTCTCTCTCTCTCTCTGTCTCTCTCTCTCTCTCTCTCTCTCTCTCTCAAGAAAATTCCAACTCACTTCCAGCAGCCCAGCTCCCAGATGCTGAGACAATCCTGCTTCCTCCACAGGAAAATTCCAATTCTGTCTCTCTGTCTCTAGAATTCCTCTTTATATACAACACTGGCCTCCTGTTTCAACCAATAACCTTACTCAACAGGAGAGTTCACATCTTCCATACTTAGCCCTAAGTTACTAAGTGCTACTTAGCCCTAAGTTACTAAGTGCTAAGTATCTGATAAATTGAGTGCTATTACACACCCCCATTCTGAAATGATCAAATAATTTCCTATGGTTTTCTGTGTTCTGGTAAACCGGACCAGGGCTCAAGATTCTTCTGCTGGTGGTGGTCATCCTTTTCAATGCAGAAACTCAGCCTGTCACTAGTCAACTCTGATCCAGCAACCTAGTATCTCTGAACATCTCAAACATACAAGTTTGCAATTCCAAGACTGTATATATCTATCTCAATATTATTTGGTCATCTATACTCAGGAAATAAATAAAACAAAACTAGCAACCAGGGACCCAAGGCCCAAACACAGATTTATCTGAGCCTACACATGAGTTTGAAGTACCATGTGTTTAGAGTTTGATATTTCCCCTTTGGCAGGAGAAATTATACAACCCTGATAGCCAGCTCTCCAACTTTTCAAAGAAAGACTCCTACTATATTTGGCAGATGGGAAGAGAAAAAAAGCAAAGAGAGAGAGAGTTTCTCCCATCTAAAGGTCTACAAAGTCAACATCATCTTCTGCTCAGCAACATAAGGGAATTGTTTACCCATCTCTAAGGACCCAAGTCCTTCCTTATTAAGCTATTTTCTTGGAAGTAGACAGTATGCAGACCCTATACAATGTACTAAGTAATTGAACCTCTACTACTCAAGGACCATTCTAGATATTTTCTATTTTATTTTCTGAAAGGATTAAAAGCAGAAAAAGAAAAATATCAGTGAAGCACCAAAGAGGAAAGCATTTTTTATTACACATCATACTGTGGTGATTCCCAAAGGACCTGACTTCATAGTCAAATAACTGAATCTCACTAACCAAGCCATGGGCCCTTACTTGGCTGCAGTATCTCGAGTGGTCTAATGATGATACTAACTTCTACCCTCTTGTATACAGGAACCTAGACCATCTTATTCATTCAAAACTTCCCAGTATATTATGAAGTAATATATTTGAAGAGCTAAGAGTTACCTTCGAGCACAGTGCTATTGTCCTACTTTTCCCACATACACACTCATTTCAGGTTGGGTCTCTATCTCATGACCTCCATAAAACAATAGATGTTTACTGCCTAAAGCTATAAAATTATCTTTAACAGAAGGACAAGGGAATACTCCAGATTCAAAGCCAAAAATTGAAGGTACATGGAGATAGAGTATGGGGTTTTTATAATGCCATGCATTATAGCTATCCTGCTTAACTATAGTTGCTGCTGCCATAGGATATTTTATGTGCCTATCATTTGAGCACAGGGTCTTTGTAGTCTCAGAGCCTAGTACCATGCCTGGTAGCTATCAAATACTTAATAAATGCTTGTTGATTGACTGATTAAGGATTAGACTTGGATCAGATGGCCATTGTGTTACAATGCCTAGAGCAGTCTATATTACCAAGTGTAACTGTCAACATCACAACACAGTCTAATTAGGGGGACTGAGATCAGACAGAACCTTCTGATGCCTTGCATAATTGGCTTGTCATTTAGTAACGTGGGCCACTTTTTGCTCTCTATGGTAAAGCCTTTGCTAAGGAAATTTCTTCATTGTCATCCAATGTCTGTCTGGGGTCCTGTCAGTTGCTATTTGAATGTCCACAGTGTAGAACGATTCTGAGAGCAATCATAAACTCTTGAAGCCAGAGAAAGACAGGCAGTCTTAGTGGAGGGCAGCAGAATCTTCTGCTTAATAGCTACTCAGGGTATTATCATTAGAGTTTAACCAGAAACTCTGCAGAGAAATGGCTGTACTTTATAACAGAACACAAACAAAGGCCCTCTTGTTATACTCGGTGGTAAAGAAGGTTAAAGTTTTGCTTTTCCCCTACAACAGACTCAGTCCCTGGAAAGGAGAAGCCTTCCGTCAGAAATGCCTTTAAAAAACATGTCATCCAGTTCCTTTTCACAATGCTAATTTTTCAGTGTCTGTGCTTACTTTCACTGACTCTTGGACATTGCTGCATGGAAGATATAATTATGCTCATTAGAATACACAAGATATAAAGCCAGCTGCAAAAGACTCTCCTTCAAGACGCTCCAAAAAGGAAGAAAAAAAATCTAATTATATCATAGAAGAGAAAAACATGGTAATTAAAATGACCATTATGTAGCAGTCCTTCCTATAATTATTATTATTATTCATTTTGGCAACCTGGAGGTTGGGAATTTGAATTTTATTTTTCAAGTAATAAATGTTAGAAAAGCAAAGTATTTACTCAACTGTTGATGGGGAGGGGGAGGTGAATTTTCCTATCATTTGATTTATTTATATGCCCATCTTTGGAATGTTTTATCTCCAGTCCCCCCTAAAAACATCCTAATAATTTCTTTCATAGTTTTCCTTTCCTTCCTTCTCATAGGGAGATTACTTCTCAGATTCTATACTGCCTACAGAGCTCTTTTACAATTCTTATTCTTAAAAAAAAATTTCTACTCTTAACACAATTTCCTTCTCCCTCTTTGAGTCCAGTCAAATTGGTCTTTTTGCTGTTTCTCACATAAGACACATAATCTTCCTTCTTTGCCCAGCCTATCCCTTAGATCTGAAATGTAGATATCCTCCTTCACCTTCACTTCATAGAATGAATCCTTATCTTATAGTATATCAAGGTTCACCTCAAACATTACCTTCCATATGAGGATTTTTCTAATCCTTCGAACTGCTGATTGACTCTCTCCATACATATACACACATATATGTATATTACGTAAATGTATATGTGTGTATATATTAATACACATGTGCATATATGAATGTGTACACATATATATACATGTGTATGACTACATGAGTCATACTTGTTTTGCATATATTTTACATACATATATTTTTAAATAGTCAGACATATATACACACATATATATCATGCATGTTTTATCTCCATAAAGAATGCTAACTCCTTAGAAGGAATTGTTTTTTTGCTTCTTTTTGTATGCCCATTACTAAGCATAGATTCTGGCACATAGTAAGTACTTGATAAATGCCTGCAGAACTTTGAAAGATTTGAAATTCTTATCAATACATGACCAATGACACTTGAAGAAGACTCATGAGGAAACATACAACCTACCTCTTGAGAAAGACGTGATAGGACTCAGAGTGCAAATTGAAATCTTATCTTAAGATTAATAAGGGATTTTTAAAAGTAAAACATACACTTTCATGTACATTACATGTACACTTTCAAATTACAATAGTCATTTCTCTAGTAATTCACTAATTATAGATCATTGCCCAAATTACTGCAACTGATGACTAACCTTTTAAAACAAGGGTCAAAGAAGACATGATGTAACATCAGAAACAAAATATATTACAAGAGGTTGGTAGAAAAAAAAGCATTTCTGAATACTTTAAAATTAATTGCTGTTGGTACTCCCTCCACCATTACAGAATGGTTTACATCTATAAACAGATACAGCCATAAGAAATTCATCAAAAATATTAAGAAAAAGGCTTCTAGGAGAGGAGCCAAGAAGGTGGAATAGAGAAAAAACTACAGAAAATAAAACCTTAAGAAACAGAATTGGTCAAATGGAAAAAGAAATAAAAAATTTCACTGATGAAAATAATGACTTAAAAAACAGAATTAGGTGGAAAAAAAAGATATACAAACATCTCACTGAAGAAAAAAACTCCTTAAAAATAAGAATGAAACAAATGGAAGTTAATAACTCCATGACAAATAAAGAAAAACAAATTCAAAAGAATGAAAAAGTAAAATAGGAAATATTTCATCGGAAAAACAACTGATGTGGAAAATAAATGCAGAAGAGAAAACTTTTTTAAAGTACTGAACTGTTTGAAAACCCTGATAAAAAAAAAGTGCCTAGATGCCGTATTTCAAGAAATTATAAAGGAAACCTGCCCCAATATCCTAGAAGCAGAGAGTAAAATAGAAATTGAAAAAATCACCAATTACCTCCTTAAAGAGATACTAAAATGAAAGCTCCCAGGAATATTATAGCCAACTTCCAGTACTTCTCTGTCAAGAGAAGATACCTCAAGAGGCTAGAAAGAACCCATTCAAATTCCATGGAAACCCTGTCAGGATCACACAAGATTTAACAGCTATGACATCAAAGTAGCAGAGAGTTTGTAATTTCATATTCTGGAAGGAAAAAGCTAGGATTACAACTGAGAGTAACCTATTCAGGAAAACTAAGTATTACCCTTCAGGGGGGAAATGAATACTTAATGAAATAGATGAAAAGACCAGAGATGAATAGAAAAATTTGATTTGAAAAAAAAACTCAAGAGAAGCACAAAAAGGTAAACATGAAAGAGAAATCATAAAGAATTCAATAAGGTTAAACTTTACATTCCTATGTGGGAAAATTATATGTGCAACTCCTAATAACTTTATAATCAGCACAGTTAGAAACACTCTACATAGACATAGGGCATAGGTCTGAACTGATTATGCTGGAATTATCTAAGAAAATGGATGAATGAGAAAAAGAAATGCAATGAGAGAAGGGGGAAGGGAGAGGTAAAACAGGAAATATTTTTCTCACATAAAAGAAGCAATGCTTGAACTTTACTTTCAACTGAATTAATTGAAAGAAGGAAGAGTGTATGTGTGTGTGTCCAACAATCAGTTGAGTATATCTATCTTACCCAACAGGGAAGTAGGAGTGGAAGAGAATAAGAGAAAAGGAAACAGTGATAGAAGGGAAGATAGATTGAAGGAGGCAGTGATCAGAAGCAAAATAGACTTCTGAGAAAAGACAAGCCAAAAATAGAGAAATGAGGATAAACAGAAGAAAATAGGATGGAGGGAAATATAAGTTGAAATCATTACTGTTAATGTGAATGGGATGAACTCACCTATAAAACAGGAGAGAGCAGAAAGGATTTAAAACCATAATCCAACAATATTTGTTTATAAGAAACATATGTGAAACAGAAACACACACATACACATACACATAGAGCTACAAAAAAGACTAGAGTAGAATCTATTATGTTTCAACTGAAGTAAAAAAAAAATGCCAGGGGAAGCAATCATAATCTCAGACAAAACAAAAGTAAAGATGACCTAAGACATAAGCAGGGGAACTTCATCTTGCTAAAAGGTAATAGGCAATGAAGTAGTATCAGTCAAAACATACATACACCAAATGAATAGCATTCTAATTCTCAAAGGAAAAGTTAAATGAGTTACAAGAGGAAAGAGAATAGAATTATACTAGTGAGAGACCACAACATGCTCCCCTCAGAGTGAGACAAATCTAAACATAAAATAAATGAGAAAACTTAAAGAGATAAATAAAATTCTTTTTCAAAAAAAGTTATACATGATAGAACTCTCAGGAAAACTGAATAGAAAGGAGCATACCTTTTTTTCTCTGTTATAGATGGCACTGACATGTATTAAAGAGTAAAAACTTAACAACCAAATGAAGAAAAGTCAAAATATTAAATGCACCTTTTTCAGATCATAATACAATAAAAATTACATTCTGTAAAGGACCATGGAAATGTAAATTTAAAATTAATTGGAACTTAAATAATCTATTCCTAAACAGGGAGTGGGTAAAAAAAGCTTCAAAATAATCAATAATTTTGTCTAAAATAATGACAATAATGATACAATATATCAAAATTTGTTGTACACAAACAAAGCAATATTTAGAGGAAAATACCTATCTCCAAATCATGATTGTGTGTTTATACTTCAGATAAAAGAAAGAGCAGATCAATGAATTGAGTATTCAAGTAAAAAGTTGAAATTAAAGTAAATTTTAAATGCTTGAAAATATGAATTATAAAATCAAAGAAGAGATTTTAAAAATTGAAAATAAAAACAACCATTGAACTAATAATAATATAAATTACAAATCTATCTAACTTAGTTTACTTTTTCAGTGTCATTTTAGTCAAACTGGCAAATAATTATTGTACAGAGCTGGAAGAAATAATAACAAAAATCACTGGAAGAAAAAAATGTCAAGAATACCAAGGGACTGAATGCAGAACCACATTTCAAACTATATTACACAGTGGTAATCATCAAAACAATCTGGTACTGGCTAAGAAATTGAGTGATGGATCAATGAAATGAATTAGTAGGAAAATATATTAAAGACTAGATAAATAAATAATAAATAAATCAATTAAATAAACAGTAGTAAATGACCATAGTAGTTTAGTATTTGATAAACCCTAAGATTCAAGTTTTGGGGTCAAGAACTCACCATCTGACAAAAATTGGTAGGAAAATTGGAAAGGAGTTTTATGGAACCAAGTCATAGCCTAAGATCTCACACCATATGTTAAAATAAGGTTAAATTGGGTTCACAATTGAGACATGGTGACATAAGTAAATTAGGAGGGCATGGAAAATGTTGACTGTCAGATGTATGGATAAGAGAAGAATTTATGGCCAAATAAGAGATACAAAGGATCTCAGGAAATGAAATGGATAATTTTGATCACACAAAATTTAAAAAGGTTTTACCTGAAGAAAAAAAAATGATGGAGCCAAAATTAGAAGGGTAGTAGGAAACTAGGCAAAGGCACTTTTACACAAAATTTGTCTGATAAAGGCCTCAATTCTCAATATATAGGGAACTTAGCCACATTTATAAAAATAAGAACCATTCCCCATCCAATAAATATGGTATTTCACCATGTAATCATCACATATTTTATACCAATTTTTATGCAAAAAAGTGGCATGCAACCATTATGTGAAGATGTTTTTAACGTGCCAGTATTACTTAAAAATCAGTTATTAATAAACTGTCTTTGGTGCAAGATTAGGATGGCAGGGAATTCTCATGAAGTTAAAGTTAAAATTTTAACTTATAAGTTAAAATAGAATACTGACAATGTGCACATGCTGAGAATTCTAGGCTCTCAATATGCATAAGATAAATGCATATCCATTTGCCACTGGTGAATACATTGCTGCTCTGTTTACCTTCTAAGCAGCATGAACAGAATTATACCATGTGACAGTTATGCTATGAAAGTTTATAAACCAATTATGGAATGAAAAAAACAGCTGTGACAATTATACAATGGTGACAATTATACAGTGAAATATGCATAGTTAAATAGTTAAAGATATTAATTGGCAATTTTCAGAAAAAGAAATAAAAACTATTAATAGTCACATTTGGGGGGGAGCCAATATGGTGGCATAAAAGCAGAAAAATTTTACAGCTCCCCCACAACCACCTCAAATACCCATAAAATATGACTCTAAACAAATTTTAGGGCTCCAGAACTCACAAAATTACAAAAAAACCACATCTCCCACTGAAGGCAGCTTGGCAAGCAGGACAGGAAGGGCTTATCACAGCATGCTGGGAGCCAAAACCAGCCCATCCTGAAACCATGGCTTGCCCCTGGAGCCACCAGGACAAGCCACAGCTGAAGCCTAAAGGAGAGTGGATCCGCCATAGCTGTGGCAATTTCCAGAATTACCAAGCCACAAGAAATAAGGACTAAGTGAAAGGTTAGTGGAACTTGGCTAAATTCAGGGGAAAGGATCTGGCTGAACTGCCTCCAGGGCAAGGAAGTAGCAGAAGCAGCAGCCCTTGTAAAGCCAATCAACAGTAGATTCCTGAGAGAATGCTACTGTGAACAACTTTTAAGATTCAGATTACACAGTATTAGTGAACACTCTTTTTATTCCATTACAAATCAAGATTCAGTACAATATTCACAGTATCAACAATTCACAATAGTATATATAATATTTAGAACAAGGAAAGTCTCAATATTATATCTTATTGCAGAAAATAACAAGGAACAAGAGAAGAATCACCTGGCTTCCCTAAGGGGGAAACCAGCTTCACGTTTAAAGATTTAGTCAATCCAGTTAAAGATTAAATCAATCAATTAACAAAAGAACTCACCTAGTTTCCCTAAGAGGGAGTTGATTCAATCAACAATTCACAATATACTGATCTTCCACTCATGGGGCAACCATTAACTTTAGTTTCCAAATAAAATTCTTAGACAACCACACAAACCTTCCACCCA
>CM053598.1:182786587-182807995 GCA_028646575.1 Pseudocheirus occidentalis
ATATATATATATATGAATCAAGGAAGCAGCCATACTTTATCCTTGTTAATTAGAGTGACTAGAAAAAACTATGCAATAGCTTCTAGAAACCCCAACTTTGGGGTCCTAGATCCATGCCTAACTTTCTTCTCTCCCCACTAAGTCTCCCATGAAAAAAGAGTATAATTAAATAACTCTAAATAAACAATTCAGATAATTCTTCCATATATTAAGTTGAATTTTTCTTGTATCTAACTCTTTTCTATTAGTGATAGTTCTGCCTTCAAAATAAGCTCAAGACCCTTTCCATATGACCAAATTTCACATGTCTGAAAACCGTTATTATCCACCATCCTTCATTCCTAAGCTTTAACTTTGCCAGGTTAATATCCCTCACCTCTTCAACTGTTCCTGATATGCCCTGGTTTTCACATTCCTTTCAATACTGGACATGTTCCAGTCTACCAATGTCCCTTTTAAAGTATGTCACCCAGCACAAAATGCAGAATTCCAGATGGGCTCCATTAACCAACCTTATATAAATACACATTAGGATCCATGTGTCAGAAACACTACCCAGTGCTTTGGGATATAGAAGCACCTACTTTAGTTGTTTAACTTGTGTAGTTCAAAATTTCTTCTAGACAGAACCCTTTCAATTGACCTACATAGATCATTTAATCTAAATTGGTGAGGTCTAAAGTGAAAGGAAAAGAAAGAAAAGAAAACCTAATTGATGTCTTTGATCCAAATTCGGTTCCGGTTTTCATTTTTTTAATGTCTAGACACTTGGGATTCAATGAACTGAGCTCTTCCTAACCAGTTTTAACTGTTCATTCAGAGGGTTTATGTTATAACAAGGTGGTTGAGTTGTTTTTTTTTAACATCCATATTTAGCATCATTAGGTTTTATAGTCTCTCCAAGTTCTACACTATGAAGCTTTGATATTATCATGTGTATTAAAATATCTTCTAATTAGAGTTTAGCCTACTAACAAGCCTACTAAAGCTCTGTGGTATTTACCTAATGAGAAGAGCATATTTTCTAACACTGACCCATCACTTAATACATTTTCATCACATTTTGTGTTCCAAGAGAAAAACCTGGTCTGTGTTTGCAAAAGCCACATTCCTTGAAAATGGCAGAATATATCCCAGATACATATCAAAATGAAAACACACTCAACTAGCCATTAACAAGGGAGTTTTCTAGATTTCATTCTTCAACATACAGAAGAGTAAAGGACAAAAATTATGAGACCATCCACAATTAAATCAGGGAGAGAAGATGTCCAGAGATAATAAACATTCTAAAAATGTGTCAATGGAACAAGAAAAATAAAGCTTTGTATGACATCTATGTTTTTATAGTATTGCTTAGAGATTTAACAAAAGTCAACCAGATGTATATTGGGGGGTTGGTGGGGATTTTTTAACTAGTAAAGTATTCCACTTTTCCCTCTCATATTTCTCATTTCTCAGAAATAATTATACAAACTGTACTGCAAAGCCCAAAAGGGAAATTCAACTTTTATGAAGAAAACATGAAAACCTTACACAAGAAAAATATATTCAAATGTCTTTCTCTGCTTTCCTGCTTCTCATTTATTTTAATTAAGACCCTCTATTTGGGGGAGAAATGGCTTCATAGTTTGTGAAATACAAACAAAAGTTTATCCTTTCCATAGTTTTGCTTTTTTCCAAATCTTCATTGAATTATTTCTAGCAGGTCAAAAAAGGCTTTTACAAAGGCAATTTAGAAAAAAATAAAACAAACCATATGCTTTAAGGACAAACATTTTTCAGTCCTGAAATATGTTTTTCTGTATATATTACTTATGCTCTTGTGCTTCCATGAATATAGACAGTACCTATGATTTCTTTCTGCAATATTCCTCAAATTACCCATTGGCAGATTGGTCCAAAGGACAAAACAACATTTTTTTTAAATCTTACTGACTACTTTCTTCAAATGCTCTCCCTCTCCCTCTCCCTTTCTCTCTCATATGCATATATATATATATATATTTCTCTCATCTCTGAGTGTCTGTGTGTCTGTTTCATTCTGTCTCTCTCTCTTGAGATCCTTTCTATACAAATTCTCATTGATGGTACCATCAGTACCCAGTTAGTTTAATGATCATCTCTATGCAAATGACTCACAACCCTAGCCTCCTTCCTGAGCTTCATTTGGGCATTTGTCTATTGGCCATTTCAAGCTGCATTTTCCATAAGAGTTTCAAATTGAACATGTACAAAACGACTTTTTCCCAGAAATAATATGCCACTTTTCCAAACTTCACAATTTCTATCAGGAGCACTACCATCCTTCCAGTTACCTAGACTCAGAACTTTGGCATTATCTTCCCCTCCTCAGTCTCCTTATTCCCACTCATCCAATTAGTTGTTACTGTTTATCATTTCTACCTTCACTATCTCTCTATTTAGTCACCACCCCAATCCAGGTGTTACTTCTCACCTATAGCCTCCTACTGATCTCCTAGCCTCAGCTCCCTCCTGTCTTCAATGCATCCTCCATTCAGCTGCTAAAGTCATTTTTCTAGAGTGCAGGCTTAACCATGTCACTCCCTCATCTAATGAATTCTAGTGGCTCCCTATTGACTCTTGGATTGAATACAAAGTCCTCTCCTTGGCATTTAAAATTCTTCACAATCCAACACTAGCATATCTTTCCACCCTTATTATACATTACTGTCCTTCCTAAACCCCATAACCTAGCCATGTTGATATTCTTGCTCCTACACACAGGATGTTCCATAGCCCACTTCTATGTCTTTTCTCTCTACTTGGCAAGAATACTCTGTTCACTTCTTCCACTTAGAATTCTTAATTTTCTTCATGACTCAGGTCAGACTCCACTTTCTACATGATACCTTTCCTCATCCACTCAACCGCTAGTGTCCTTACCCTTCTCACCAAAAAAAAAAAAAACCCAACTGTATTTATCTTGTATAAAAATATGTGTACATGTCTCCCTTGACAAAATTAGGATCCTGAAGGGTGAGGATTGTTGATTTTTATCTTGGTATTTGAACACCCAGCACAATTTCTGGCACATAGTACTTAATAAATGTTTGTTGATTAACTGATTTTTCTTCCTATATTTCCCTAGTCCCACTAAAAAGTCCTAACTTTATTACCTTTTACTACCCTTTCTCTCTTTACATTCTACTATAATTTCATTTCATGTGTAATATGCAAGCCTATCAGGGCAGATAGGGGGCAAAGGAGATAAAGCACCAGATCTGGAATCAGGAGGATCTATGTTCCACCCTAGACAGGTCACTCATTTTTCCTCATCTGTAAAATCAGCTAGAGAAAGAAATGGCGAGCCACTCCAGTATCTTTGCCAAGAAAACCCCAAATGGTGTCAGGGAGAGTTGAAGGCAGTTGAAATGACTCAACAAGACAATAACAATATGTCTATCACTTTTTTAAATCAACCAATCAATAAGCATTTGTTAAGCATCTAATGCACACCAGACATTATACTATTCTCCTAGCCAGGAAGGATTGACCTCAAGTTCCATCTATGTCATACAGGCTATGTGACCCTAAGTAAATCATGTAATATCTAATTGTCCTAGACAACTGTATGAGACTGTAAATTACAGAGGAGGTACCAATCTACATTGATAGAAGATGACTTCCTCATTAGGGGAATTCCCATTACCAAATACATCACAAGTTTAGTTCTTACTCCTTGTTTGTTTGTTTTAAAATGTTTTATTGATGTTATCTCCCGTTTAAAATTTATTTATTTATTTTAACATTCTTTTCTTTTTAAATTCCAAATTCTCTCACTGTTTCCCACCCCTCTATCACCCAATGAGAAGGCAGGTAGAATGATATCACTTAATTATACATGGTGAACAGAGCCAAGATGGAAGATTAGAGGCAGGAACACAACTGAACTCTCTCAACATTCCTCCCTAAACAACTTTAAATAACACCTCAAATCAAATTTTGAAGAAGCAGAGCCAACAAAAGGTCAGGGAGAGAAATCTTTATGACCTAAGAAAATTTAGGAGGTTCACAGGAGAGCTCTGCGATAGCAGAGTGGAGGTCTAAAGAGTGCATATAAGCAACAGTGGCCTTAGCAGCTTCAGAAACTCTCAGCCCAGAGACAGTAAGGGGGTCTAACAACTGGTCAGAAAAAATGTTATGGGGTACCTGTTGCTGGTACTAGGTACTTCTGACACTGATCGGCAACTCTATTGTCCATAAACAGTTGAGGTCACAATTCCAGAGCAAAAAGGACCACTTGTGGTAAGTTAAAAGACATCATGGGCCCTGGTCACACTTCCTGGGCCAAGAGGAATGCTAGTGCTTGCAGTGGCAGGGAATAGGGTATCTGGTAACAGTCCCAGGGCCAAGAGCAGCACTAATACCTGTGACTGCAGGGGAGTAAGGACTAGAGCAAAGGAGATGAGAGCAGTGGCCACACCTCTCACCAGATCATACCACCAAAGAAGCACCAAAAATTTGTAGATCCCCAGAACTAGCTCTGAAAACAGCAGCATGAAAAAATCTGAAGCTTGGGATAGTGCCTCCCACCCAAAAGCAATAAGAGTCAGACTTTAACATAAATATCAAAGTCAAGAAATAGCCTAGAAAAAAAATGAGCAAACAAACAAACAAGCAAAAAGAAATTGACCGTAAAAGGCAAGGGGGACAGGAAAGACCAAGATGAAACTGAAAAGAATACAATAATGTGAAAACAGTTACAACCAAGGACTCAAAGAAAAAAGATTAATTAGACCCAAGCCCAACAAGAATTCATGGAAAATTAAAAGAAAGAAATAACTGGTAGAGGAAAAATTGAGAAAAGAAATTAGAGTGATGGAAGAAAATTATGCAAACAGATTCATAGGTTGGTAAAAAGAGACACAACAATTCACCTGAAGAAAAAAAAATCCTTAAAAAATAGAATAGACCAAACGGAAAATAGACCAAATGTACCAAATGGTACAAAAGCTCACTGAAGAAAATAATTCCTTAACAATTAGAAGTGGGCAAGTAGAAGCACTCTTCCTATTGTGCCACCTAACAAAAAATGATACTAAAAAAATAACACCTTAAAAAACAGTATTAGCCTAATGGTGAAAGAGGCACAAAAATTCACTGAAGAAAAGAAGTTCTTAAAAATTAGAACTAGACAAGTGGAAGCTAATGACCCTATGAGACACCAAGAAAAAAATCAAAAGAATGAAAAACATATAATAAAATATAAAATACCTCATTGGAAAAACAACTGACCTGGAAAATAAATCAAGGAGACATCATTTTTAAATTATTGTACTACCTTAAAACCATGATAAAAAATGCCTAGACAGCATCTTTCAAGAAATTATCAAGGAAAACTTCTCAATATCTTAGATCCAGTGGCATAAAATAGAAATGGGGAAAAGTCACTGACCACCTCCTGAAAGAAATCCTAAAATGAAAAATCCCAGGAATATCGTAGACTAATTCCTGAGCTCCTGGGTAAAGGAGAAAATATTGCAAGCAGTCAGAAAGAAAGTATTCATGTATCATGTAGTCACAGTCAAGATCATGAAAGATTAGTTGCTTCCACATTAAAGGAGCCAAGGGCTTGGAATATGATATTCCAGAGGGCAAAGGAGCTAGAATTATGACCAAGAATAACATACCTAGCAAAACTTAGTATAATCTTTTGCAGGGAGAAGGGAAGAAGGTATATAGGGGACTTTGAAGCATTTCTGATCAAAATATCAGAGCTGAATAGAAAATTTGACATTGAAAACCAAGACTCAAGAGAAGAAGAAGGTAAACATTAAAGAGTAATCATAGGGAACTCAATGATGGTAAGCTTTTTCCATTCCTATATGAGAAGATGATTGATGTTAAGATCAGTTAAAAGGAATTTAAATAGACAGAAGGCAATGAATGCGAGCCAAATACATTGAAATGATCTACAAAATAAAAGGAATTAGAAAGAGGGATATACTGAGAAGATGGGGAAGAAAGAGGTATGATGAGAAAATGTTTCTCACCAAAAAAAAGAGGTGAATAAGGAAGAGCTTTTATAGGAAAGGAACATGGTAGTGTGGCAGGCAAGGCTTGAACCTCACTGTTATTGGAATTGGTTCAAAGAGGGAAGAAATAAATGTGTCTATATGCATACACACACAGAGTTAAAATAAAGGGTTGGAGCAGAATCTATTAGACTTCAGTTGAAGGAAAAAAAGGGGGCATAGCAATCACAATCTCAGACAAAGCAAAAGCAAAAACAGGCCTAATTAAAAGAGATAGGAAAACTACACTTTGCTAAAAGGCACCATAGACAATGAAGTAATATTTTTTAAAATCTACAGCAAGTTTCTCACTTTTCTGCTTTTTTCACAATATGACTAATATAGAAATATATTTTAGATTGTTTCATGTGCATAATCGATATAAGTAGCTTGCCTTCTTAGTGAGTAGGGGAGGTCATGGAAGGGAGGGAGAGAATTTGGAACTCATAAGATTAAAAGAAAATAGTGTTAAAATATTTTAAAATTTTATTGCACATGTGAAATTATGCTAAACATTTTCATATTTGACATACAGTCAAAAACCAAAAAAAATAAAAGGAGAAAATTCTACTTCAATTTGGCCTCAAAATTTATCTGGAGGTGGTTAGCATTTTTTCATCATCAGTCACTGGGAATTATCTTGGATCACTGCATTGATCAGAGTAGCTTAGTCTTTCACAGTTGATCATTATTATGATATTGCTGTTACCATGCACAAGAACCTCTGGTTCTTCTTCCCTCACTTTGAATCAGTTAATATAAGTCTTGCCATGTTTTCTTTTGCCTGAAACCACCCTCCTCATCATTTCCCATAGCACAATAGCGTGCCATCACAATCATATGCCACAATTTATTCAGCCGTTCCCCAATTGATGAGCATCACCTCAATTTCCAATTCTTTGCCAACACAAACAGAACTGCTATAAATATCTTTGTCCGTGCAGGTCATTTTCCGTTTTTTTCTATCACTTTGGGGCACAGAACTAGTAGTGGTATTTCTGGGTCAAAGGAAAGACACAGTTTTATAGCCCTTTGGGCATAGTTCCAAATTGTTCTTCAGAATAGTTGGACTAGTTTATAAGTCTATGAACAGTTTATTAGTGTACCTGTTTTCCTCATTCCCTCCAGCATTTGCCATTTGTAATAGGTATAGAATGGTACCTCAGAGTTCTTTTAATTTTCATTTCTCTATCCAATACTTATTTAGAGCATTTTTTTAGTGATGCTAAATAGTTTTGATTTCTGCTTGTGAAAACTACCTGCTTATATCTTTTGACCATATCCATTGGAGAATTGTTCTTATTTTTGTAGTTTTGACTCCATCCCCTATATATTTGGAAAATGAGGCTTTTATAAGAAACACTTGCTGTAGAAAATGTTGATATTACTTCATTGTCTATGCTTTTGCTATTCTTGCATTTTTTCATTTCAGCTGAAAACTAATAGATTCTGCCCTTTATTTTAACTCTTTCTTTCTGTTCCAATTGCGTCTCTTAAAAACAACAAATTGTTGAATTCCAGTTTCTAATTCCTTCTGCTGTTTGCTTCCATTTTATGGATGAACTCATCCCATTCACATTCACTGTTATGAGTGCTAATTGTGTATTTCCCTCCATCCTACTTTTTTTCTGTTTCTTCTCTTTCCTTCCTCAAATGTCTGCTTTTCTTCAGACCACTATCACACTTAATCTGTCCTCCCTTTTATCACCCCACTTCTGAAGCTTGGGATAAGTGACTTTAGGTCACTTATCCCCCTCACAACTAAGGGTGTATGAGTGTGTGTGTGTGTGTGTGTGTGTGTGTGTGTGTGTGGAGAGAAAGAGACAGGCAGACAGACAGAGACAGAGAGAGATTTTCTTCCCTTTTGAAACCAATTCCAATGAAAGTGAGGTCCAAACACTGCCAGCCACCTAACTCCACATTTCCCTTCACTACAAAATCCCTTTGTTTCTCACCTTTTTATGTAAGGAAATTCCCCCCATTCTATCTCCCCTTCCTCCTTCTCCCAGTGTATCCTTTTTTCTTACCCCTTAATTTTTTTTGGAGATGATCACAATATAATTGACTCACTCATGCCTTCTGTCTATAGGACTCCTTTTAACTACCTTAATAAGGATAAAGTTCTTAATAATTTCCTAAATCATCTTCCTATACAGGAATGTAAACAGTTGAGCTTCTCCCTTATGATTACTTTCATGTTTACCTTTTTATGCTTCTCTTACATCTAGTTTTTGAATGTCAAATTCTCTACTCAGCTCTGTTCTTCTCACCAGAAATGCTTGAACACCCTCTTTTTCATTAGCTATCTAGCCCTAGTCATACTTTTTCTAAAGTTACAATCAAACACTATAGAAGAAGGAGATAGAGATGACTGAGACTCGGGCAACCATTTTGTGGATACTAGGGACCTTGCCTGTGTGGTCTTATTTATTTATGACTCTGTCTTCTATCTCTTTCCTCTATCTCCATTAAATTTTAAGTTCCTCAAAAGCAGTAACTTAGCAGTCTTGCATATGATGTCGATGTAGGCAGGTAGATGGTATAGTGGATAGAGTGTTCTGCTTAGAGTCAGGAAGGCTGGAGTAGAAATCTCCCCTCAGATACCACTAGTTATAAGACTGTGGGTAAGTCATGTAACTTCCGTTTGCCTCAATTCCCTCAACTATAAAATGGGGATAATAATAGTACCCATTTCCCAGGGTTCTTGTGAACATCAAATGAAATAATAAGTGTAACGTGTTTAGTACAGTGACTGGAACACAGTAGGTACTTAATAATACTTATTCCATTTCCCTTCTCCTCCCACCCCTCACTTCAGGGCACAGCTTGGTGTTCAAAAAAATAGATATCATAGTTATTAATTATTTATGTATTACTTACCACATGCCAGGGACATAGATAAGGGACAAGGATACAAAGACAGGGAGGGGGAAAAGCCTCTGACTTCAAGGGACTCACATTCTAATAACAGAAATAACATATAAATAATTTACAAGATATATACAGAATAAATGAAGGATTCTGTCAAAACGTAAGGTACTAACTCCTCGACAGATGAAGAAGATCCTGCTGCATAAGGCAAGAGTGGATTCAATCCTGAAAGAAGCCAGGGAAGCTAAGAGGTGGAGGGGAAGAGTAATGGCATTCCACGCATAGGGGGCAGTTAGTACAAAAGCATCAAAGTGGGAGAGTCATGAGCAAAGAACAGCAAAATGGACTAGTGTAGCTGTGTTGTAAAGTGTGTGAAGTATATCCCGTGTTTTCCTGAAGCCATAAGTGCTAATGCTCTTTTCCATCTTAGGACTGTGACATAGAACTATGTAGGGACAAAAGAGTTACCAGTTAGCACCAATTGCACCCATTGCCTGCAAAGCATCCCGTATAATCTCTTTCTGGCCAGTTGTCTGACCCCATTACCATCTCTTTGCTAAGAGCTCCAGAAGCTGCTGCTAATGTCAGTGGCTGCTTCCAAGCCTCACTGCTGGTGGCCCCACTGTGCTCCAGGGCAGCTCCTGCACAGTGTCACAAACCTCTTCTGCTGACCTCCTAAGTTGTCTTCGATTGAAACAAATGTCTTGCTCTGACTTTTTTTTTGTCTCTGCTGCTCCAAAATTTGATTTGTGGAGTTAAGTTGTTTGGAAGGAAATATTGGGAAAATTGCCATAGGATGGTACCTCTCCTTTGCCACCTTGGGGCCACCTCTCAAGTCTCACTTGCTACTCTTCTGCTTCTTTGATGGATGCAGTTATTGTCACGAAAAAAGAGTTAACAGCTTGATAAAAAAAAGACAAAAATATTGAAGAAAGTAACACCTTAAAAACAGAATTGGCCTAGTAGTAAAAGAAGCACAAAATTTCACTAAAGAAAAGAACTCAAAAACTAGAATTGGCCGAATGAAAAAAGACAAAAGCTCACTGAAGAAAATAATTTCTTAAAAATTAGAATTGGGCAGGTAGAAGCTAATGACTCCAAAAAAATCAAAAGAATGAAAAAATAAAAGGAAATGTGAAATATCTCAACAGAAAAACAACTGACCTGAAAAACAGATCAAGGAGAGATAATTTAAGAATTATTGGACTACTTAAAAGCCACCATCAAAAAGAAAAGAGAGCCTACCTATTTCAAGAAAATATCAAAGAAGACTCTCTAATATCTTAGGTCCAGAGGTTAAAATAGAAACTGAAATAATGCACTGGTCACCTCCTGAAAGAGATCCCCCAGTGAAAACTCCCAGGAATATTGTAGCCAAATTCCAGAGCTCCCAGGCCAAGAAGAAAATATTGCTAGCAGTGGAGTTAGTCAGGATCTCACAGGATTTAACCGCTTCCATGTAAGAGGAGTGTAGGGTTTGAAATATATTTCAGAAGACAAAGGAGCTAGGATTACAACCAAGAATAACTTATTGAACAAAACAGCCTTCCTGACTAAACAGAACACTCTATCCACTACACCATCTACCTGCCTACATTGACATTATATGCAAGACTCTTTGCTAAGTTACTGCTTTTGAGGAACTTAAAATTAAATGGGGACAGAGGAGCGAGATATAAGACAGGGTCTTAAATAAATGGTTGCCTGAGTCAATCATCTCTATCTCCTCCTCTATAGTGTTTGATTGTACCTCTAGAAAAAGGTATTACTAGGGCTAGGCAAGATGGATAGTCTGATATTCATCTCATATCCATATATGTATGTGTGTGTATGTATGGGATGAGGATAACTTTTTACCAGTGACTGAATGTTAACACCATAAAATTCTGTTTTCCATAACACATGGATATTTAACTTTTTATGTCAATTCAGATATAAGAGGGACTCACCTGCCAGAGAAGTCTGCCATTTGCCATAGGACAAGTCTCCTGAACTGAGGTCATGGGATGCCCTTCCTCTTTCTCTCCACCTCTTAACTTCCCTGGCTTCTTTCAGGACTTGACTCCAATCTTGCCTTATTCAGGAGGACCTTCTTTATTTTTCCAGTAGCTAGTGCTGGCCATCTATGTATCATAGGATCATTGCTCCTATGATTATTTTTCTCCAAAGCAGCCACTCCAATCTAAGCACAAACTCAGCAGGTTTTTCTCCTTCCCATAAGAATATCGTTAGGAACTTTATATATCTGTTTCTGATTCTCATGATATCATTAAATTGGCTGTCCCTCACCCACAAACATTCGAAAACTGCAATCCCCAGTAGCTACATTTTCAGCGTGTATATGATGTTAAAGGCAGGTTCCCTCAAGTCTTACAGCAGCCATGTGCATTTGTTTGTGGTTTCTTTCTTCTTTTAATATTTAATATTAATACCTCACTTTAGTAGTCCTTGCCAGCATTCAAAGTGGGCTTCTTCATAAAGAGCATACTCTCCTAAAAATGACTATAGCATTTGCCACTGAGTTCATTTTGAATGTACTCATTGACTGGCAGTCTGGCTCAAACGTCCAGCTCTAAGCCTGTTGACACACTGTCATTAATTGTGGAGGAGATGATCTTTCATCATCCACAAGATGTCCTGATATGATTTCAAAGCTTTTAAACTTGCCTGGCAATACCTGGTTAACAATAGAGGTCTTAGTGATGAATTTCCAAGGATTCATTTTCTGGGGCTCTTGGAAGATTCCATGGCATCAGATAGCCTGCACAGAACAAACCTGTATTATGTTCCTCTCTTGGGAATACAAGTACAGTAGCACCTTGGTTCACTAATTTAATTCATTCTGAAATTCTATTCATCATATAATTTGTTTATATTGCAAATCAAATTTTCCCATAGGAAATGATGTAAAAATATTCATATGAAATAACTATTTATAATTTTAAGTAAGTTTTTCATCCCTAATGCACCTGAAATACAATACCAATGATTAGTACACAATATAAACCAAAAATAAAACAAATTAACCTGCACTTTACCTTTGAACAGAGTCGTGGCTGGCATGAGGGAGATGAGAGGGAGGAGGATGAAGGGTTATTGCTTGGAAGGAGAATCTCTTTCCGTGAGAACATCAGGGATTTCAATGTCGCGAGTATTCTCTCTTATGCTACTCCCACTAAAAGTAAGATTAACACTACCTTCACTTATTTTGTGTTTTTTAGAATCACTTTCGTGTTTTGACTCATGGATATTTTCTTCTTTACATTTGTTTCTGACTAGGGATTTATCTCACAACACTGGTTTTTAAAGTTGTTTTTCAGAATCTGGCTCTCATTGCTACAACCTTATTTGGGTGATGTTTTTCAACAAAGTTTTGTACTTTTTCCCACACTTCATAAGCCTCGCTAATTTCACTTGACTGAGGGATTCCTCCAACCTCTCACCTCCTCCTTAGGTGAGACATCCTCCCCAACCTCTCGCTGTTGCTCCTCATGCAGCTCCATTATGTCATCTGTTGTCAGCCCTTGGCTATGTTCCTCCACCAGCTCTTGTCCTAGAACATAGTCACTACCATATACTTTTATGCAAAGTACTACCGTTCATACACAAACACACGTGAACATACTTGTAATGGTACTGTTAAGAGCAAACAATGCTGTTTTCACAAAGGGTCACCACCAGATGAAGTTGATTAAGTGATATACCAACCTGAGCTTCTTTTTTTCATCATACGAAAGCAAAATAAACCCATTGCCCTACTTGAATGTCATCCCTTTGAGAACTGTTCAAGAACAAACATGACGTTCATACTGCAAATTTTTGCTCATCCTGCAAGACAAATTTTGTGAAAATCTTTTCCTCGTCCAGCGAAGCACACATAAACCAGGTCACTCATAAACCCAGGCTCCACTGTATCTCATTTGTGAGACCTGGATAGTCAATTTAATAACACCATAAGCACCATGGAGAAATATGTAAAGTGCCTAATAACCTTCTGAGGGGAGAGAGAAAAGACTTCCAAGTTTGTGTTAAGGTTAGAGTAGCTGCTTCAGAAAACTGCAGTTATCAGGGGAAGGACAGCATATCATATTGTCACATGTCATATTTACTTCACTGTCTTCCTTTAAAACATCCTCAGTATCAGCTATATGGCACAGTGGAGAGAGTGCCAAGCCTGAAATCAGGAAGTCTCATCTTCCCAAGTTCAAATCTGGTCTCAGACACTATAGCACTTACACAATATTCACAGTGCTGATGATGACTGTAAATATGGTGGTATAGTTCTCCATAGCAAAATATAACAAACTCTTCACGTGGAAGACAGAAGCAAGGCATTTATTCAGACACCAGAAAACTAGAAAGCCAAATCGCAACAGCAGAAAATTAAATCCATCATAGCAACAAAGAAGTTAATACACTGTAGCACAGCCACACCATCCTTTAGCCTTCCCACAAACAAATACTCACAAGCCTAGCTGTCACAGCAGCACAAAACACTTACAAACCTAGCTGTCTCCTTGCCTGCGTGTCTTCTCTCTCCCACCATTTAGCTGCTCTGACTCGCAGCTTCCTCTGGGCTCTGCTCCACCCTTCAGCAAATTCCTCCCACCACAGGCTCCATGTGATTACATTCAGCCTATTGGGGGGGGGGGGTAGGGAAAATCTTCAAAGGAGGGAAGACCTTCAAATTGCCATTACCATTACCAGCACTTAGTAGCTGTACGACCCTAGACAAGTCACTTAATCCTATTTGCCTCCGTTTCTCATCTATAAAATGAACTGGAGAAAGAAATGCCTAAAGCAATCCAGTATCTTTGTGAAGAAAATCCCAAATGAGGTCACAAAGCCTATGAAACAACTGAAACAATTCAATAACACCAAAACTACCATGCAATGTGTTCTTAATGCTAGGTATCTGTGGATATGCATAACGAGTCTTTGCTAAGGGTGTATTCCTACCACTGAGTACCAGTTCTCTAGCAACAGAGTGGTTATGATCACTCTTCATCCCAACACACAAGTATACAATATCATTTTGACACAATTTTACAAGGACCAAATATTCATGGACGGCTAAGAAGGTTTATACTGAATAGAATGACACTAAACATGGTAAGCCAGGACCATATTTTTTAATATCCCTACAGCCCAAGCCCAAAACTACAAAAGACTTAGAAGAATTAAGAACAGGCATCTGAAGTCAGGAGGACCTGAGTTCAAACCCAGCCTCAGACACTTGACACTTAACTGTGTGACCTTGGGTAAGTCACTTAACCCCAATTGCCTTGCCTTCCTCCCTCAAAAAAAAAAAAGAATTAAGAGCAAAACCATTCAATAAAGGCGGCCATGACTTAACTATGTCAAAGTTATCAGCCTACTTGCAATTTACATTTCAGACCAATAATGCATTCTAAATGAGTCACCCTCCCTTCTTCACGTTTTGCTCATGTGCTAGACAATACTAACAACTCATAGATTTTTATTTTCTGATAAATGTAATTCACACCAGAAACTGGGAGTTTCTAAAATTTGATTCATTGCTATATGATTTGGCACCATACTAAACAAAAATCTTTACAAACAAGACCAGAGAATGAGAAAAAAATTGGAATGGAAATAAGAACATAAAATAATTTCAGCATCCATTTCTCAACTGGGTTCCTTTTTATTTCCCTGTTCTCCATCATTGCCTTAGAAGGAAGCTTATTCCATCTAGATTCCCCTTTGCAAAGTGGGGACAACTAGTCAAGGTCACAGCAGTACCCTTTGCTTTTAACTTTTGTCAATCAATGCCCTTTGCCAGCAATTATCTTCAACTTCTGCAAGCTCCTGACAGAATCTAATGGTTCCTGCATCTCTGCTGGCTCACCTTCTTGTAATTTTGCTCCTGCTCATTTAGCCCATCTGTATTCCTGTTACTAATCAGCTTTTGTCTCTTGTCTCTGAATCTGCCTCTTTCTCTCTCTCTCTGTCTCTCTGCCTCTGTCTCTCTCCCTCTCCCCTTGCTTTTACACACACACACACACACACACACACACGCACACATGCACACACATGCATGCACGCACTCAGTTTTAATGATGTTTTCTTTTTGCATTACAAATTTTTATTTCACTCCTGCTTTGTGAGAAGTCTGTTGTAACAAAGTAAAACAGTTAAGCAAACTTAATACAGTAACCTCAACTAAAAGTTGATGCAATGGCTCACATCTGTAGCACCCCATCGCCCTTCTGGTGCAATCACCTTATGTTGCAAGTCTATAGTCCCATGGAAACTAAAAATCCAAAAATCTTCATCTGGCCCAGCTCTGCAAAATAGTTTTCAGGAAAAGTAATTCTCTCCTTCAGATATGCCTTTATTGTCTCCTCATTTTCCACCTGGCTACATTTTGTACTTCTCCATTGTGCACCCAGAAACAATTCCATCCTACAAAATCACATCAACACTGAAACTCACCCCTTCTCAGAACCATCTATGCCCAAATCCCGTCTTCTGATCTCAACAGAGGGTAGAAATCTGCAAGCTCCTCCCCAAACCTCCATTTATGCCCAAGCCAATCATGTCTTTAATAACAACCCATCTGCACTGCTCTGAACTTCATCATGCCCCCATGCTAGGTGCCTTCTCACCTCTTTTAAGCTTCCTTTTAAGTATTGTCTTAACCCAGCAGATTGTAAGCTCCTTGAAGACAAGAACTGTCTTTTCACTTTTCCTTGCATCACTAGCATTTAACACAGTGCTCTGCACACAGTAGATGCCTACTGATTCAAGTCTCAGAATTGTTGGTTGAAAGCAATGCACAGGGGTGTACAATTTTCAAAGTCTGCCTAGATTTAAAATGTCTTTTCTTGGTTCTTCCTTATACAGTTCCTACATAGAATTTCATTCTTCCCATCTCCCCGTCAATAATTATACTTTTCCAAAATGCAAGAGTTTAACTCTCCATATATTAGATACAAAGAAAATAGGCAAAAGGAAGGTCTCAGCATCCAAAGACTATTTCTTGATTATTATAGGACTTTGAAATCCTGGATATGGGAGTTTCAATTTGTATTTTGTTCGATCTTAGTGATTGTTCATGATGGATGTGAATATGGAGGCAGCAGAGTGCAACCAGGGCCCTTTACCAATTAGTATCATGAGATTTGCCCATAAGTATTTTCAGGAAGGAATAAATATTTAAAATAGCGACGTTTCCTTCAGTGCTGGTCAAACAAGACCATCTTTTTCATAAGACTAATAATATATAAATATAGCCTAAATTCTGGGTAATTCTCTGTGTCAAAAGTTACATGTGCCATGTTTGGGTCACATGTCTTTACTTTCTTTGTGACCAAAGTTCCTTGACCAAGATCCCTATGACTTGTTACCTACCTTTTTGAAGAATGAGAAGTGAGATTATAACAGATTGGAGGAACGAGTATTCAGTAGGCTTGCTATTTTGGGTTGGGTGTAGGGGAGAGACAGGGAGAAAAATGTGTAACTCAAAATCTTGTGGAAATGAATGCTGAAAACTAAAAATAAATACACTTTTTTTTAAGAATGTATGAGCAGGGTGATTAAGTTGGAGAGATAACTTTTCATTAGAACCAAAGTAGACTATCTTTTATAATTAACATACCATAATATCAGGGCTAAATCTAGTAAAATCATTATATGGAAGTTATAATTCCCCCCCCTAACTTTCTAATAGGGTAAGATAGATTTCTATACCCCAGTGCCTATATATCCCATTTCCCAGTTGCACATAACATGCATTAAGATTTGTTTTTTTTTGAAACTTTGAGTTCCAGAGTTTTCCCTTTCTTCCCTCCTCACCAACCCTCACTGGGAAGACAAGCAGTTCAACATAGGTTGTACATATGTATCTACACAAAACATTTTCATAGCATTATTGCGAAAGACTAACTATATTTCCCTCCATCCTATCCTGCCCCCCATTTATTCTATTTTCTACTTTGACCTGTCCCTTTTCAAAAGTATTTGCATTTAACTATCCTCTACTCCAATCTGAACTCCCTTCTATCACCTCCCCTTTTATCCCTTTCCCCCCTACTTTCTGGGAGGGTAAGATACCCAATCGAATGTGTATGTTATTCTCTCCTTAAGCCAAATTCAATGAGAGTAAGGTTGGCCCATTCCCTTTCACCTTCCTGCTATTCTCCTCCATTGTAACAGTGTTCTCTTGTCTCTTTGATATGAGAAAATTTATCCTAATCTATGCTTCCCTTTTTCCTTCTCCCAATATATTCCTTTCTTACCTCTTAATTGTAATTTTAAGATATCATCCCTTCATATTCAACCCATCCTGTACTCTTTGCCTCTGTATACATGTACACACATATGCACACACTCACATATATATTTATACACACATGTACCCTCCTATACATACATAGGTACCTATGTGTACATATACACATATATATTCTTTTCAACTATCCTCACATCGAGAAAAGTCTCATGAATTACAATTATCATTTTTCCATTTAGGAATGTAAATAGTTCAATTTTAACAAGTTCCTTATTATTTCTTTTTCCTGTTTGCCTTCTCATGCTTCTCTTGCTTCTAGCAATTGAAAGTCAAATTTTCTGTTCAGCTCTGGTTTTTTCATCAAGAATGCCTGAAAGTCCTCTATTTCATTGAATGACCATATTTCTCCCTGAAACATTATACTGTTTTTCTGGGTAAGTGATTCTTGGTTTTAATCCTAGTTCCTTTGACCTCTGGAATATTATATTCCAAGCCCTTCATTTCCTCGATGTAGAAGCTGCTAGATCTTGTGTTATCCTGATTGTGTTTTCACAATACTCAAATTGTTACTTCTTGGCTGCTTGTAATATTTTATCCTTGACCTGAGAACTCTGGAATTTGGCTATCATATTCCTAGGAGCTTTCTGTTTGGGATTTTTTTTCAAGAAGTTATTGTGAATTCTTTCCATTTCTATTTTGCCCTTTGGTTCTAGAATTCTCCCGGAGAATTTCTTGAAAGATGATTTCTAGGTTCTTTTCTGGTCATGGTTTTCAGTTAGTCCAGTAATTTTTAAACATTCTATTTTCCAGGTCAGTGGTTTTTCCAATAAGAAATTTCACATTGCCTTCGATTTTTTCATTTGTTTGGATCTGTTTTATAGTATCTTGATTTCTCATAAAGTCATTAGATTTCAATTGCTCCAATCTAATTTTGAAGGAATAATTCTCTTCAGTGCACTTTTGAATTTCCTTTTCCATCTGGCAAATTCAACTTTTTAAGACATTCTTTTCCTCTTTGGCTTTTTGGACCTCTTTAGCCATTTGAGTTAGTCTACTTTTTAAGGTGTTATTTTCTTCAGTATTTTGGGGGGGGGTCTTGTTTAGCAGACTATTGGCTCACTTTTCATGATTTTCTTACATCATTCTCATTTCTCTTCCCAGTTTTTCCTCCACCTCTCTTACTTGGTGTTCAAAATCCTTCTTGAGCTCCTCCATGGCCTGTAACCAGTTCATATTTTTCTTGGAAGCTTTTGATGTGGAAGTTCTGACTTCACTGTCTTCCTCCAGTTCCATGCTTTGATCCTTTTTGTCTCCAAAAAAGGATTGTATGGTCTGATTGTGCTTCCTCATCTTGCCAATTACTTGACTTTTGAGCTCTTTGTCACTGTAGAACTCTGCTTACAGAATGGAGAGAGCTTTGTCCCAAAGTGCTGTGGTTTTTACAGCTGCTGGATCTATTAATTGGGCACCCTCTCTATAGCCCCCACAAGCTCTGGCCACACACTCCAGGACCACCACCTAAGACTGCAATCCAGATCCAGGCAGGTCAAAGCAAGAGTGATTGCCTTCTGAATGGTTGCTTTGTCCCCCTGTGATCTGCATCCCAGGAGCTCTGGAAGCAGTCATGGGACATTGCTGCATCTCCTCTGCTTCTCGCCCCAGGGGACCACACTATTCCTTCACCCTTACAACAGAGTTTCAGACTGACCTTCTGTTTTCTGAATAGTATGGAAACTGCCACAACTGCTGGTGACTCACTCTCCTGAAGTCTACTTTTGCCAGTTGGACACTGGTTGGGGCTGCACTGGGGCCGTAACTGCAATTCACTGGGGACTGTACTCGGCTCCCAGTGTGCTGCAACAAGACCTTTCCTGTCGGCCTGCCAGGGTGCCTTCAGTGGGAGATTTGTTTCTCTCTGTCTCTTTGTGGTTTCTGTAGCTTTAAAATTTGTTTAGAGTCATTTTTTTAAAAAATATTGGAGATGGTTGAATCAAGAGCCCTTGCCAAGTTTGTGATTTTACTCTGCCATCTTGGTTCAGCACCTATTATGTCTGCTCATACAATCTTGAGCTCTAATTCTGGCAAGCTATACAATATATTTGATGTTTAGAGGAGGAAAGTAAGGGAGAAGTGTGCACAGGATATGACCTGATGCTTAAAGCTATACCTTCAAACAGCTAGCATGTAATAAGTTATAACTGATAATAATAACACTACTGATACATCTATTACCTAGATAGACAGGCTCCAATATAACACAGCAAGTCATTACCAGTCAATGAATCCTTAGAAAGCTAAACTGAAGTAATTCAAAGTGATTGTCTATATAAAAACCAAGAGAAAAATATACTATAGAAACTGTTGATAAAAGGTTTAAATCTAAAAAGGAGTATAGGGTCGTCCCAGAGAGAGTAAGCAATGAGAAATTCTGTGTAGCCAGGGGCAGATTGAAAGAATTCAGCGCCTGAAGATGTAGAGAAAGCATAAGAAAAAAAGAAAATTTCTCCCTAAGAAATATCTATTTTATAATTTTATCTAAGGCCAGTGGCTCTGCTGGACTTGAGACTCTCAAAAGGATTTGACTGTGAATTTAAGCTTAGCATCATATAAAAGAATTGGAAATGGATTTAGAGGTCATCTAATCTAGCAACATGTTCCTCTGGAGAACAAGAATCTGGAGAAAAGAAATTACTTAGTTAAGGTCTAATTAGAACCAATCTGGACCGAAACACAAAACATCCTGATTTCTAATAAAGCACTTTTCTAATAATCCTGTTAAACTTGAAGCTTTTGAATAGGAAAAACAGAATGTCTATGTTGAGATCAGCCAGAGATAATCTATTCAAATATGTTTATAAATCCAGAAAATGCTTGATTAATGGATCTCAATTTGTGCTTTTGCCACTTTCTCCAACTCTGAGGGCTTTGTTTCACCAGGTCATCTCACTTCTAACTTGGCATAGCACAAGATTTACATTAATATTCTCTCACTCTGACCTACTTCATGGCACAGTTTCATTCCTCTGGCCCCACACAATGCCAATTCTGATTGCAGAGTGCCCACAGCACCCCTCCAAGTGTTATGGTTTGAGTCCTGAGTCAAAGTTGTCAGTCCTGTAGAAACTGAGCAAAGTTGCAGAGAATTCTTAGGATGGAAGATCCTGGCCTACCTGGTATAAAACAGAGGTATTAAAAGTCTATGGAATTAATATTATTTAGATGGAATTAATACCTACTCAGGCCTATGGATATCCCTTTGAAATGCATTTATCAAATGTCTGTTACATGTAAGGCACTGTACTGGGCACTGAGACGGATACATATAAGAACAAAGATGAATCTCTGTCTTAAAGGATTTTGCAACTCAGTTAAATATATCAAAATAGCCATACGAACAAATACTATGAAGATTTCCAGGAAGCAAAAATTAGTAAGATCATTTTTGTTTAGGGGGAAAGTGGTGAGCCACATTGGCATTTAATTTTGATAATGATGGATGGTTAACAATTAAACAGATACAGGAGAGTTAAGGGCATCCCAGGTATTAGGTATAGTGGGAAAAACACAAGGAAAGGCATGGGCATGTTAAATTGTAAGATAAATTCAGAGAACAGGAGTTATAGTTTCGCTAGATAGAGGGTATGTGAAAGGGATTAGGGAAGATAATACTGTAATAATAAGACAGAACAAAATTATGAAGAACCTTGAATGCCAGATGAAGGAGCTGAAACATTATTGAAGAAGTAACAGGGAGCAATAGAATGGGGCTTTTTTAGCATAGAAATGATATAAAATTGTACTTTAAGAAGATTGACCTTATGCCAAATGTCTACAATGGATTAGAAATGAGCAGAATATGAATTGAAGCAGGATCACAAGTACTGAGGCTACAGAAATTCTTCAGGCAATATCTCTTGGACAAGAAATGATAGACTAGAGGTGCAAAATGCAATTTTCATTTAACATTTAGCCAATATGTTGATTCATTTTGCTTGTTTATGTTGGTCTGCAGTCATTTTGGTCATGTCTAACTCTATGTGAATAATTGGGATTTCTTGGAAAAGATACGGGGGTGGTTTGCTGTTTACTTCCCCAACTCATTTTTCAGATGAGGAAACTGAGGCAAATAAGTTTAAGTGACTTGCCCAGGGTCACATAGCTCGTAAGTCAGATTTGAACTCAGGAAGATGAGTCTTTCTGTCTCCCGGCCTGGCATTCTACCCACCTTGTCGTCTAGCTTCTCTG
>CM053598.1:182808095-182852314 GCA_028646575.1 Pseudocheirus occidentalis
AAAGAAAGAAAGAAAGGAAGGAAGGAAGGAAGGAAGAAAGAAAGAAAGAAAAAAGAAAGAAGGAAAAAAGGAAGAAAGAAAGAAAGAAAGAAAGAAAGAAAGAAAGAAAGAAAGAAAGAAAGAAAGAAAGGAAGGAAGGAAGGAAGGAAGGAAGGAAGGAAGGAAGGAAGGAAGGAAGGAAGAAAAAGGAGAGAGAGAGAAAAGGAAGTTCCAGGAAGGGAAGGAGGGAGGGACGGAAAGTTAAACAAAGAAAGAGCATCAGTAAAAATGTAAAAAAAATTTTCACAAGGAAACTAATTCTGAAAGGGATAGAAGCAACCAGCAATTTTATTGCTACCACACTAAATTTAATATGCATTTAAAAAAAACTATACATAATAGAAGTTTGTGTTTTCAATACACAATGTCTTTTTGTTTATCATCATATATGTTGACATGTTCATGCAAAATGACAGTTAAGTTCATCATTAAAAAATTAATAAAGAAATGTGTAATGAGTCAGTTCATTCTTTACATTAAGGGAAGGTTTTTCACTATTCTAAAGCAGGCATTTAGTAAATGATTGTTAAATAAATTAACAGCCACAAAGCTACCTTCACATAACAAAGAGTCAAACTAGATTTGAACTTTATCCATAACCCTAATCCCTCTCAGATTCCCCTCTGATTCTCCACCAGTCTCTTTGATCTATATTCACAAGCTCACCTAGATAGTGACAAAGCTCTACCAGACACATCTGAAATGGGAGACCTCTGTACAGAATAGTCAAAGCACACAAAACTCAGATTTCCTCTGAAAGAACAAAGTTGAGAAACACATTTTGTGTTTCAGTCATCTCTGTTCACTTTCCCAGTCCAAACATGGATCCAAACTCTCTTGTGTTTACAGTATATATGCCTAAGCCTCGAGTGAATTCTGGGCCAGATGCATCAGGGACTTCACCTAGTTGCATTATTCCAAAGTCAGCATTCATAGCGAATGTCAAATATCATGTCTAAGAATCAGCAGTCAGGAAAGGATGCCCCTGCTTCCTTGAGATGGATCAGAAACAGCTGTCAAGAGACCTTTGGCAGGGGGCAGAAAGGGTCCCGTTTGTATTTAATTGTCTGAGAATTAAAAGAAAAAAGGGAGCATGGAAATTATATTTCACTTTTCCATTTGACTCTCTCCTGTTAATTTAAATGTGCACATATAAATCAGATTCTTCTTCTTGCCTGGATGACGATTACGATTTTTGACATTTGCTAGCATGCAGCAATTTAGGAGTGAATAACTTAGGAGTACTGGAATGCTTGGTGGCAAAAAACAAAAACAAAAACAAAAACAAAAACAAACAATTATATGGTAATGAGATCTGGAAACTAACGTAGGTGGCTTCCCCAGTGAACAAATGCATTAAAATTATGGGAGAGATGGAAGAATGTGAAGAGAAAGTTACATTCCCACCATAAAGTACTGTCTTTCTGGTGTCCATCATACAACTACCAACATTACTGATCAGAGCCAGTGCAATCCAATCCAAGAAGCATTTCATAAGCACCTGTGAAGTACAAGGTGCTGTGCTAGCCAATGGGGATACAATCAAAACTTTTATTCTTCTCTACTCTTACAATCTTTTACATTCTAGAAGATTCATGTTTCTGCCACCTGCCCCATAAAGTCCTACCCTGATGCAATTTCTACCTTTGAGACCTCAAATAGTTTCTTCTCAGAGCCCCTGTTTCCCTTCAGAAACCTGAAGAGAAGGTAGAATCAACTGTATTCTTTTCTCAAAACTGGAAGACAGAAGACCAGGGCCTCTCTTATCCTAAGCCTCACCAACTCTGAACCTGACACAGGAATAGAGCACAGACTAATCAGTCTCCACTAAAAATTAGAGTCTCATGCAAATGGTTTTTGAGCCATGGGTAAAGGAGGGGAAAGAGGGAGAGAAAGAGGAAGGGAGGGGGGAAGTTAGGAAGGGAAAGAGGGAAGGAATGAAGGAGGGAATGGGGAGAGGAGGAAGGGAGGGAGGATGTTTATCGTTTCCTGTGTTCCTGGTACTATGCTATTTTAGGGATTTGGATAATAACAAGCAAGACTATCTCTGACTTCAAGAATCTATAAAACATATATATGTGTGTGTGTGTGTGTGTGTGTGTATACATATATAAATATATACACACTTTAATATATATAGATAGATATAGATATATACAAAAACGTACATAAAACACATGAAGAGAAATAGGAAAGGAGAAGAGGGGACTACACACATAGGGTCACTATATAGAGAGAGTCAGGAAATAAAGTAAAGGATGGTAAAATAAAGCAGAAACTCACAAATCGGAGAGCAGGGAGATTACAGAGTACAAATCCAAGGTCTCTGCATCTGTTGTGGGAATCTGAAGATCTTCCCTGCCCCTAGACCCTTTGCTTAAGTGGCTTAAGTGGCTCTGAGAATCTTCCCTGATTCGAAAATATACTCTGCCCCCTAATAGGCTGAATATGGTCACGTGGAGCCTGTGGTGGGAGGGTTGTTTTTTGGGAATTCCCAGGCCTTGTTGCTTTGTGATTGGGCAGAGAGTCAAGAGGGCTGTGACATTCTCTGACCCAGGAGAAGGGTACATATATGCACTGATATGAGGTTTTGCTTGGGGGCTCACTTTGAGAAGAGTTGTGTGATTTGGCCAGATGAGACTCTGGGAAGCCGTTGAGCCCCCCACCCCCATCCCTCCACCCCCCCAACCCCCCACCCCACTTTGAAAAACCCAGATGTTGATGCTTCCCTCTCTGGTAACTTGATAGGTATGGATGTGATGGTCAGATGGTTGGAAGTGCGTCTCCTGATCTGTTTCTTGATCTGCTTGTAACTTGTGTTTGCATTCTCTGAAGTTCAGGGTGCTGACTTTTTCCCCTGAACTAGGTACATGATATGTGTTTGATTGATTAAAGTGAGACTGTTAACCCATTTTGAGTGGCTTTCCTTTAGAAAAGCAGATCTAAGAACCTGTGCTAGCAGCCGCCCTGAGCATGCTAGGGTGCTTGCTGATACACCATCCTCCAGGCTTTCTTATGTCCTTAACTATATTGCAGCCACCTAAAGGACAATAACTGTTTCTACCTAATCTGTCATCTACATTCCTTAGCACAGTCCCTCCCACATAAGAATATAGATCAGAGGTAGAAGAGAACTTAGAAGCTCTCTAGGCAGGGGCGGCTGGGTGGTGCAGTGAGTAGAGCACTGGCCCTGGAGTCAGGAGTACCTGAGTTCAAATCTGACCTCAGACACTTAACACACACACAAAAAAGCTAGCTGTGTGACCTTGGGCAAGTCACTTAACCCCAAC
The DNA here is from genome assembly GCA_028646575.1 of Pseudocheirus occidentalis. Lineage (NCBI taxonomy): Eukaryota > Metazoa > Chordata > Mammalia > Diprotodontia > Pseudocheiridae > Pseudocheirus > Pseudocheirus occidentalis. Next base: position 182,811,425 of record CM053598.1, read on the forward strand.
TGCCCTCCAAAAAAAAGTAAAAAAAAAAAAAAAGAAGCTTATCTAGTCTAAGCCCCACATTTTACAAATAAGAAAACTAAGGCCATCTAAGTAGCAGAGCCAGAATTCAAATTCAATTCTTAACCCAAATTTGATGTTCTTTTCACTGCACCAACCTAAGACAATTCTATTCAGTTCAATTCAACAAGCCTATAACAAGCCTATATCAAGCCTTAAAATGTACTGATAGCCAACAGAGAGCTAGTCTCTCAGTAGAATGACATGGATTCAAATGCCACTCCTGACCCAGACTGGTTGTGTGACCCTGGGAAAGTCATTTAACCTCACAGTGTCCAAGGCAGATCTCTAAGGCTGAACATTTCATCGAAGATGTTGGTTTGAATTAAAATAGAAAATTCTTCACAGAGAGCTCCCTACACTGATGAAATTACAATTCCAGTAAAAAATAAAAAGTGCACTCCTGGAATGTTCTCCCTTCTCATCTCTACCTACTCTACCTCAACCTAAACTTAATCATTAAGGATATAAAGAAGAATAACGAAAACAATTTCTATACTAAATCAATTTCTGGTCTACTGAGGAAAAACAACCACAGAGATAAATATGGACTACATAAAGGTGTTTATTAACATGACTGTATTTCTTTAGTTCTGTAGTGCATTGTTCAAGGATCTGGGATCAATACAAGAAATGTAGCATTATAGGATTCAGAATCGAATACAAATTCTTTATTTAACATCTGAAACCCTTCAAATCCTAGCCCCCTCTACATTTCCTGACTTCTTATACTTGACTATGACATAAATCCCAAGCCCAGGACTTCACCCATATTTGTCCAGTGGTAAAACCAGTTTTGTCTACCTTTCCAATTTTCTTATAAATGTGTTCCTTCCATATGACTATACTGAGCTACTTGATTTGCTTTAAACTCTTTCTCCATTGCAAACATTTGTACTGGCTATCCTCCATGCCTAGGATGATCTCCTTCTTCACCTTAGCTTCCCTGGCTTCCTTGGACTTAACTTAAATCCCACCTTCTATAGGAAATCTTTCTCATACCTCCTGCTACTAATCCATTTCATCTCAAATCACCTTCCATTTACATTATGTCTTGTATGTACATAATTTATTTGCATGGTGTCTCACCCATTAGAATGTAGTCTCCTTGGGAATAGGGCTTTTGTGGATTGTTGTTGTTTTGGCTTTTCTTTGTCTTTTCAGCACTTAGAACAGTTCCTAGCACATAGTAAGTGCTTATTTGTGGTTCTTGACTCACTGACTGAATGTCTAGCTCATAGGGAGGAAATGGCAGGCATTTACATTCACTTATCTAGGTTTGTGAAAATGGATATGTAAAATATAGAGCTGCCATGTGATTGAGAAGGTTCAGTCAACTTAACCTGGTTTCAAACTCATAATTGCCTGGTTTGTATAACTAAGGTGTTCAGAATGAAATCCATACTTGCGATCAGTGAACACAGTCCACACTTTCACCCTTCTGTCCTGATGCTCCAGATGAAGGAAAAAAATTTATTCTCTAGGCAGTGGTTCTCATTCTATGACCCTTTAATATAGTTCCCCATGTTGTGTTGACCCCCCCCCCAGCCCATAAAATTATTTTTGTTGCTACTTCATAACTGTAATTTTGTTACTGTTATCAATCATAATGTAAATATCTGATATGCAGTATGTGTTTTCATTGTTAAAAATTGAACATAACCCACAGGTTGAGAACCACTGCTGTAGAGCTTCCAACAATGTGAAGTGCAGCAGCCAGAGACACAGGTGGGGAGCTCATTAAGAGCCGAATATAGTTCAGGAGAAGCAACAGTTAAAGGAAGTGAAGTCTACAAAAGTACAGGATCTCTCTCCATCTATCCATCCATCCATCTATCTATCTATCTATCTATCTCTATTGCTATCTCTCTCCATACTAAAGGAGTCACCACACCACAGATCCTCTAAGATTAAGAGAAGTGAATTCATTTTCTTTCCCAATTCCCCACGTTGTCTACATATCAGAGCACTTATGAAACTTTCCTGTTCATTTGACCCGGGACAGGTGACCCAAACAATGGTTATAATGAACCTATAGTCTTCATTTCTTTTCCAGTAGAGAAAACAGCAAAAGGGATTGATCAAGTGAGCTTTAATTCTAAAATACTTTGGAAAGTTGTCTCTACTAAATTTGTACTTCTTGTCTGTTTCCTCTTTAAGTGGTTAGGACAGAGTATTTTGGCATTTTTTTATTCTCTCTACACATAGTTTTGGAGTCTATAAGAAAGGATCATAGAATCTAACTTTGGAATATTCAGGAAAGTCCTCCATGCCCATATATTCTGTTATAAAAGGTAATAGCCATGTCAAGAATGCTTTTCATCAGCAGCCAATTGCTGTATTTTATTATTCTCTTTTGTTGTTCTTCCTTAATGCTGACTCCTGGGTAGCCCAATTCTCAAATGTGGCTTTGTACTTGAAAATAAAAAAAAATAAATTAGCATGTGTTGTCCAGGATTTCTGTTAAATCATTTGCAAACACCTAATTACTATAGAAGCTAAATTTTGTTTTAAAAGACTGGCTTTCATTTCCAGATATTGTCACATCAATATCTCAGTCAATTCTGTACAGTTATTTCAAGAATACTTCTGGATTGCTGGGCTGAATGATTAGACTGTCACTGGAGGGCTTGCTATGCAATCTATACCAGAGTTGACAGGGAAAGGGAGTGAAAGGAGAAAAAAGTACAAACAAAAAGTAAACTAATGAAATACAAAATAAAAGAAGTCATTTCCCAGAGGACTAGAATATGGTATATCATAGTGGAAAAAAAAATCTAAGAATAAAGAAACCTGAGCTTTAGTCCCAGCTCAGGTTACAAGTTATCTGTTTAACCTTTAGCATGTCATTTCTTTTTTTTCTTCTGTGTATTTTTGTAGCAAGTAAAAATTTCTGAGAGTTTATCAGTAAATTACAATCAATTTTATCATTTATCCTCTCAACAATCAAAGATACTTAACCTGTGGAAACTTTAATACTTATAAATCCTTTGGAAAAGGGGGTATACCTGAGGGTGGAAATCAACTCTACTAGGTTAACAAGTAATGAGATAATGAACATTATAATGAGAAATGTGCCTATTCTAATGAAGGTCTGGGGGATATAACTGTGATCACTAAGTCTTGGTCAAAGAGGCTTATCAGTCAATACCTGTATCACTGCATTTAGGGAAATCTAGACAAAAGGAGGAATCCACTTTTACCAGACCTGGCTGAATAAGACACAATAGACCAGTGTTGATGAAAATAGCAATTCACCAAAACTAAAACTTCTTCACCTTTTGAACAGATCTGAGTTTTCCCATTTAGTATCAGCCCTGCACTTCAAAGCCTGCCTGAAAAACCTGAAGGGACTGATTTCTAAATGAGGAAGTGCAAAAGGAGAAAAACTTTAGTCTTAATTCAATAACAGTCATTGACATATTAATACAAGGGAGAAATGATCAGCTTTTCTTATTTTCCTTAACCTTTTGGTTCCTCTTGGTCACTTCATCACTACTACCAACACACCAATAGTCCAGTGAACCTGTCATCTCATTCATTTAGATATTCTTTCCATTCACATACATCAAAACCTATAGATATCTGCTCAGTCTATGCATCTCTCCTTTATGATCTCCCACAAATTCACCACATGGGAGTCTGCCCTCCCTGTCAGTGCCCTTCTTTAATTTTTTTAAGTAAAAAATTACTATGCTTCAGTGTGTATTCAGGTCCTCCTGACTCCAGGGCTGGTGCTCTATTCACTGCACCACCTAGCCACCCCTTCAGTCTATATTCAGACACCATCAGTTCTTTCTCTGAGGATGGATAGTATTTTTCATCATAAGTCCTTCAGAGTTGTCTTGGATCATGCTCATGAGGATAGTTAAATCACAGCTAATCATTTTACTATATTGCTGTTACTTTGTACACAGTACAGTTCACTTTACATAAACCCATACAAGCCTTTCCAGGTTTTTCTGACAGCATCCTGCTCATTATTTCTTATAGCACAATATTATTTAATCAAAATCACATAGCACAACTTGCTCAGCTATTCCCTAATTGATAGGCATCCCCACAATTTCTAATTCTTTGCCTCCAGAAAAGAGCTACCATAAATATAGGTCCTTTTATTTTTTGTTGGTTTTTTTTATTTCTTTTGGGACACAGACCTAGTAGTGATTTTGCTGGGTCAAAGTGTATGAATGGAGGGAGGGGGGTGGATAGGTGGTGCAGTAAATAGAGCACTGGCCCTTGAGTCAGGAAGACCTGAGTTCAAATCCAGCCTGAGACACTTAACACAAAAAAAAAACCTAGCTGTGTGACATTGGGCACATTACTTAATCGCAATTGCCCTACCTTTCCCCCTCCAAAAAGCAAATAAAAAAGTATGAATGGTTTTATAGCCCTTTCGGCATAGTTCCAAATTGCTTTACAGAATGGTTGAATCATTTCACAACTCCACCAATAGTGCATGTATGTCTCATCCCCTCCACATCCCTATCCCCATACGCCCTCCAACACATTTGTCATTTACCTTTTCTATCCTATTAGCCAATCTTATAGGTGATAGGAAATACCTCAGAATTGTTTTAATTTGCATTTCTCCAATCAATAGTGAGTTAGAGAATTTTTTCATATAGACAGCTTTGATTACTTCATCTGAAAACTGTTCATATCATTTGATCATTTACCAATTGGGGAACAGCTCTTATTTTTATAAATGTGACTCAGTTTTCTATATGTTTGAGAAATTAGGCTTTTATCAGAGAAACTTACTCCAAAGTTTTTTCACAGCTACTATTGCTAACTGTATTTCCCTCCATCCTATTCCCACCCCATTGTTCTACTCTCTCTCTCCTCAAGAAATTCAAGCGTCATGCATCTGAATACCCATCTCCCAATCTGTCCTCCCTTCTATTAATCCCTTCCCCCCCTTCTCTTATTCCATTCACCTTCCACTTGCCTGTATGGTAAGATAGGTTCCTATACCCAACTGAGTATATATGTTATTCCCTCTTTTAGCCAAATCTGATGAGAATAAGATTTATTCCCCCTTGCCTCCCTCCTCTTCCTCCCCACTGTAAAAGCTTTCTCTTCCCATTTTTATGTGAAATAATTTACCACATTCTACATCTCTGCTTCTCTTTCTCCCAAGTAGAATCCTCTCTCACCCTTTAAAGTCACATTTTCTATTCAGCTCTGGTCTTTTCATCAAGAATGCTTGAAAATCCTCTATTTCATTGAATATCCATTTTTCCCATGAAGTATCATACCCAGTTTTGCTGATTCTTGGTTATAATCCTAGCTCCTTTGACCTCTGATACTTTAATGTGGAAGCTGCTAAATCTTGTGTTATTCTGATAGTGGCTCCACAATATTTGAATTGTTTCTTTCTGGCTGCTTTCAATATATTCTCCTTGACCTGGAAACACTGGAATTTTGCTATAATATTCCTGGTAGTTTTCATTTTAGGATCTCTTTTAGGAGGTGACCAGTGGATTCTTTCAATTTCCATTTTACCCTCTCACTCTAGAATATCAGAACAGTTTTCCTTGATAATTTCTTAAAAGATGATATGTAGGCTCTATTTTTTTATTTTCATATATTCCGGTAATTTTTAAATTATCTCTCCTGAAACTATTTTCCAGGTCAGTTGTTTTCTTCAATGAGATATTTTTATATTGTCTTCTATTTTTTTCATAATTTTGGTTCTGTTTTGCCTTTTTAAATTTCTCATAAAGTCAGCAGATTCTGTTTGCTCTATTCTAGTTTTTAAGAATTATTTTCCTCAGCTGAGTTGTTGGTGTTCCTTTTCCTGTTGACTAATTCTGTTTTTCAAGGGATTCTTCTCTTTATTGACTTTTTTGGGCCTCTTTTACCATTTGGGCTAGTCTGTTTTTTAAAGTGTTATTTTCTTCAGTAATTTTTTTGTGTGACTTGTTTTTCATGATTTTCTTGCATCGCTCCCATTTCTTTCCCCAACTTTTCTTCTATCCCTCTTACTTGACTTTCAAAATCCTTTTTGAGCTCTTTTCTTGGCCTGAGACAAATTCCTATTTTTCTTGGAGGCTTTGGATGTAGGAGCCTTGACTTTGATATCTTCTTTTGAGTGTGTGTTTTGATCTTCCATGTCTCCTTAGTAACTTTATATAGTCATAGTTGTTTTCTGTTGTTTGCTCATTTTTCCAACCTATTACTTGACTTTTAACTGCTTGTTAAAGTAAGGCTCTGCTTCTAAGGTAGAGGGTGCACTGTCCCAAGCTTCAGGGGTTTTGTGCACTTGTTTTCTGAGCTTCTGGGACCTGTAAGTTTTCACTTCTTCCAATGTGGTATAATCTAAGGAGAATTTGCTACTCTTTTGGCCCGTGTTCTGGTTCATGAGTGACCACAGGCACTCTTTCTGACCCTGGAACTGGGAGGAGGGACCGTCTCTACTGCGGCCACAAGCTCTGCTATCCTAGTGCTTCTCCTTACCCTGGGACTATCCTTGAACCCAGTACTATGATTCAGATCCAAGTATGAACAAAGCAACAAAGTCCTGCCTTGGTTGCAAAAAAGACCCCTGTATTCTCCTGAGCAGTTGTTTGATTTCCTTTCCAATCCATGGGCTAAGAATTCTGGAAGTAACAGCTGCCACTGCTGATTCAGTCACTCCTAAGATCTGCTCCTGGTTTTCTCTGGCCAGGGCTATGCTATCATGGCCTCTACTGACTGTGCCCCTCTCTCACCCTGGTTCAATAGACCTTTCCTGCTGACCTTCCAAGTTGTCTTTGGCTGGACATTTGTTTCACTCCATCTTTTTGTGAGTTCTGTTGCTCTAGAATTTGTTTAGAGGCATTTTTTCAAAGGTATTTGGCATATGGAAGTTAATGTTGAAAAGTGAAATTAAATTAATAAATTTAATAATAAATAATAAAGTTAATAATTATTATTAATTTAATAATAAATTTAATAATAAAAATAAAGGGATTTGGAGGGATTTGGGAGAGAGTTCAGGTGAGGCCCTTACTCTTCCATCTTGACTCCATCTCCCTTCCTCAAATTTCTTGACATCAAATGGAATACATTGACTGTCCACTGACTTTCTCAACATCATTGAAAAGAATTCACCATATCTAAAGTCTCTGATGACTCCAGTATATACTGCTTAACCTAAATTTTTCGCTTTTTCCCCCTTCTCAGGGACCTCCTTCTGCAATTAGACAGGAGTTTTTCAATGGGAGAGAAAAGCAAGAAAAAATATTTAGGTAAAATTTACCATGGTGCCTAAGCATGAGTGGGAAAGAAAAGTTCAGAGCATAAAAGGAAAAGCTGAGCAACAGTAGCAGCAATGTGGAGATGATACCTTGGCCCCAACTAGTACTTAACAAACCAAGCTGGAAAGAATTGGTGGCACATGAGCAATAACTGAAAGAATAAATTGAAAAGAAGGGATGGAAAAGAGGAACTAAAAAGGAAGAACTGAATAAAGAGAGAGAAATAGAAGAGAAGGGGGAAATCAAGATGGGCCATCAGCTCTTGCAAACATCTTAAAACAAAAGACTTAGACTGAAGACATTGGTTGTACTTGCCTCTTTAAGGACTGAAAAAAGTTACCCAAAAAGGACTGCTTTTAACCTAACTGCTCTTAACCTCTCTGAACCTACCTAGCAACAAACATTGTAATATACTTCTTGATTCTGTTATAAATGTTTCCTGTGTCCTGATTTAAAGGGGAAAAAATCCTAAGAAGTCATGAGTTAGCAAGAGATAAAAAAAAAATCTAAATGATGAAAGCAAGCCAAACTTCTCTCTGAATGCTAGAAAATTTCATAATTAGGTGCTCCAAAATATTGTGATTGTATAAATAAATTTTGATCTGAAAAAAAGATTTCATGAAGCAGGGACCACATGGTCCTGAGAGTTATTGTCTAAGCTAAAAAGAAAGCTAATTAAATTAAATCTAATTAAATCTCTAGAGAAATGGGGTAGACAAGAAAATTCTGTGATGAAGGGATCACACCTTAAACCAGCGCCCATGTAGGACATACAAAAAGCCTGGGAACGATTCAGTTCCCCCCTCTTGTTCAACTGGGAAGAGGAGCAGGAAGGATGGAATACCCATGGGCCAACCCTACCATTTACAATGGCACCCATTGGTAGTACATCAAATTAAATAAGGTAGGGCTACCCCCCACCCATGAACAATTAATATTTTTCCAATTATTTAAATCTGACCTTTATTTGTGTAAAAGTGTTTTATAATTATGTTCATGTAATTCCTGGGTTTGTGTTGGCAGGTATAATCCCAGTTTTTTTATGTTGTCTGTGGTTATTTTAAGTAGGGAATCTCTCATGATCTCTTCTTGCAGAATTTTGTTGGTGATATATAAATGTTGATGATTTATGTGGGTTTATATCCTACTACTTTGCTAAAATCATTAATTGCTTCAACTAACTTTTTAGTTGAATCTCTAGGATTTTCCAAGCATATCATAATATCACCTACAGAAAGAGATACCTTTATTACCTCATCGCTCATTTTAATTCCCTTAATTTCTTTTTCTTCTCTTATTGCAATCACTAGCTTTTCTAATATAAGACTGAATAATATTGAATATGATGGGCATACTTGTTTCACTCCTGATCCTATAGAGAAGATTTTGTAGCTTATCCCCATCACAAATAATGTTTGCATATGGTTTTAGGTAGATGCTTCTTATCATTTGAATGAAAAAATCCCTTTATACCTGTGCTTTCAAGTGTTTTTAATAGGATTAAATATTGTATTGTATCAAAAGCTTTTTCTGCATCTATTGGAATAATCACGTGATTTTATTATTGATATAATCAATTACGTTAATAATTTTCTTTATATTAAACCATCCCTGCTTTCCATCCTCACAATTTTAGGGAAAAGTTTAACATCTCTCCTATTCTGTCCCTGTTTCTCCACCTTCATATATTTTCCCTTCTCAAGAATAAGGTCTATGGGCCCCTTTAAGTATATACCTGGTCACTGGTTCTGTGAAATGGGAAAAGGTAGCTTCTGCCACCAAACTCCCAGAATCTGATCATTGTTCCCTATTAAACAATCCCAGTTATTATTAGTGCAGTGGTGCAAAAAAGGCCTCAGGGTCCCTCACTCTGGACTCATATGCAATCATCTATCATCTCTGCTTGGAGAGAGCTGAGCAACACAAGCAAAAATTGAGGTGAAACAGGGAATTTGTTATTTGTAAATACAGGGAACTGCCCAACTTTCATGGATTTGCAGTTTTTAAGGGACGGTTTTCCCCCACCTACTATCTAATCCTCTTAGAAGATGTAGGACATCTAGTAATTATTTAGACTACAATAGGCAAACATAATTGTGGCATACACACACACACACACACACATAAAAAGAATAGAACTTAAAATGGCTTTTGCATATTTTGAGAGGTATATAATCTTACTTATCGTTTACATAGACTAGTTATTTTCAAACCACTTCATTAAGCACTAATTAATTATTCTATCCTCCCTGACTATGGGATAAGTGAGATAAGTACAAAACATAAGCCTTTCCATTCAGGGAACAGGTTAACCAAGATATGGGTGGGGAAGGAGGAAGGGGTTCTAAAGGATTCCGAATGTTAGACTACCTGCTAGATTAGGAGTAAACCCAGCTTCCAACAGCTGTAGAGTTTGCTGCAACTCCAGCTCTTTTGGGAGTCAGTACTTCCTAGTGTCTTTCAAAGTTTTGGCTATACAGGGTATCCCAAAAGTCTTAATATGGTTTTAAACTATTAAAGCTTATAGTCTTTGGGGACACACTGTATAGTTCCTGGAAAACAAAACCACATAAAACAAATACAAAATTTTGTTCTAGAAGGAGAAAGATTTAGTGGAAACTATAAGAACACAAATTAGGTAAACTATAAATGCAGTAACAAACACACCACTCTGATATATTAAAATACCAAGCACATAGACTATGAAGGGTACCATTAACTTAGTAATGTATATATAATTACATGACCACTAGGTAATAAAAATAAAGTTTTAGAAATGATCCTAAATCTACAAGGCATATAACTATCCCTGTAAAGAGGAATGTAATGGATTATTTCTCCCAGAGTCAATAGGATATACATTGACACCAACCAAAGCAGATTTCCAACTAAAAATACTTAGGCAACTCTACTATTCCATCTTTTGGGGAAGGAGTAACTCAGAATAAATACCGTTAAAATATCATGGCCAATCTAAAGGGGAAAAAAGGGGCCAGGAAGTTCAGAGAATTACTAGGAGGCAATTATTTTTAACCCCAGCCAGCAGCAAAGAGACAGGAAGCCAAAGACTACGCAGGATTCTGAAGCTAAAGCTCTCCCATCTACTGTCTCATTTTCGACTACCATACTCTCCTCTTCAGTCTCTCTTATCTACCAGTCTATTTCCTGCTGTTTATATATACTCCTAAATTTTCCAGTCCTTAAAGAGCCCTCAGTTGACCCTACAATCCCCTCAAAATAATTTCCTATATCTCTCCTCCCAGTCACAACAAAAGTCCTTGAAAAAGCTGTTTACACATATCTCTAAATCTTCTCTCACTTCTCCACTCTGTGCAATCTGGCATTCAATCTTGTTGCTCGGCTGAATTGGCTCTCCAAAGTTATCAATGATTTCTTAATTGTCAAAATCAATGGCCTTTATTAGAAATCCTTATGCTTCTCAATGTCTCAGCATATGACACCTTCTCCTTTGGTATACTCTAAGTCTTCATGAGTTTCCTCAAATCTATCTAGCTACTCCTTTCCAGTCTTCTTTGCTAGATCAATCTTGTTAAGGAAGCACTTATTATATGTTCATTATATTAGCCAATTATTCCCAGTATATTAGCCATTGTTCATATATTAGCCCATTATTTATAAGCAAATGTATACGTTTTTCAGAAGATTAAAGAACTAAGCCAAGACTTCATGGGGCTTACAATCTCAATGACATATACATCCCATTCCAGGCACTTATTAGATGGATGACCATGGGGCAAGAAATTTAACCTCTTCAGACCTTAGTTTCTCCATCTATAAAATGAGAGTGTGAGCTTCTACATTAAGGGATCAAAGGGTCTGGAATATGATATTCCAGAGATCAAGGGAGCTAGGATTAAAACCAAGAATTGTCATAACGTTTCAGGGGAAAATATGCTCGTTCAATGAGATGGAGGACTTTCAAGCATTCTTGATGAAAAAACCAGAACTGAATAGAAAATTTGACATTCAAATACAAGAAGCATGAGAAGGTAAACATGAAAAAGAAACCATAAGATACTTATCAAAGGTGAACTATTTACATGCCAACATGGAAAAATGATAATTGTAACATATGAAACTTTTCTCACTATGAGGATAGGTGAAGAAAATATAAATGTGTGTGTATATGTGTGTGTATGTATGTATACATACACACATGTCTATATAGGAGGGTATATATGTATATGAATGCATATGTGAGTGTGTGTATATATGTGTCAATAGACAGAGGGCACAGAATCAATTGAATAGGTAAGGATGATATTTTAAAAGGTGAAATTAAGAGGTGGGAGAGGAATATAATGAGAGGAGACAGAGAGAGACAGAATGGTTTTAATCATTTCATAGAGAAGAGGCAAGGTATAATTGTTACAATGGAGGGGAAGAAGAGGAAGGCAAAAGGGAATGGGTCAACCTTACTCTCATTGAATTTGGCTTAGGGAAGGTATTACATAAACTCTAAATTGGATATCTTGCCCTACAGGAGAGTAGGCAGACTTGGGGGGTGGGGGAAGATTGCTAGAAGCACACACTTCTGTAAAGGAACAGGGACAAAGTAGAGAATAGAACAAGTGGGGGGGCAAGATAGAAAGGAGAGAAATATAGTCAGTCTTTCAAAATATGTCCACTGTGGAGATATTCTGTGTAACTACATATATACGGCCTGTACTGAATTGCTTGTCTTTCCAGTGGCAGTGGGAGATGAGGGAGGAAGCAAAAGAATCTAGAATTTATAGTTCTAAAATCAAATTTTAGCTGTGTATATATATATATTATTATTATTATTATTATTATTATTAACATGTAACTGGGAAATAAGATATACAGGCACTGGGGTAGGGAGATCCATCTCGCCTTATGGGAAAGTCAGAGGGGTGATGGGGGAGGATATAGGAGAGAGCAGACTGGTGGAAAGGGTGTACAGTGGGATTGCTGTTTTGGAGTAGTGGGTAGGGAAAAGATGGGGAGAAAATTTGTAACTCAAAATCCTGTGAAAATGAATGATGTAAACTAAAAATAAAAGTTAATTTAAAATAAATAAACAAATAAATAAGGTTACTGTAGATCAGCAGTTCTCAACCTGTGGGTTATGTTCAATTTGTAACAATGTAAATACGATATTTACATTATGATTCATAACAGTAGCAAAATTACAGTTATAAAGTAGCAACGAAAATAATTTTATGGTTGGGGGTCACCACAACATGAACTGTATTAAAGGGTCACATCATTAGGAAGGTTGAGAACGATTGCTGTAGACATTAAAAAAATAAAATAAAAAAATAAAATGAGTGAGTAGAACTTGGTTATCCTTTCCAGCTCTAAATATATGTTTTTATAATTTTGTGACATACATAAACATATGACTACAGAATAATTCTTTGATCCTCAAAAATTACAAAATTTTATTGCTATGGTGATCCTTTCTACCAACATATAGTAGATGATATTCATGAACTGCTACAGACAACAACAAAAAGAAAAGGTAACCACCCAATGACCCATCTTCTGGCAACAAGCTCCTCTGAATTTCAGTGGGCCAATTCTCCAATGTGCCATATGTCATCTATTGCTACACCCTTATTTGAAGCCTAGTTGGCTTAGTATATAAGAGCTAGCAGAGCTTGCTTGCCCTCAATTTCGTACTTTGTGAAAACCTAGAAAATTGAGAGTTGGATTGCACAGTGAACTATATGAAGAGAGTAAGACCATCAAGGTGCTGTAGTCTTCAAGTTGCAAGTTGTCTCACTAAACGTCTGCTCAAGTTTGTGTCCTCTCTTCCCAAAGATGCTGGCTGTATTTGTGGTAAAGTGAACCCCCAAGTTATTTTGTAGCTACTGTTTTTACTCTATCCTCGTATTAATTTGTTTTTCAGTTGATTGCTGATCACAATTTACTAGTGTGCATTTGTGAACTATCATTTTAGAACAGTGGTTCTCAACCTTCCTAATGCCACAGCCCTTTAATACTGGTATGTGGACATATCTGCATGTGGGCAGACCCGCCTAGTGACGGATAGAGGAGCGGTATCTCAGTTTCTAAGACCATCAGAAATATGTTTTCCAATGGTCTTAGGCGACCCCTGTGACCCCTGTGAAAGGGTATTTCGACCCCCAAAAGGGGTCACAACCCACAGGTTGAGAACCACTGTTTTAGAAGTAACCACTCACAGAGGGGGTGGCCCTAAAGAAACAACTCCCCTCTGGGGATACAACCCAAAAGTTCAAGCATAAATCAGGGGAATGATTCAAAATTCAAGGTTTTTTAGTTGTTTGTTATTCATTCATTTTCAGTTGTGTCTGACTCTTTGTGACTCCATTTGGGGTTTTCTTGGCAGAGATATTGGAGTGGTTTGCCATTTTCTCCTCCAGAGCAAACTGAGGTAGACAGGGTTATGTGACTTGCCCACGGACACACAGCTAGAGAGTATCTGAGGTCACATTTGAACTCAGGAAGATGAGTGATCCTGACTTCAGGTCCAGCACTCCATCCGCTGTACCACCAAGCTTCCCTTCAGTATTCAGCATTATTCTTTTCTAGATCAAGTGGATGTTTAGTTACTCTAGGAGACAAAGTTCAGTTGCACCCGAACTACAGTATCTTGCATATGGTAGGTGGCTAATAAAGGCTTATTGAATTCAAATTTTCAGAGAAAAGTCTCATTCCAATTTCCTCTTGCCTCTGAACCTGTTTTCCCATACTCAGTTTTCACCAAAATTAGTTGACTCTGCCTTTGAAAGTAAATGGCCCAGTCATTCCTGAACACAGTTTTCTTTTGGACATAAGCAGCGGGAGACAGACAATGTCTATGAGAGAGGATTTAAATCTCTTTAGGCGCTGTTCTTTACTAGAGTGGGAACACCTGGCACCACTATAATAAGTGGGGAAAGAAACAAAATGAAATTAGAGAAATAAAAGGTAAAGGGAATCAGTCTCCCAATTACAGCACAGGATGAAACTCTGATTGACCTCATTCCAGTGCTGAAAGTGTCTAACTTCTCCAAGTTCCAGCTGGAAACCAAAGTGTGTAAATTCTACCAGAGAAGCTGCCCCTGCATTATTTCCAGCTGTGACTGGAAGCGGAAGTGGCAGGAATGCTGTGAAAACTGCCTGTGACTGTGAGATTATTTTTTCAGCCCCAATTTCAGCAGACTGGAGAGGTGTTTGGCCAATTCCAAAGAGCTTTTAGAGAAACATCTGAACTTCAAAGGCTGTGCTGAATAGAAAGCAAATTCCCAATCACTGGAGACTCACCCACTGGTATTTAAAACAATAATAACCTACTACAGCCCACCTGAGACCTCTACTGTGTGAGAAGGATGAAGCAATCATACTGGGGGGCAGAGGGCAGAGAAGGAGAAGTGCCAAATGATTTTTATGGGCCACATGAGATAAAATAACAAAAGTTCACACACTTTGAAATGAGTTCATTAAATAATGAGCCAAGTTATAGGAGAATTGGACTCAAGGAACTGTTATCAAGGCTTAAAATTGATTCAGGTAGAGGGAAACAAAATGTAACCTCTCTGGATCTTATATTGTAAATGTTTCGTTGTTTTGATTTGGGTTTAGGTTTTTTCTAATTGGCTTGTCCAGGCAATTTTGTACTGGCAGTTTCAGAGGAAGGGAATCTAAATCTTTAAACATCTGCTGTATTAGAAGGTTAAAATATAATTATAATTATAATCATGAAGTAGCTAGTGCTTTTTTAATGGTATTAACTATGGACATGCAGGAATGGAAAAGATTATGAGATGATCAACTGACATAAGGCCTTAATATGACAGTTCCAAATTTCAGTGTCCAAGGTCCATTTTTACAGACTGATTTACTTGATTTTGAGGGGTTTGTTTTGTTTTGTTTGTTTGTTTGTTTAACATTCAGAGACTAAGGTTGGGTGCCATGGATTATATTCCTATCAGTATGAAATCCTCTTTGAAAAAAAAAAGTTTGTTAGGGTTTCAACTAAGGAGGGGCAATCAGTACTTTGCCCCAAGTGCTATATTTAGACAGTAATGACATTTGCAGTCCTTCAGCATCACAAAAAAAAAATCAAACAAAAGAACTTGTATCTAATTAGCAAGAATAATTAAAATACGAAGTCATCAAAGGTCAGGCTAGGATGAACTCCTTTCCCAACTTCCTAGACTTCCTCTCCCACTGCCACCATTTCACTGGACCCCTAAGTATTACTTCAAAACAGAGACTTAATATTGGAGCAGAGACCTCAGCAGGAATGAATAGTCAGGAAAATGAAACATGATTTGCAGCTGGTATACAGAGCTTCTGAGTAAATTGAGAATTTACTTAATGTAGGGGGGTGAAAGTGTCAAGTGTTACCTGAATTGTACCTGACTTCAAGAAAATGGGCACTTCAATCTCTTCTCAAATTTGGAAAACAATATGAAGAGCAAGGTCAGAAAATATACCCAGCTACACTTTCATACCATCCTTTTCTACATGATAGGTTAATGGGGAGAGCTGGAAAGGGCACCAACTTAAAAAAGTCACAAGAATTCATATCTCTTCAACAAGCCTCTCCCCACTCCAACACATCCTTACAGGTTTAACTATATCCCTCCCTGTCAATAAACTCCAGTGGCTCCCTATTATCTCCAGGATCAAACATAAAGACTTCTATTAGGTATTTAAACTCATTCACAACTTCCTAACTTTCCAGTCTTCTTAGAATATGAGATCATTGAGGGGAGAGATCGTGTTTTTGCCTTTCTTTGTGTGCTAAATATAGTTTAGCAAAATATTATGCCTTTAGTAAATAGTCTAGTTATTGTAATCTATTCGCCTCCACACACTCTGATCATACTTCTTGCTATTCCTCCCACATTTTATGTCCCACCTCTTAGCATCTGCACTGGCTGCCTCCCTTACATATCTGAAATGCCATCTTCCTTCACTTCCTTTTACACTCAGCTTAAATTCTACCTTCTTCAAAAGGCCTTTTCTTCTCCCTCATCCAGGTAGTATCTTCCCTATGAGATTATTTTCCATTTACACTGTATAAATTTCATATATACAATTATTTACATGCTATCTCCCCCACTAGAATGTAATCAGTTTTGCCTTTCTTTGTATCCCTGTAATGGTAATGGTAATTTGAAGATCTTCCCTGCCCCTTAATAAGCCTAAGGACATTTGAAAACTTTCCCTGCT
Organism: Pseudocheirus occidentalis; assembly: GCA_028646575.1. Lineage (NCBI taxonomy): Eukaryota > Metazoa > Chordata > Mammalia > Diprotodontia > Pseudocheiridae > Pseudocheirus > Pseudocheirus occidentalis. The sequence goes on from CM053598.1 coordinate 182,827,918, forward strand.
TCAAAGATTTTCCCTACCCCTTAATAGGCTGAATGTAATCACGTGGAGCCTGTGGTGAAAAGAGTTTACTAAAGGGTAGAGCACAGCCCAGAGGAAGCTGGAAGTCAGATCAGTTAGAGGTAGAGGGAAGAGAGGACATACTAGGGAGACAGCTAGGCTTGTGAGTGTTGGCTTATGGGAAAGCTAAAGGATGGTATGGCTCCATGTAGTGTCATACTGTATTAACTTCTTTGGTTCGATGATGGATTCGACTTTCTAGTATGGGAATTCAGTTTTATGGTGTCTGCATAAATGTTTTGCTTCTGTCTTGTATATGGAGAATCTGTTATATTTTGCAATTGAGAACTATGCCAGCATATTTATAGTCACCATCAATGCTGTGAATATTGTATTGGTGCTTAATGCTTAGAACAATTCTTAACACATAGTAATTACCTTATAATGTTAATTGAGCTGACTGACTCACTAATCACTGTTCCACAGTTAGGGACAAATCTTTTAATTACTCCAAACTTCATTTCATTTATTTTTAATGCCTGTTCTGTCTCACAGATATGTTGGTTATATCAACTGACAGATTCCCCAAAGGTTTTTTAAACCATAACATGCCTGAATACCCAAAGACCGGTGCTAAGATCATCAAATTAGGACTTTAATAAAGTTTAGAGTCCATCAAGTCTGATCTTCTCCTTTTGTAGATGAAGAAACTTGCCTGAAAGAAGTAGCACAGGCAATAATTAGCAGTAATCATTTGAACACAGGTTCTCATTTCCCAATGCACTGTTTTGTTTTGTTTTTTTTAATTATACTAAAGATATTTAAAACTCTGTGTGTGTGTGTATGTGTATGGGTGTGTATGTGTGCATGCACGTGTGTGAAATATTCCCTTTAGGGAAACAAACTCAGATTTCTTAATCAGGATGCTGGGAACACACCACCCTCACTACTGTGGAACTGGGTGCTTTTTTCCCCACAACAACTGTCAGATTGTGGAAATAAAAGCCACCCAGGTCCAAGCTAATGGTAGTGACTCCCATGCAAAGCTGAATTAAGATATGGTCAACAAGGTCTGTGCCCCAGGACGCCAGAATTTAATAGACACCAACAAAAATTGAACACAGAGAATCCTTCTGCCTCTTGCAAGACATTAAAATAATAATCTTCTCATCTAGTTGAATTTTTCATAATTGCTTTTTCTGTTGTTTTCAAATTACAAAGTTGATTTGAGGGTTAGTTTCCAGTGTATTTCTTGCTGCTTGCTTTGGAAATTTTCATGTAGGTCATTAGGAGCCAAAATTGCAAATCATAGCTCTGCTCCTTTGTCCCAAAGTACCAGCAGTATGTAGAACTAAGGAGGTGGTTAGTAAGGGTTGGGGTCTTGGTCTTCATACATGAAAGTTAACTCTCATTGATTAAAAATCTAATATGCAAGCACTGTAATGAGCATTAAGAGTAGAAAGATGACTAAAATCCTTGACCTCAAGAAGCTTACAGTGTGCTAAGGGAAACATAACATATACAAAGGTAAGTATTAATTAAGGTGTAATATGATGAGAGCAAAGAAGAGCTCCAAATAGAGCATTTCAAGAAAATTAAAAGCAATCATTGCAGCTGGAAGAAATTAAGGAAGGATTTAAATGGTTCCTTGCACAAGCCTTCAATATTCATGAAGATCCATGAATATTTTCAAGTATCCCAATAAAGGAAGTTTACTTGAGCATATATAAATTTTGTAAGGGTTGCACATGAAGAACAAGATACAACTTGAGCAGGGAATTTCACAGGAGGGAAAATTCTAGCCTAAAAAATGTGATGTCCCACTGGATAAAGGATTGAGTGGTGGAATAGTGCTGTGTTCTAACAGGAAACTTAGAGCAACTAGTGAGGCTTGAAATACGAGAAGAGTAACAAAGGGTGTACAGCACAATGAAAGGTTACATTAAATGTTTTCCACTGTGACTGAAGTAGCTGTAGGTTTCCCCATGATGTACTCTCTATGGCTAAAAGGAAATCTAAGGATGGGATTGTGTGATGAATAGCAACACTGCCTAATTTTGAATGGAAAAGACTATTAAAAGTGAAGTATCAAAACACATACACACACACATACATGCTCACCTGCACACACACACACACACACACACACACACACACACACCGAAACAAAACATTAAAAACTAAAAAAGAAAGGCATATACTTGATTGTGATGGCTCAGAAAACAGACAGTAATTTGAGACTTTGTAAGGCATTAAAAGAGCCAAATGTCAGGAAAGAATATTTCCATCTGCCAACTTGAAACAATATAATGGGAGCAGTGACAGAAATGGCTGAGGTTATTTTGTTTTTGTTTTTTTAAAGAGATGCTGCTATTAGATATTGGTACTCACTCTTTACCAGTACTAGGTCTAGAATGTACACTTGACTTGTCCTTTGGACAGCTCCAGTTACAGAGACTGGTTCCGAGCCTGGGCCACACCCTTAACCATTTCATGAAATCATGCTGGCTAGTGAGAAAGGATAGAGCTAGGTTAAAACACAGGTTTTGTGGACTAGGTTAAAACACAGGAAAGGAAAAGCTCTTGAGTGGATATCTTTGATTCAATTCAATAAATGCTTACTGTGTGCCCCTTTTGGTAGGCATGGTATTCATATTATATAGACTGGAGTAATTCCTCTTTAAGGAGATCAGGAGTCCACTCTGGGGACTTAGGTGATCTGGAGGACTAGAAATATTAAAAAGCCCACCCTACCTGCAGTGGGTCTGGGAAGTCTCAATGGGGAGTGAAGCCATAGGGCAATGAAGTAACACAATACTCTTTCCAGAAGCAATAGTAATTTTGAATTGATTATCATTCTCATAGCAATGGTGAAAATGTGTGGGCAGATAGGGAATATGTTGAGAAATAACTTGGATGTAAAAACATTAGTACATTTTTTTTAATCAAGGGTTATAGTGATGACATGTTGCCTTTCTATAGGCAAATGAAATTCCTAACAGTAGCATGTGCCCCTAGGGCAGCTAATTGGCACAGAGAATAGAGAGCCTAGTCTGGAGTCAGCAAGATTCATCTTCCTGAGTTCAAATCTGAACTCAGACACTTATTGGTGGGTGACTCTGGGCAAGTCACTTAACCCTATTTGTCTTAGTTCTTTATCTGTAAAATGAGTTGGAGAAGGAAATGACAAACCACTCTAGTATCTTTGCCAAAAAAAAAACCTCCATTGGGATCACAAAGAATTGGACAGGATTGAAAAACAACAAAAGCATGTGTCCTATGTGCTTTTTTTCTCCCCAAGAGTTTCAATGGAATTGCTTTGAGTAATCTGTACTTTATTGATTAGTCTTCTTTATGACCCATATTTATTTTTTTTGCTTTTTTTTTGGAGGGGGGAAGGCAGCGTAATTGGCATTAAGTGACTTGCCCAGGGTCACACAGCTAGTACATGTTAAGTGTCCGAGGCCAGATTTGAACGCAGGTCCTCCTGACTCCAGGGCTGGTGCTCTATTCACTATGCCACCTAGGCACCCCAACCCATATTTACTTTTAAGTGTTTATTCTTTGGGCAAAGGATACAATCCATGCCTATCCACCTTTGGATATCAAACTTGCAACCTTATTCTTCTCAATGGCCTATAAACTCCTTCAGGGCACAGACTAATACCTTTTCTTTTTTGTCTTTGTAACTGTAGTGCCTAGAATGATGCTTTGAATATAGGAAATGCTTAAATATTTGTGGAATTAAATTTGTACTCATTTATTTATTCATTAGCACCATATTTTAACTAGTAAAAGTAGCCCACAATGAACCACAGGCAAATACTCATAACATCAACTCTTCAAATTTGATTCTTCTCCTAACTTTCCTGATTCTTTTATGGACATCACAATTATCCCAGTTGTCCTGGTTCAAAATTCCAAAGCATCTTGGGTTCTTCCCTCTTCATCTCCTCTAGTACCACATCCTGCAGATTCTACTTCTATAATGTTTTCCACATTTAGCCCTTCTTTCCCCTCTCACTAGTTACTATCTCAGATCACCATCAAAACTTTCAAACTAACCTCTCACTTTCCAGTCTTTCTCCTCTATAATCCATCCTTCACACTGCTGCCAAAGTATTCTCCCCAAAAGTAAAGGTCTGACCCTGTTGATCCCTTACTAAAAAACACAAAACACCTTTTGTTGTTCTCATTTCTTACTGAATAAAAGTTAAATTTATTAGCCTAGCTTCAAGGCCCTCTGCCATCTCACTATGAGGTAATTAGTGGTGCCATGAAGAGAGCATTAGAACTGGCATCCAAGAAGACCTGAATTCAAATTCAGCTTCAGACACTTATGAGCTGTGTGACCCTGGTACTCTACCTATCTGGAAGTCAATGTCCTCAACTGTAAAATGGATGTGATAAAAGCTTTTAGAGTTCAGGGTTGTTGTTAGGGTAAAATGAGACAGTGTCTATAAAATGCTTTACAGACCTTAAATCACTATATAAATATTATAATGATTATTATCTAGTTGCAATTTATCACTCTAACCTGATCACATACTCTGTGTTCCAGCCAAACCAGACTCTTCAGGATTTTCAATACCATCTTATTGTTTCCTGCCTCCAGGATTTACATACTTCATTCCTTAAGCCAGAGATACTTTCCCCAGTGTCTCAGTCTGCTGAAACCTCTTGCTTCCTTTAATACCGAGTTCAGTTGCTAGTTCATCCATAATGCTTTCCCTTATCTTGTAAGGTATAGATGATCTCTCTCTCTCCAAACACTTGTGCCCCTCTGTTTGCTTCTACCTGTGCATTTATCACATTATACATAAACCTAAGAAAAAATACAGAGGACCTAAAGATCTGTCATAGTCAGAACGCTCACTAACACAGATGACGCATGACTTGTCTATTACTTAGAAGATAACGCCTAGGATTGCTCAAAGCTTTATTTTTAGCATGGCACTCTGAGGCAGCATTACGTAGTTGATAGAGAGTGTGTTGGACTTGAAGCCAAGATAGTAGCTTTACGACCAGGCAGGAAGGTGGCTCAATGGATAGAGCAGGGGTGCTGGAGTCAGGAAGACCTGAGTTCAAATCTTAGGTCACTCACTAGCTGTATGACCCTGGGCAAGTCACTTAACCTTTGTTTGCCTCAGTTTCCTCATATGTAAAATGAGGGTAATAATAGTACCTAGTAATATTACTACTAAGATAATAAAATAATAATGCCTACTATTATTACTACTAAAATATTTTTGTTAGGTTTTGCTGTTGTTGTTGTTGTTCAGTCATTTTTCAGTTGTGTCCAGCTCTCTATGACCCCATTTGGGGTTTTCTTGGCAGGGATGCTGGAGTGGTTTGCCATTTCCCTCTCCAGCTCACTTTACAGATGAGGAAAATAAGACAACAGAGGTTAAGGGACCTGCCCAGGGTCACACAGCTATTAAGCGTCTGAAGCCAATTTTGAACTCAGGTCCTCAGGACTCCGGAGTCAGCGCTCTATCCACTGCACCACCTAGATGTCCATTTCTCTGAAAAGTGTGCTGGAAGGGAACACACTGTTGAAAAAACGTCACCATTAATCCTAGTATATTTTTAATTCCAGTTACTGAAAGGACTGAATAGAATACTAACCAAATATAACACAATAGACGAAGACTTGTTGATTGAGTGCAGAACAATTACTGGGGGGACTGAAGAATCCAACAAAACAACTGCATTCTCCTTAGGAAAGAGAAACTTAGTATTCTTCTAATAAAGCAATAGTCTAAATAAATGACTGAAATGAATTTTGTATGCTTAGAGGCACAACTTATTAGCTATGATTTCCCTGTTTCTTCTTCTTCCCCTGACCCCCCCCCAAAAAAAGGAAGAGAAAAAGTGATTTTTAAAAACTTAAATGATAAAGAGAAGAACATTGGACTTCGTATTTGAAGACATAGATTTAGATCTCAGTTATATCACTTTGCAGCTATGTGACTCTGAGCAAGTCATGTGACCTCTCTGAGCCTCAGTATCTTTACCTGTGAAATGCAGGTTCATGCTACGTTTCTTACAAGACTGCTGTCAAAATCAAGATGATGACATATGTCAGGTATTTAAAACAGCAGCCATAAAACAGAGGATAATTGTAAGTTACTATTATGATTATCAGTAACAATAAACCAAGACAACAAATCCCAACAAGTGGAATTTATTAATCATGAACCACAATTTCAGTGAAAGAGCTTTTAAGGATGTGCTGACAAGTGTAAATTTGAAAATGTATGCCTTGGGTCATACATTTTATTTAGAAGCAAATAATTCAGGCCTAACACAGAATCACAGAATTTAAGTCAGAAAGAATCTCTGAGGCCAACTAGTCCAATCTTCACCTGCAAAAGCATCCCCTCTACAACAGAACTGCAAAGTGTTTGGTCAGGTTCATGTCATCTCTTTTAGATGTTAAGCCCCTTGAATGGGGCAGCTATATGGTGCAGTGGATAGAGTAGCAACCAAGAAGACCCATCTTCCTGAGTTCAAATCAGGCATCAGACACTAGTTGTGTGACCCTGGGCAAGTCACTTAACCCTGTTTTCCTTAGCTTTCTCCTCTGTGAAATGAGCTGGAGAAATAAATGGCCAACTACTCCAGTATCTTTGCCCAGAAAATCCCCCTGAAGAGTCAGACATGACGGGAAAAACAACTGAAAAGAGAGATAAAAACACAACAGAATGCTATTACAAAAAAACTGGTAATACACAAGTATTTCCTACCAATTAAAGAAGACACAGAGAGTGCAGATGAGTGTGTTAGAATGTTAAAATAAAAAAACACACAACGATATTTGAGGCCAGAGGGGAAAGTTGTTGTCCAACAGGGGAATTCCTGAAGAAACTTTAAAGAATGGGTTTTAAAGATGGGTTTCGAGGTGGACATTTGTTGTTGTTCAGTAAATTTGGTCTCATTTGACTCTTTGTGACCCCATTTGGGATTTACTTGGCAAAGATACTGGAGTGGCTTGCCATTTCCTTCTCCAGATCATTTTACAGATGAGGAAATTGAGGCAAACAGGGTTAAGTGACGTGTCTAGGGACACACAGCTAGTAAATGTCTGAGGCCAGATTTTAAGTTGGGTCTTGCTGACTACAGGCCTGACGTTCTATCCACTGGACAAAAGAGTTCTGAAGAGTAAGATGGGGTGGGGTGCAGGGAGGGGGGGAGGGAGGGGCAATATTCTAAGTACAGGAAAGACTTTAGCAAAGGCACACAGGTATTAGGGTTTAAATCAATTGTCCCAGGTCACAAAGCTAGTTAGTGGAAGAGTTAGGACAAGAACCCAGTTTTCTCAATTGCCATTCCAGTGCTCATTGTATGAAAGCCTTTGGGTCCTGTGTCCTGAAATTGAGCTGCTGATCAGAACGAATAGGCATTTCTCAGAACAAAACTAAAATACCAGATTTGGCTTCTTCCTTGCAGGGTTTCACAAATCTGTAAAGTGAAACCCTCCAATAAGCCCAAATGAATCCATAAAACAGATTATCTTGGATCACCTAATCCATTTCATCTCTTTAAAGAGGAGTCCTTTGTTTTGCTGAAGTTTATTCAGGGCCTCACATCAAACCTTCCCATGAAATTGCAGCCTGAAAAGAGAAAGCACAGGGAGTGAGTAATAAATGTGGCTTTCCCCTGATTCAATATTTAAAGCCCTACTGTGTACAAAGTCAATCCAACAGACATTTGTTAAGTGATTTCTATGTGCCTGGCACTGTTTTTAGTGCTAGGGACACAGGAAAAAAAGAAGTAAACTTTGTCTTTACAAAGATCGCATTTGACTGGGGGGGATATTAGTAAATAATATATAAAATAAGCATATATGTGATAATTTGGGGGAAGGAAATACAAAAAAAGTAGAAGGAATAAAGAAGTACTATCCACAGAATGTGGCATATGAGTTGAGATTTTAAGGATTAAGGATTTTAAGAGGCAAAGTGAGAAGAGTGTGGTCCAGGTATAGAAGATAGTTTGTACTGAGGCACAGAGGCAAGAGATGGGATTCTTAATCAGGCAGAGGTTAAGTGACTTGCTCAGGGTCACACAACTAGTAAGTGTCTGAGACCAGATTTGACTTCAGGTCTTCCTGACTCCAAACCCTCTGTACTCCCTGGCTGATTGTGAGGGATAGTTTGGGGAAAAGAGAGCATGGCAGAGAGTTAATTAGTTCCATTTTTGGATATGATGCATCTGAGATCTTTATGAGGCATCCAATTGGAAATGTATGAAAGGCAGTAAGTGATGAGGAACCAGAACTTAGAATAGAGACTGGGGTTGGAAGTCATCTAGATAGAGATGATAAATTAGTCACGGGAACTAATGAGATCAACAAGAGAATAGAGAGAGAGAGAGAGAAGGTGACCCAGGAAAGAGTCTTGAGAGATAACTGTGCAAGAAAGAGGTAGGATAGTGATCAAACAAAGGAAACTGAGAAGGTGCCAAATGGCAGAAAGAAAACTAAGAGACAGGAGCGTCACAATAACCCAGGTAGAAGGTTGTACTGAGGAAGAAGAGGTGGCCAAAGTGTCAAATGATAACTCAGTCAAAAAGCATTTTAAATGCTTATTATGTGCAATGCGCTGTGCTGAGTACGGGGGTGTCAGCACAAAAAACTAAGTAGTCTTTCACCTCAAGGATATTTCATTCTAGTGATAAAAGATAACACATAGAAGGGTAAGATGTCCAGGAAAAAGAGTTTTAGTTTGAGAGGGCAAGGTAGCCATTGGAATGGCAAGCTGAGGTATAGGACAGTCAAGTGATTTAAAAAAAAATTTCTTGAAGAAACAATACATTAATTTAATTACTATATGCCCAAGGTAAGAGATAGAAGGTTGAAACAGATGGCTGCACATACATAATGCCATGGATGAAGTGAATAGTTTGATGAGAAATGAAGGTGAAGCCTGGTCTGAGGTCTGGGGTCATCTGAATACAGTAGGCTAAGTGGGTTAGGTAAATTAGCTTTCCCCAGGACTAGAAGCATTTGTTCTCGATTTTCTCGCATCATTCTCATTTCTTTTCCCAATTTTTCCTCTAGTCTTACTTGATTTCCAAAATCCTTTTTGAGCTCTTCAATGGCCTGTGACCAATTTGTATTTTTCTTGGAGGCTTTTGATGTAGGAACTTTGACTTTGCTGTCTTCTTCTGAATATATGTTTAGATCTTCTTTGCCACCAAAGTAACATTCTATAGACTGAGTTTTGTTATGCTGTTTGCTCATCTTCCCAACCAAATACTTGACTTTCTATTTCTAATTCTTTGTCAAAGTAGGACTCTGCTTCCAGTGGGGGTGAAGTTGGGGTTGGGTGTGCTGTCCCACATTTCAGTGAGTTTGTATCAGCTGCTTGATCCTCCACCATCTATGAGCCCAGAGCTACGGAAGCAGCCACTGCTGCTGCTGCTGCTGTTGCTTCTGCTGCTTCGGCCACTGCCCCAGGGCTAGGGCCAGACCCTAGCTGGACCATGCTCCTCTTTCACCCAGGCCACACAGAGTTTTCCTACTGACCTTCTATCCTGTCTTTGGCATTTGTGGGCTGAGAAGCCTGGAAACTGCCACAGCTGCCAATGATTTAGTCCCCTGAGACCTGTTCTAGTCTTGTCTGTGCTGGTGCTGGTCCACACTGGACTGTGCTCCATTCCCAGCCCAGTGGAATATACCCTTCATGTCAACTTTCCAGGTTGGGACTGGAGATTTTCTTCATTCTGTCATTTTGTGGGTTCCGTAACTCTAGAATTTGTTTAGTCATTTTTATAGGTATTTGGAGGGGTTTGGGGAAATCTCAGGCAAGTCCCTGCTTACTCCACCATCTTCAACCCTTTCTAGAAGGATGAATTCTGAAGTTTCAGGCTTATGGAAAATGTTAAGCCAACTGACAAAAATAGATAGCAACCCACTTCATTCAGACAATAAGATGTCCCAGTGACTTCTCTGGATTAAATATGAAATAACACAGAGGGTTTAAGAAGGTACTTAGAGGTTGAATATCCCCCCTGCTTCCCTTTCCAAATTGTAGGAAACTCTGAGAGCAATGTTCACACTGAAATGTTATCCATATTTGCCAAGAAAACAGAGGGAGATATCCCCACATTAAAGTGAGCTTTAAAACTCAGTACTGCCCTCATCTTATTCTAGGAGAAAAAGAAAATACATGGTAGTGGTTTTGATTTATACCAAGGGCAGCTATAAAATCAAGTAACTTCATGATCAGAAAATCAGCTTGGTACAAGTGACATGTTGATATATCACATTTTGTTCCTCCCACTAATTCTTGTCATATCAAATAGCTTCCAATTAGGGGTCAAGGTCCAAATCAGATTTTATTGAAAGAGATGGCCCTCTACAAGCTTTATTCCATCTCTGGAAAAAGATCAAGAATATGTCTCTGCATTTATCACTGTCAAGAGGAATGTGACCAGGAAATCAGAACTCTGTTCATAGCATGGAGCTTGGGCCAGGAAGATGTAAGATAGAGTAACTTTTTAATGGGAATACTGGTAGCATTTATTCCATATAATTAATTTCTGAAGTTTGTGATATCCTATAGATAAACTGACACAGAAAGTAAAGGCAGTAGTATTTAAAAGGGATATACTAAATATACTCTTCACTAGAGGATTGGCCGCCAGGTGATGAATAAGCAGGGGGAGGGGAAAAGGGAACATCCATAGAAACTAAACCATAGAGGGGACATAATCTGCATCAGTGGAAGACATACCAATGCTGATGAAACCATATGTCTTTTGATTCATTAAATTATTACTTTATGGGCACTAGGAAGTTAATGATGCTGTTTTAAGAGCTACTGACCTCCAACCAAGTTCTCGCTGTCCTTTATCTTCTAAAATTCCTATTATCTCTATCACTGCCTAAGTAGTTCAGCAAACAAAGGAGGTGATAGGCTCATGATACTCGGTCTGATGAGACCACATCTAGACAACTGAGTTTAGTTCATAGTATCATAGAATTGTAGAGCTGAAAAGAATCTTATCTAGTTATCTAGTTAACTCCTTCATTTTACAGACCCTAAGAACTTTAAAGGCTTTTTTCAAAGGAGCAAACTGAGACTCAAGAGATTAGCCGACTTGCCTGGTCACACAGATAACTGCCAGAGGCAGAATTTGATCTCAGATCCTCCCCCTCCAGAGTCAGCGTTCTTTCTACTATACCACACAGTCTCTGAATCAAAGCCTAGAGAGAACAAGTAACTTGTCTATGCCCAAGCAAACCACAAAGCCAGGCCTTGAGTTCAAACCCATATCTGCATACAAAGCCTGGGGTCCTTCTACTATGCCACAAGTAGTGTTTGCCATGTTTTAGAAAGGATGTTGACAGGAGAAAATATAAAGGATGGGGTTGTAGTTTTGTAAAAATTTGGGGGTATCCTGTCTATTGGGTTGAATTAGTCTTGTTTTGAAGTAATAAAACTTTTATATTTCCATGGTTTTTTTTAATTTTCTTTTTCTGCTTTTTAGAGGGTGGAGGGCAGGGCAATTGAAGTTGTTAAATGACTTGCCCAAGGTCACACATCTAGTAAGTGTTACATGTCTGATGCTGCATTTGAACTCAGGTCCTTCTGACTGGCTGGTGCTCTATTCACTGTGCCACCTAGCTGCCCTTATGTACATATTTCTGTTTCTTCATTTGTCCCTTAGTGGAGAAAAGGTGAAGTTAAGGTATTATGGAACACTAGGGTGGAGCATCACAAGATCAAGATGCCATCAAAAAGGCTTTGGGGCTTGAGAGCAAACCTAGAATTAGAAAAAGGGCCATAAAAGGGTAAGTGACCTTCAAACTTTTCTGAAGCCATGAGGGAAGTGGAAATGGAGCTATGTCAAGGGGGTTGAAAGTAACCAGGCAAGACATTCCATAAGGTAAAGTGAAATAATATGCGCAAAGTGGTTTGCAAAACTTAAAGCATTTTGTAAATATCAGGCAGTTAATCAACATGTATTTATTAAGCATGGATTATACACCAATCACTCTGCTAAGCACTGGGAATACAAAGAAATGGAAGAAAAATATATATGGTCCCTACTCTCAAGGAACATGCATATTTATCCAGCGTTGGAGGAGGCAATGTCTAAATCTCTACACACATACAAGCTACACGCAGAGTACATGAATGCAAGCTGAAATACATTAATAATTGGAAACACTCTTCTCTCCATCCTGTTGGAAGAAGTGAAAGGATTACGGCTTCTTTCCTACTTAACTTAAAGGTACGTTTTTTATACTCCCAGGAAAATCAGGAGGGGAAAGCCAAGCACATTGAGGGAAAATTTGGTTTCAACAACAATTTGCTTAAGAATACACTGTGCCAAATTATCAAATATTCATGATGTACAATTTGGGGAAAAGGATTCCCAAAATGTCATCCCTCTCAGATAGCATGTATCTATTGCACTAAAGGGATCAAGAAACCAGGTGAATTTTTACTGAGCAAACTGGAATGTCTGCATAGCATTTCACACTTCTGTGGGATGACATTTTGAGAACTGAAACTTTTAACACTAAAATGAAGTCACATTGCTTTTAACTCCCATACAAATTTCAGGTTGTCTTACAACCGACAGCTTTCACGGTTCTTTGAAATGGGACATTGCAGGCCCAGGGTCCCAAAGCAAATCAGGGCCAAAAATCTAAATTCCCATTTATTTTTTTTCTTGAGTCAAAGTCATCCATGATTTGGGAGCTTTAAACAACTGACAGGAGAGTAGGAATAGCACTGCTCATTGAAGTAAGTTAAGGGAGTTGAGGCGTATTTCAGGCATATCCATGAAACCATTAAGAATGGCATTAAGGTTAGTAATTATGATGAATTATCAAGCTTCCTTTGGGTCAGTATCACCTGATACTCATGGAAAAATCAGGTTCACACAGTTAGAACAATCTAAGATACTCAGGCTTCTACTTTCTACATGCTGAACCCCTCCTAAAAGCAAGTATTTTCTTCCCCAAGGCCACCAGCTGATTAATCAACTTGGAACATCTGTCTTGGTACTTTTACAGAGATCCCTCTCATGGCCCTTATCAACTCCCATGAGCTGATCTCTTGCCTCTCAAATGTGATCTAAAAATTGGTGGAAAATATTGTCTGATCTTTTCTAAGTCCATCTTCTCACATCCTTTCTATGAACCAGTTCCTGACGGGGACAAAAGCATAGATACTCAGAAATTGACACTGCATTGTTCTACCCTCTAACCATGGCAGTGGCCAAACCAAACCAACCTTTGACATGCTGGTGCCACCATCAAGAAAAAGAATCCTGAGCTGGATGTACTATTAGTCTGATCCACTGTGATACTGCTTATGTTCTTATGTTAATGTATTCTGAGAGAAAAAAAAACAGATATTAAATAGGTTCGGGGAATGAGGTCAAAGGTTTGGATTAATCTGATGGTGGTAGCCCCTGAAGCATTGACTGTCAGTGACTTACAGCCTTAGAGGGTTGCCTGAAACATGAGAAAATTGAATGATGTATTTAGGGTCACACAGGTAGTACATGTGTCTAAGGCAGAAACTGTGCCACTATCCCATTCTGCCTTTCATTACTAGTGTTTTGAAATGCCAACGTAGTTTGACAAATCCACAGAATTTTAGAGTTGGAAGTGGCTCAGTGACAAACAAGTTCAACCCATACACCCAAGAGTCTCTCCATCACAACAAACCTGACAAGTGCTCCTCAGTACTCCCTTGAGGACTTCTAATGAGGGGTCACCCATTTCTTCCCTGGGCATCCCCATACCAGTTTTGGATAGCAAGAGGCAGCAAGGGAATAAAACCTGAGAAGAAGATTCCAGACAATACTTTTCTCCTATAATTAATTTTTTACCATCTCCCTCCCCCAAACCAGCAAACAATAATTACTCTAATGAGATTTTCCTTTTCTTCCTGGCGGCCTGACTCTTGCAAATACTGACACGAGCCCTGAGAATTTGCTCATGGCAGCAATTTATCTAATGTCAGTCCTGTTTTTATGATGGGAAGCCAAAAGCAGTTTACAGAGCCTTTCACAGCCTGTGCCTTCCTTGACTGATATTACAAGTTTTGCTAGTTGAACCCCAGTCAGGAGGAGGCTTAAAACAGAACAACAAATGACAAATGAACATAAAAGAAACAGCCCATTAAAAATATATTTCCTATCTCATTCCTGGTCCAGTGTGTTCCTTGCCATGTGAACCTCAGAAGCTTGCTGGGGTGAGGAAAATAGGAACAGCTTTCTTTTTGAAATTGGGCACAGTTTGTCATGAAGCTTCCAGCTAAACTGCATTTTTTGTTTTGCCCTTATACTTGGATTTCAATAAGACAAAAAAAAACCCCTCTCTCTCAATCTCACTCAAGCAACCCACCCACCAAAGCCTTCCTCAGACTTCCTAGGATACATAGTCTACTGGGCTTTCAGTTAATAATGCCCTGAGGTGTTCTCTTTAACTGAACAATTAAGAGAAATTTCTAAGAAACTGAACCATGTGTGACCTAAATTGGCTTCATAAGTGCCTTTCAGAGCAAAGAGAGCAGCCTTCACAGGCATAATCACCTTCCACCTTGACATTAATTATGCGCTGCAGTGTTCAGAAAGCAATGCTCTCGGCCAGGAGTATAAGCATTTGTAAAGTAAACATGTCAAGAAAGGCAGAAAATTGTAAAATGAAGAAAACAGTAAATCTTATGCTGTTGCAATCCTTTTCTCCATTTTTTTTCATGAATTTTGAACCACAACCTAACAAAGGGATGGCATTTCTTTCTTCAAAGAGATTTGAGATGACTCAACAAGACTGTACTTTGGGTTTCTTGAAAGAGAATAAGAGAAAAGGAGGCATTCCCCCCTCCTCTTTGTGCCTGAAAATAAAAGGGCCTACTGATTTAAAGGACTGCTAAAGTCTCCAGGAACCTTTAAAAATCATTCTCTATAGGAAGAGTTTGGTTTCTTTATATCCATGTGATCTGTAGTTCCCTTCCGCTCTTTCTTCATTACCAAGGCCATTTGCATGACAGCAGGATCCTGGTTGCCTCTCAGCTCACCTATTCCCACTTCTTATTTTCTCATTTGTCATCATCACTCCTTATAGGTGACATTCCTATTAATTGCTATAAATGAAGCCTCAATGTCACAAACAAAGGATCCCTAACATTAACCAGAGGCTAGTCTTAATGAAAATACTTTGTTAATCATCTGAAAGAATGCCATATAAATCATAAAGGCCGTTGAATCTACTAATGAAAAATGGTTATTTTAGGAATAAACTGTTTCCCCTCAATGACAACAGCCTTCTCATTTTTACTCAAGATTGTTTCTTGGCAAGCTATTGGTTTGCCAGCGAGGGATAACTGGCTGGGAGAATTTTGGTGAAGTCCAGAATCTCTAGAGTAAAAACAAAAGTTGGAATAATCAAATTTTACAAAGCTCAGATGTCTTCTATCCCAAGGTGTACAACCATTCATAATCACTGGCTTAATAAATGCTTGTGGATGAATTAATTGATTGATACAGATAATCTGCATTTCTCTTTAACCTGCTCTCTTCTGAGGCAGCCCATTCTTTCTATTGCACATTTCAAATTCAGTGTCCCAGGTTGCCATCTCAAACATAACATGTCTAAACTAGAAACTCATTAGTTTTCCCCTTAAACCAATCAATAAGCCCTATTTATGTTGAGGGCAATACGATTCTTAGTGTCCAAGTTTTGTAACCTCATCATAATCCTCAGCTCCTCAGTCTTCTTCATCCCACATTGATAAATCAGTTGTCAGATCCTATTGTTTGTGCCTACACAACAGCTCTCACATCCAATCTCTTCTCTCTCTTCACAAAACCACTACCTTGGGCCCTCATTACTTCCCATCTATACTATCACAAGTCTCCCTGCCTCAAGTCTTTCCCCACTCTAAACCATCCTCCATACAGCTCCCAAAGTGAATTTTCTTAGACACAGATCTGTCCATATCCCTCTTCAATGCAATAAACTGCAATGGCTATTTATTATTTGTAGGATAAACTCCTTTGTTTGGCTTTTGAAGAGATTTACAACTTAACCCCAACCTATCTTTGCAGACTAATCACACATTATTCCCCCTTTTTAACTCTATTCTCTAAACAAATTGATTTTCTTTCTCTGTTCCTCACACACTATTTCATCTTCCATCTTCATTCCTTCATGTTGGTTTCCCCCATCCCAGAAATACCCTCCCTCCTCACCTCTGCTTTATATAATCCCTGATTCCCTTCAAGACATAGCTCAAGCATCATCTTTTATCCTGGCCAACCTAACTACTAGAACCTTCCCTCTTTAACTATCTTGTATTTATTTTGTATTTATTCTATATGTACGCACGCACACACATACATATACACAAACACACATATTGTGTTACCTTTCCGCCAATGGAATGTAAGCTTTATGAGAGTCAGATACCATTTCAAGTTTGTCTTTCTGTTCCCAGCACCTAGTTTTGTATCTGAAACATAGGTCCTTGATGGTGGTTATTGTTTATTTTGGGGGTTTTTTCCCTTTTATAAAGTCTAAATCCATCTTTCTGCAACTTCTAGCCATTGTACCTTCTTACACTGAATTCACAGGACAAGAAGGATATATTGAGTTCCTATTCTACATGATAATCCTTCAAATACTTGAAGACAGCTATTATGTCTTCCACAGGTTAAACTTCCCCACTTCCTTTACCTGGATCACATAGAATGAAATCTAGACTTTACCATTCTCTACTTGATTTTCTCCCAAATATTAATGTCCTTCATAAAGTGTGGTGCTAAGAAGTAAACAAAATGCTATGGATGTGGTCTGGACTAGGCAGAATAAACAGACAAACCTTCCTAGTCGTGGGTGCTGTGTCCCTCCTATGGCAGTCTAAAACTGCATGAGGTTTTTTGGATAACAGGTCACATGACAGACTCAAGCTGAACTTGTATTGCATTTAATTCCCTAGGGTTTGGGTTTTTCTCATTTGACTTGTCTCATCACAACTTCCCCCTTTTATATCTGAAATTGATTTTTTTAACCCAAGGGTAGGAATTTACATTTATTCATCAATATTTATTTAATCAATATCTTTTTAGATCTTGACATTTCTCTAGCCTGTTGAAATTTTGCTGGATCCTATCATTAAGTATCTTAGCTATCCCTTTCACCATTGTGTTAAGAAATGAAAATATTCAGGAATGCTAGGTGGCACAGTGAATAGAGTACCGGCCCTGGAGTCAGGAGGACCTGAGGTCAAATCTGGACTCAGACACCTAACATTTACTAGCCATGTGACCTTGGGCAAGTCACTTAAACCCAACTGCCTTGCCTTCCCCCCTCCAAAAAGCAAAAAAACCCCAAAACTATAGCATATTTTTTAAAATATGCTATAGTTGCCTTCATCTAAATTATTGATTAAAAATACTTGAAAAGGACAAGGACACAGATAGATCTCTGGTTCCCTCCAGTAAATGCTAACCCCCATGTTTGCATCAATACATTAAGGATCAGTTTTTAGATCTAATTATTTTAACTAGTCCCAAATATGACAAAATGTATTTTCATCTAACCTACGTTTCCATCTTTTTCCACATGAATACTCTATCAAATGCCCAGCCAAAAGTCATGACTTCTGACATACTCAGAATATGGCAGAAAAAGAAAAGCCTTAGTAGAAAGCTTTAGACTACCAGCTGCCCAATGACTATGTGGTTTTTACATTATTCCTGATTCCTCCTGCTACCTATTATACTTGAACCCCAAAATGCTTGTCTCCAGAGATAAAATAAATGGTGATTCCTTAGCTGTACCCAGTTAAAAAGAATCTCTGTTTGGCTCTTCAAAATAATAATAATAATAATGAATAATTTCCCAATTTTATGATGAGTCAAAGCCTAGAGGTTCATTTTGGAAACTTGCTTGTCTTGGAGGGATCCTGTCAGAGCTCCTGATTGGCTTGGAATATAGTCTGTTATCAGAGCTGTTTTGGTGTGAGCCTCTGCAGGAATCATGTGCTGAATCAGCAATTGGTGAGGCCCATTTTATACCCCATTGGCATCTGGTTCTCTCCCCTATTCAAAGTCGTTCATTTCCAAATAAATCTGCTGAGAGCAGAGATCAGTCGCTGACAGCTGGCTTTGCAAGCATATCTTTTTTCATCAACCACACAACTTCCAATGTGGTTAGGGGCATAAGTAGAAATCAATGCAGTCTTTCTTTCCTAGTGTCCCATAATATAGCAAGGGCAGAAATCTAAAAATCAACGTGCAAATATTTTGTGAAAACAGAATGAAATTGGAACATACCAAAAGTAGCAATGACAATAATCAGCTAGAAAATTAACTCTTTAAAACATCAAGGATGAGGCCTGGTCCTTGAATGACCTTACATTCATCAAAGACCTGCAATATGCAAAGTTCTTTTTCCATGAATTTTGCCTTTATAAAATCATAGAAACTCAGTTATGAAGGTATTTGAGAAGTCATCTAGTTCCACCCTCTGCCCAATGCGTAAAGAAAGGTAAAAACGTTTGTTTCCCTATCTGATTTCATTCATGTTTGTGTCCTTCTATGACTTAGTAAGGCAGCTGGCACACTAGCTAGAGTACTGAGCCTGGAGTCAGGAAGACTTAAGTTCAAATCCAGCTTCAGACACTAATTGGATGTGTAACTCAGAGAGTGTTACTTAACCTCTATTTCCTCATCTGTAAAATGGGGATAATATAGCACCTACGTCCCTGGGTTGTTATGAGGCTCACATGAGATAATAATTATTAAATGCTCATCAGAGTTCCTGACATATAATAAGTGCCATATAGATATCAGTTAGCTAGTGGCAATAGAGTAGGAGGAGGAAGAAGAGGAGAAGGAAGAAAGGAAAGAAAAAGAGGAGCAGGAGAAAATTATAAACCCAAGGAAATTGTCTGATACAGAGATGACGTAACTTTGACAGTCATATAGCTAGAAAGTGGCAGAGGATTTAATCTAGGCCTTTCTGGATCCAAGTCCAGTTCTCTATAAGACATAGAATAATGTCTCTCTTAAGTCTGTATTGTTTATTTGTTTGCTTAGATATAAGGTTTACAAAGTGCTATATATATAATTGTAGGATGGGGGTATGCCCCATACGGAATAGACTCAAGATTTCACTGGTATAGGGCTCTCCCAGATGAATTAATTCCCTTTATGACACAAATCAGTGCCTGAAATTGTACAGAATGGAGAGGTTGTGACTGGCCCAACATCATATAGCCAGTATGTGGCAGTTGCTGGACTTGAACCCAGATCTTCCTGACTCCAAGACTATCTGAGCAACTATTTTCTTATATTTTAAGTATATCCAATGTACCAGTGAACAAAATCTATTTCAAAATTTTTAGAGACAGCTGGGTTGCACAGTGGACAGAACACTTGAATCAGGGGGACCTAAATTCAATTTTGGCCTCAGACACTAGCTATGTGACCCTAGACAAGTCATTCACACACACATGCACACACACACACCCCTCATTGCCATACTGCTTCTTTCTGAGTCTTATACTTGTAAGCACCTTAGTTTTCCAATATTTTCATATATATTACCTCTTTTAATATTCTCAACAGCCTTGTGAGGTAATACACAGCAAGTAATATAATCTTTATTTCATAGAGAAGGAAACAAACTCAAAGACATGAAATTACTTATTCCAGGTCAAAAAGCTCTTTCTCTTTTTCCTTCTCCTTCTCCTCCTCTTCTTCCTTATGCTTTTTTTCTGCTCCCCTTCTTCCTTATTCTTCTCCTCCTTAACTTTCTCCTCTTCCTTCATATCTTTCTACTCCTTTTCTTCCTCCTCTTCCTCCTTTTCTTCTTCCTTATCCTTCTCTGTCTTTTCATCTTGCCCAAGAACCAAACCACACTTCTTTTTTTTTTCTTTTCATATGATAGCTCCTGCAGATAATGTGGCTGTAACCTCTTAACTAATCTAAGAGTTTGTGCTGTGTGTGTTTCTATACAACTTTATGCCATTAATTAAACTAGCAGCATGAAATCTGCTAAAAAAAAAAATTGTGTGTACACCTTTGACCTAAGTGCCAGATGTTACCAATCTCTATTTTCTAGGATGGGAAGGAGGGAAAAGAGTACTAAGTTAAAAGTTCTGATTTGTGTATATAGTGTATAGTTAAGAAATATGCAATCCAGAGGGGCGGCTAGGTGACGCAGTGAATAGAGCACCGGCCTTGGAGTCAGGAGTACCTGAGTTCAAATCCGGCTTCAGACACTTAACACAAAAATCTAGCCATGTGACCTTGGGCAAGTCACTTAACCCCAACTGCCCTCCAAAAAGCAAAAACAAAACAAAACAAAAAGAAATATGCAATCCAGGCCTTTCCACTTTGGAACCTAAATTATCTATCTAAAATTCTTTCTACAATGATTATCCTAGTCACAAGTGTATATCCAACAAGTATCACCTCTAAGTACTAGATGTATGACTCATGTCCTAATTGGAGGGGGGAAAAAAACTGCCTGGTTGATTCTGCTATGTAATATTGGACAAGTCATTTACACACACACACACACACACACACACACACACACACACACACACACACACTTTTTTGTCTTCTGGAAAATAAGAGACTTAAAATTAATGATCTAAGGTCACTTCTAGCTCTAAATTCTATGATTTACGTCTTAAACCTAGATATCGTTTTGAATACTAAATCCCAAAGGCATAGACACGTGATTTCAAAAGCTGATGCTTCTGGGAGCCACAAGAGAGAAGATTTTGCAGTAGCATTAAAAGATGTAACTTTCATGCATATATTCTTCAGTAAGAAGACAGAAAATAAGAAGTGAAAAATACTTGACATGCTGATTGACTTAGCTCTAAATACAATGATGTTCAAAGAATTTCACAAGGTGCCAATGGATTTTTTTCCCATTAGAGAATACTTAGGTCTATGTATGGTTTTCCCATTAGAAAATAGTTATATGGATGCCTTGCTAAACTATGAATTTTCACAATGACAGGTAAGTAAAGCTATTTAGATGTCATTGCATTAGAACAGGAGACACAGGGAAGTAAAGAAAATGCTCTGGTTTTGGTCTTGATTTCATCATGTCTGACATTCAAGTCACTTAAGACTTTCAATTAGACTATACAAACAGAAACTATGAAATTTCAGCACTATACAGTGGAAAGAACCCTGGGAATCAGAATGGATATGAATTCTGGCTCTAACACTTAACTTAAAATGAGCCTGAGTTTCTACATCTGTAAAATAAATTTCATAAAATTGCAGATCTGGAAGGGACCTCAGAGGTCTCCTAATCCAAGTCCAGGAAAACAGCACAATCTACTCTAAAGAGCACTGACTTTTGGCATTAGAGAATATCCCTAGATGTTTGCTATTTCTGTAACGTTGGGCAAGTTTACTAAACCTCCCTAAGTCTCAGTTTCTTTATCTGCAAAAGGAGAGACTCAAACTGAATAGCCTCTGAGATTCATTCCAACTCTAAATCTATGATCATATGAGCCAAACCATAAGAGAACAAAAATCTCCTGTAAAGTAACTCCAACAAGTGAATATTCTAACCTTCGTGCTTCAGGATTTCCAGTTGTCTTCCATGTCTTCACCCAAATTTTGTAGTATTTACAGGGAGCTGCATTCTGTCCTTCTGCAAATTCCCTTCATTGTTCCTAGGTCTGTCTTCTGGGTCAAGCAAATAAGTATAAATCCTTTTCTTCATGGTGGGCCTTCAAATACTTTTTAAAAAAAAAAACTATTATCGTGGATAATAAGGCTGTTGCTAGTATTTTTGTTATTGTTCAGTCACATCCAGCTCCTTGTGACCTTATTTGATGTTTTCTTGGCAAAGGTACTGTAGTGGTTTGACATTTCCTTCTCCAGTTCATTTTACAAATGAGAAAATTGAGGCAAACAGGGTTAAGTGACTTGTGTAGGGTCATACAGGTAGTAAGTGTCTGAAGCCAAATTTGAATTCAGATCTTCCTGATTCCAAGTCCGGTGCTGTATCCACTGCATCACCTGGCTGTGTCACTAGTGCCTATACCCAACTTCCCTTGTTTTTACTTTATATGTATTTTGCTTATATTTATATGTATACACCTTTTCCAACTAGACTATGGCTCCTTGAGGGTAGAAACGTTCTTCTCTGTCTTTGTCTAAGCTTAGCACAATGCCTGACACAAAGCAGGTGCTTAATAAATGTTTATCTCAATAAACAAGCATTTATTAAGTGCCTTCATAATGCTGCTTAATAAATGTTTGTTGAATTTAATTGAACTCCCTCCCCTTACCTTACATAATATGAATATTACGTAGAGTGGAGTGGAGACATAAATAGCTAACAACGATGGCAGATTAGAGGCAACCAACGATGGAGGATTAGAGACAACTTAGATGAACTTTCTCAACACTTCCTTCCAAACAACTGTAAAATAACACCTCAAGTCAAATTCTGGATCAGAAGAAACAATAAAAGGGCAGAGTGAGACATTTTTCCAGACTAAGAAAACTGAAGAAGTCAATAGGAGAAGTTTTTAACACCAGCATAGAAGTCTGTCAGGATTCTGGACACATATATTTAATGAAATATAGGATTTTCAAGCATTCCTGAAGAAAAGACCAGAGCTGAATATAAAATTCAGCATTCAACACAAGAATGCTTAAGAGAAGCACAAAAAAGGCAAACATGAAAGAGAAATCACAAAGGTCTCAATAAAGTTATACTGTTTACATTCCTATAAAGGAACATTATACATATAACTCCTAAGAACTTTAATCATCGTTAGGGAAGTTAAAAGGAGTTTACAAAGAAAGAGGGCATGGTTGGGAGCCAATTATGTTGGAATGACTTCCAAAAAAATGAAGGGGTGAGAAAGAGGGATGTACAGAAGGAGGACAGAAAAAGATGAATGGGGAAAATTTCTCACATGAAAGAGGCAAGCAAGGAAGAGCTTTTATAATGGAGAGGAAAACAAGGGAGTGGCAAGAAGCACTTTAACCTTATTCTCATTGAAATTGGCTCAAAGAAGGAAATTAAATATATATATATATATATATATATATATACACACACACACATTACCTATACATATATAAATATGTATACATATATGTGTGTATATGTGTGTATATATGTATATATACTTATATATACATGTATACATAAATATATACATATATACACACATATATGTATAGAGAGAGTATATATGTGCATATATATAAATTCATATGTGTATTTATACACATGCATGCTTACATACAGTTTATGGGACTTACCCTGAGGGAAATCGAAAGGGAAATGGTTAAGAGAAGCAGGGGAAAAGGGAAGGAAATGATCAAAAAAAAGGGAGAACAGATTAAGGGAGGCAGTGGTTAAAAGCAAAA
Source organism: Pseudocheirus occidentalis (assembly GCA_028646575.1). Lineage (NCBI taxonomy): Eukaryota > Metazoa > Chordata > Mammalia > Diprotodontia > Pseudocheiridae > Pseudocheirus > Pseudocheirus occidentalis. Next base: position 182,851,318 of record CM053598.1, read on the forward strand.
TAGACTTGGGGTAGGGGGAAATCAGGTTTAAGTGACTTGCCCAGGGTGACACAGCTAGTAAGTGTCCGAGACTGTATTTTGAACTCAGGCCCTCTTGACTCCAGGGCCAGTGCTACAAAATAGACTTTTGAAGAGGGACAGGATAAAAAAAAAGAGAGAAAAGAAGAAACAGAAGAAAATGGGATGTGGGGGAATGCACAGTAATCATAAATGTGAATGGGATGAGCTCACTTATGGGAAGTAGATAACACAATGCATTAGAAACCAGAAACCAACAATATGTTATTTACAATAGACACACTTAAAAGCACATAGTTAAATACAAAGTTAAAATAAAGGGCTACAGCAGAATCTTTTCTATTTCAGCTGGGATAAAAGGGCAGGGGTAATAATCATGGTGTTAGACATGCAGAAGCAAAAAATAGACCTAATTAAAAGAGAGAACCAGGAAAACTAAATTTTACTAAAAGATACAATCAAGTAACATCAAAAACATTTACAAGCTTCTCTCATAAAGCCTTCACTTCTCAAATATATACTGAGTATAGAACTTAGTCAAATTTATAAAAATAAGAGCCATTCTCCAATTGATAAAAAGGAAGTTTTCAGAAGAAGAAATCAAAACCATCTCTTGACATAGAAAAATGCTCTAAATTACTATGGGTTTGAGGAAGGCAAAAAGAAAGTAAAAGTCCCAGCCCTCAAGGAGCTTACAACCTAATGGAGGTGACACTATGCAAACAACTACGCACAAACAAGCAGTATAAAAGATGCATTAAAACTAATCAACAGGGGTGGCTAAGAGGCACAGTGAATAGAGCACCGGCTCTGAAGTCAGGAGTACCTGAGTTCAAATCCAGCCTCAGACGCTTGACACACTTACCAGCTGTGTGACTTTGGGCAAGTCACTTAACCCAAATACCTTCAAAAAAGCAAAAAGAAAGATAGGGGGGGAGAGAGAGGAGACAGAGAGAGAGAGAGAGAGAGAGAGAGAGAG